>CM038679.1:235910193-236067147 GCA_021605205.1 Aegilops longissima | reverse complement strand
GATTCCTAAGGTGACTAAGGAGGCCATCATCTCAGCCTTCTCCGACGGCAGCGTGACGCCAAGATGAAGGAGGAGCCTGGCGATGCATGAAGACCGTGCACGCCCTGAGCTGTTCAACTTGGCGACCTGGCGCGCCAGGGCTGAGGAAGGACACCTTTCCCTCCTCAAGCTGCCGCCGCACCCGGAAGAGAAGAAAGCCCAAGGTCAAGGACGGAAGCGCAAGGGGCTGCCGTGCTCATGCGTAACCTGCACACCAAGCGAGGCAGGATCAGCCCGAGTCTTCCAAGGGCAGCCGCATGCCGCGTGTACCACGACCTCCACACCCACAACACCAACGAATGTCAAGAACTCGTGAGCCGCAAGAGAACGGCGAATCGGTCGACGCCCGACCGCAGTGATCGAGGCTACGGCCGAGGAGGAGGAAGAAACACAGACGACTGGAAGACCGTGGCCTCGCCAAGGGTGGCACGACCGACTCGCGAGGACCGCTAAGGCAGATCAGCTCATGAGGGAGGATGGAGGGATCAGCCTCGCGAGGATCGCCTGCAAGGCAACGCAGGCCTCCCTCATCCGCCACCGCAACCAAGGAGAAATGAAGACCGTCATCGACGAGGGGTTGGGGCTTCCAGGAGCCACGCGCAATCGCTTGCATCCCGGGCAGCTCAAGCCCCAGCCTCCCAAGATCTTCAGCAGTCGCAGCGAAGGCGAATGCACCTCCCCAAGATCGGCCACGCCTTCCTCGTGGTTAGCATGCGCCATCACGCTCAGCTCATCGATCAGCTTCTGGCGCGCGCCACGCACCGAGTCCTCCGATGCTTTGTTCCCCAATCATCAGCGAACGCAAGTCACCGTAGACCTCATCGATGGCGGAGCAGGCTCAATTTCCTGTCCGTAGAGACATTCAACAATCTCCGTGCCTTACAATCTCGCTTCAGCCAACCAAGCCTTTCTCCGAGTCACCGATGGCTCCACAGCCCGATTGGGCAGGTCCGCCTCCTCCACCTTCGGGCGCGCGACAACCACCGCACCGAAGCTCATCAACTTCGACGCCGCCAACATTCGCTTTTCCATACAATGCCATCCTGCATTCGCTCGCCAATTCATGGCCGTGACTCATCACGGCCATAACGCCCTCAAGATGCCGGGAAGGCGGATTCATCACGGTGCCTTGTGAAGAGAGGGACGCGAGCAGGCCCCCGAGCGCGCTTTTCAAGCCGGCCACTTGAAGACCCAGATCGCAGGAGCGGGAGGCTCCCCGAGGCTGCTCCCAAGAAGAAGAAGACATCGCCTGGCCCAGCCCCTCGGGGTCCGCGCCTGTTCAGGGGGCACCTCCTTCTGTCGCATAGGAAGGCACGCCCGGCGCCCTCCTCGAGCAAGGCTCGGGGGCTCTCTCCTGGAGGGCCACCGACCTTGCTAAGATCACGAGGGAGGCGGTTGGGCACCACTTGGAGGCGTGTTTCAAATCACGCTTCCCTCAAGAAGGAGCAAGGCAAGGAGGACAAACCCCGGAGTTCACGGCCCAGATCATTCAGAGCTGCAGGAGTCAAGAGTCACGAGTGGCACCGCCACTCCACCGTAGCCCCATCCAGCGAGGATGGTGGGGCTGCGGCGTCAGATCGACGCACCATGGCTCAACAGAGCCGCCTCAGAGCGCCTGCCTCACGCTGGGGGTGCTGAAGTTCCACCCCATGCCTATGTTCACATGCCTTACGGTTTGTCAACGCGTGCTGCTTACACGCCAATGGCGCCTCATAGGAGCATCCTGAGGCTCAAGAGGCCAAAGGCTCCACAGTCCCGGCGGAGATGGAGATGGTCCGCGAGAGCCACTAGCGCCTGAGCCTCCCCGAGGCCTCGGGCCTGGGCTCGTGAAGATCGGGCCCACCGCAGCCCACGACGTCCCGCTACTTCAAAGATCCCTTTGTTCAGCAGACCGGCGATCTCGCCCAGCCTCGAAGTCATGAAGACCTTGCCCGAGCGACGCACCGCGACCTCCGCTTTGTCGCAAGGGTGCTGCAGCCGCGTGCTGCAACTGAGAGCTCCAGAGATCCCTCATGGAATCGCGAAGGCAAAGGAGGGAGGAAGGAGAATCCAAGATCGAGGAGGCATGGCGGTGGAGCACAAACTCGGGAGGAGCCTCTCATGGACTCCGGGGAACAACGCGCACCGCCGTGACTCGCCGGGCGGCGACGGCAAGGTTTGTCCATGGCGCCGGAGACAATTCCTTCAGTGGCCTCAATGCGGGCGTATAAGGGCAGCGGAACTCCCCGGCGGCCCGCCGCATCGTGGCCTCGACACTTCTCGCTGGGCGCCTCATCTCGATGGCAGAGGGCTAGCTGCTTTTCTCGCAAGCGGGTCGGGACCTCTCGGGAGCCTTTCTTTCTTCCATGGAGAACCGAGAATCGAGCCATTGCCAAAAGTGAGCAAGGGATGGAGAAGAAGGAGAAGCAAGAAGAGATGGACCGAAGGCACGCGTTGTTCTGTGACTTATAACCGGGAAGGCCAACCACGACCTCCACGCCACATGTGTAATCATGACCTCTTTGCATGCAGGGACTTGTAAATTGCAGGCCGCCGAGGCGCCATGGGGAAGCGTAGACGCCCATGTCCAATCAACCGCCACACGGCGCCTAAGGCCAGAGTTGATAGGGCTCAGCAGGGCGCTCGCACTTGCCCTTCGCTTTCGTAGAGCCTTTGGGGGTGTTGGGGAACGAGTAATTTCAAAAATTTCCTACGCACACGCAAGATCATGGTGATGGCATAGCAACGAGAGGGAGAGTGTCCGTCCACGCACTGTGAGACCGAAAGCGAAGCGCTTATAACAACGCTGTTGATGTAGTCGACGCCTTCACGATCCGACCGATCCAAGCACCGAACGACGGCACCTCCGAAGTTCAGCACACGCTCAGCTCGATGACGATCCCCGGACCGATCCAGCAAAGTGTCGGGATGAGTTCCACAAGACGACGGGCGCAGGACGATGATGATGCTCCACCGACGCAGGGCTTCGCCTAAGCTCCGCGACGATATGACTTCTCGGCGCAGGGCTTCGCCTAAGCTCCGCGACGATATGACCGAGTGGAATATGGTGGAGGGGGCACCGCACACGCTAAGGAACGATCCGTAGATCAACTTGTGTGTCATGGGGTGCCCCTGCCCCGTGATATAAAGGAGCAAGGAGGAGGTGGCCGCCTAGGAGGGCGCGCCTTAGGGGAGTCCTACTCCCACCGAGTAGGACTCCCTCCTAGTCCTAGTAGGATTAGGAGAGGAGGAGGAGAGGGGAAGAAGGAAGGAGAATGAAGGAGGGCGCCTCTCCCCTAGTCCAATTCGGACTAGGCCTTGGGGAGCGCGCGCCACCCTAGGCAGTCCTTCCTTTTCCCATATGGCCCAATAAGGCCCAATACTTCTCCGGCGAATTCCGTAACTCTCCGTATTCCGAAAAATACCCAATCACTCGAACCTTTCCAACTCCAAATATAGTCGTCCAATATATCGATCTTTACGCCTCGACCATTTCGAGACTCCTCGCCATGTCCCCGATCTCATCCGGACTCAACTCCTTCGTACATCAAAAATCATAAACTCATAATATAACTGCCATCGAAACCTTAAGCGTGCGGACCCTACGGGTTCGAGAACTATGTAGACATGACCTAGAACTATTCTTGGTCAATAACCAATAGTGGAACCTGGATGTTCATATTGGCTCCTACATATTCTACGAAGATCTTTATCGGTCAAACCGCATAGCAACATACGTTGTTCCCTTTGTCATCGGTATGTTACTTGCCCGAGATTCGATCGCTCGTATCCAATACCTAGTTCAATCTCGCATCGCAAGTCTCTTTACTCGCTCCGTAATACATCATCTCATAACTAACTCATTAGTTACAATGCTTGCAAGGCTTAGGTGATGAGTATTACCGAGAAGGCCCAGAGATACCTCTCCGACAATCGGAGTGACAAAACCTAATCTCAAATATGCCAACCCAACATATACCTTTGGAGACACCTGTAGAGTACCTTTATAATCACCCAGCTTACGCCAGGACGCTTTGGTAGCACACAAAGTGTTCCTCCGTAAACGGAGTTGCATAATCTCATAGTTATAGGAACATGTATAAGTCATGAAGAAAGCAATAGCAACATACTAAACGATCAAGTGCTGCTAACGGAATGGGTCATGTCAATCAGATCATTCAACTAATGATGTGATCCCGTTAATCAAATAACAACTCTTGTCTATGGTTAGGAAACATAACCATCTTTGATTAACAAGCTAGTCAAGTAGAGGCATACTAGTGACACTCTGCTTGTCTATGTATTCACACATGTATTATGTTTCCGTTAATACAATTCTAGCATGAATAATAAACATTTATCATGATATAAGGAAATAAATAATAACTTTATTATTGCCTCTAGGGCATATTTCCTTCAGTCTCCCACTTGCACTAGAGTCAATAATCTAGTTCACATCGCCATGTGATTTAACATCAATAGTTCACATCATCATGTGATTAACACCCATAGTTCACATCGACATGTGACCAACACCCAAAGGGTTTACTAGAGTCAGAATCTAGTTCACATCGCTATGTGATTAACACCCAAAGAGTACTAAGGTGTGATCATGTTTTGCTTGTGAGATAATTTTAGTCAACGGGTCTTTCACATTCAGATCCGTATGTATTTTGCAATTTTCTATGTCTACAATGCTCGCACGGAGCTACTCTAGCTAATTGCTCCCACTTTCAATATGTATCTAGATCGAGACTTAGAGTCATCCAGATCGGTGTCAAAACTTGCATCGACGTAACCCTTTACGCATTTAACCTTTTTTCACTTCCATAATCGAGAAACATATCCTTATTCCACTAAGGATAATTTTGACCGCTGTCCATTGATCTACTCCTAGATCACTATTGTACCCCTTGCCAAACTCAGTGGTAGGGTATACAATAGATCTAGTACACAGCATGGCATACTTTATAGAACCTATGGCCAAGGCATAGGGAATGACTTTCATTCTCTTTCTATCTTCCGCCGTGGTCGGGTTTTGAGTCTTACTCAATTTCACACCTTGTAACAGTGCAAGAACTCTTTCTTTGACTGTTCCATTTTGAACTACTTCAAAATCTTGTCAAGGTATGTACTCATTGAAAAACTTATCAAGCCGCCTTGATCTATCTCTATAGATCTTGATGCTCAATATGTAAGCAGCTTCACCGAGGTCCTTCTTTGAAAAACTCTTTCAAATACTCCTTTATGCTTTGCGTAATAATTCTACATTATTTCCGATCAACAATATGTCATTCACATATACTTATCGTAAATGCTGTAGTGCTCCCACTCACTTTCTTGTAAATACAGGCTTCCAAAAGTCTCAGATAAAACCATATGCTTTGATCACACTATCAAAGCGCTTATTCCAACTCCGAGATGCTTGCACCAGTCCATAGATGGATCGCTGAAGCTTGCACATTTTGTTAGCTCCTTTAGGATTGACAAAACCTTCTGGTTGCATCATATACAACTCTTCTTTAATAAATCCATTAAAGAATGTAGTTTTGACATCCATTTGCCGATTTCATAAAATGTGGCAATTGCTAACATGATTCGGACAGACTTAAGCATCGCTACGAGTTGAGAAAATCTCATTGTAGTCAACACCTTGAATTTGTCGAAAACCTTTTGCACAAGTCGAGCTTTGTAGATAGTAACACTACTATCGCGTCCGCCTTCCTCTTGAAGATCCATTTATTTAACATGGCTTGCCGATCATCGAGCAAGTCAATCAAAGTCCATACTTTGTTCTCATACATGGATCCTATCTCAGATTTCATGGCCTCAAGCCATTTCATGAATCTGGGCTCATCATCGCTTCCTCATAGTTCGTGAGGTTCATCATGGTCTAGTAACATGACTTCCGAATATGATTACCGCATCACTTGGTGCGGATCTTACTCGAAGACCTACGAGGTTTGGTAGCAACTTGATCTGAAGTTTCATGATCATCATCATTAACTTCCTCACTAATTGGTGTAGGAATCACCGAACTGATTTCTGTGATGAACTACTTTCCAATAAGGGAGAAGGTACAATTACCTCATCAAGTTCTACTTTCCTCCCACTCACTTCTTTCGAGAGAAACTTCTTCTAGAAAGGATCCATCTTAGCAACGAATAACTTGCCTTCGGATCTGTGATAGAAGGTGTACCCAATAGTTACCTTTGGGTATTCTATGAAGACGCATTCTCCGATTTGGGTTCGAGCTTATCAGTGAAAACTTTTCACATAAGCATCACAACTCCAAACTTTAAGAAACGATAGCTTAGGTTTCATCGTTAAACCATAGTTCATACGGTGTCGCCTCAACGGATTTAGATGGTGCCCTATTAAACGTGAATGCAGCTGTCTCTAATGCATAACCCCAAAACGATAGTGGTAAATTGATAAGAGACATCATAGATCGCACCATATCCAATAAAGTGCGGTTACGACTTTCGACACACCATTATGATGTGGTGTTCCATATGGTGTGAGTTGTGAAACTATTTCACATTGTTTTAAATGAAGACCAAACTCAGAACTCAAATATTCATCTCCATGATCAGATCGTAGAAACTTTATTTTCTTGTTACGATGATTTTCCACTTCACTCTGAAATTCTTTGAACCTTTCAAATATTTCAGACTTATGTTTCATCAAGTAGATATACCCATATCTGCTCAAATCATCTGTGAAGGTCGAAAATAACGATACACGCCATGAGCCTTAACACTCATTGGATCGCATACATCGGTATGTATTATTTCCAATAAGTCAAGAGCTCGCTCCATTGTTCCGAGAACGGAGTTTTAGTCATCTTGCCCAAAAGGCACGGTTCGCAAGCATCAAATGATTCATAATCAAGTGATTCCAAAATCCATCTTTATGGAGTTTCTTCATGCGCTTTTACAATGATATGACCCAAACGGCAAAGCACAAATAATAAGCACTATCATTATTAACTTTGCATCTTTTGGCATCAATATTATGAATATGTGTATCACTACGATCGAGATCCAACAAACTATTTTCATTGGGTGTATGACCATTGAAGGTTTTATTCATGTAAATGAACAACAATTATTCTTTAACTTTAAATGAATAACCGCTTTTGCAATAAACATGATCAAATCATATTCATGCTCAACACAAATGCCAAATAACATTTATTTGGCTTTTAACACTAATCTCGAAAATATAGGAGTGTGATGATGATCATATCAATCTTGGAACTATTTCCAACACTCATCACTTCCCTTCAACTAGTTTCTGCTTTATTCAGAACTCCTGCTTCGAAAGTTACTAATCTTAGCAACCTAACAAGTATCAAATACTTGGGCTACTATAAACACTAATCCCGATAGTATAGGGGTGTGCGATGATGATCATATCAATCTTGGAACTACTTCCAACAACTCATCGTCACTTCCCTTCAACTAGTCTCTGCTTATTCTCAGAACTCCTGTTTCGAGTTACTAATCTTAGCAACCTAACAAGTATCAAATACTCAGGGCTACTATAAACACTAGTAAAGCACACATCAATAACCTGTATATCAAATATACCCTTGTTCACTTTGCCATCCTTCTTATCCACCAAATATTTGGGGTATTTCCGCTTCAAAGGACCATTTCCTATGCAAAGGTAAGCACTCGGTTTCAGGCTTTGGTTCAGCTTTGGGCTTCTTCGTGGGAGTGACAACTTGCTTGTCATTCTACTTGAAGTTCCCTTTCTTTCCCTTTGCCCTTTTCTTGAAACTAGTGGTCTTGTCAATCATCAACACTTGATGCTCTTTCTTGATTTCTACCTTCGTCGATTTCAACATCACGAAGAGCTCGGGAATCGTTTTCGTCATCCCTTGCATACTATAGTTCATCACGAAGTTCTAGTAACTTAGTGATGGTGACTAGAGAATTCTGTCAATCACTATCTTATCCGGAAGATTAACTCCCACTTGATTCAAGCGATTGAAGTACCTGCATAATCTGAGCACATGCTCACTAGTTGAGCGATTCTCTCCATCTTTTAGCTATAGAACTTGTTGGAGACTTCATATCTCTCAACTCGGTATTTGCTTGAAATATTAACTTCAACTCCTGGAACATCTCATATGGTCCATGACGCTCAAAACTTCTTTGAAGTCCCGATTCTAAGCCGCTAAGCATGGTGCACTAAACTATCAAGTAGTCATCATATTGAGCTAGCCAAACGCTCATAACGCCCGCATCTTGCTCGCAAATAGGTCTGTCACCTAGCGTGCATCAAGGACATAATTCTTCCGGCAGCAATGAGGATAAACCTCGATCACGGATCCAATCCGCATCATTGCTACTAACATTTTTCAACACAATTTTCTAGGAACATATCAAAATAAACATATGAAAGCAACAACGCGAGCTATTGATCTACAACATAATTTGCAAAATACTACCAGGACTAAGTTCATGATAAATTAAAGTTCAATTAATCATATTACTTAAGAACTCCCACTTAGATAGACATCCTCTAGTCATCTAAGTGATTACGTGATCCAAATCAACTAAACCATAACCGATCATCACGTGAGATGGAGTAGTTTCAATGGTGAACATCACTATGTTGATCATATCTACTATATGATTCACGCCGACCTTCGGTCTCCGTGTTCCGAGGCCATATCTGCATATGCTAGGCTCGCAAGTTTAACTCGAGTATTCTGCGGTGCAAAACTGGCTTGCACCCGCTGTAGATGGACGAGAGCTTATCACACCCGATCATCACGTGGTGTCTCGGCACGACGAACTTTGGCAACGGTGCATACTCGTGGAGAACACGCCTTGATAATTTTAGTGAGAGATCATCTTAAAATGCTACCGTCAATCAAAGCAAGATAAGATGCATAAAGGATAAACATCACATGCAATCAATATAAGTGATATGATATGGCCATCATCATCTTGTGCTTGTGATTCCATCTCCGCACCGCCATGATCACCATCGCCACCGGCGCGACACCTTGATCTCCATCGTAGCATCGTTGTCGCCTCGCCAACTATTGCTTCTACGACTATCGCTACCGCTTAGTGATAAAGTAAAGCAATTACATGGCGCTTGCATTTCATACAATAAAGCGACAACCATATGGCTCCTGCCATTGCCGATAACTTGGTTACAAAACATGATCATCTCATACAATAAAATATAGCATCACGCCTTGACCATATCACATCACAACATGCCCTGCAAAAACAAGTTAGACGCCCTCTACTTTGTTGTTGCAAGTTTTACGTGGCTGCTACGGGCTTAGCAAGAACCGTTTACCTACGCATCAAAACCACAACGATAGTTTGTCAAGTTGGTGTTGTTTTAACCTTCGCAAGGACCGGGCGAGCCACACTCGGTTCAACTAAAGTGAGAGAGACAGACACCCGCCACCACCTTTAAGCAACGAGTGCTCAAGCGGTGAAACCAGTCTCGCAGAAGCGCACGCTGTAATGTCGGTCCGGCCGCTTCATCTCACAATACCGCTGAACCAAAGTATGACATGCTGGTAAGCAGATGACTTATATCGCCCACAACTCACTTGTGTTCTACTCGCATATGACATCAACGCATAAAACCAGGCTCGATGCCACTATTGGGGAACGAGTAATTTCAAAAATTTCCTACGCACACGCAAGATCATGGTGATGGCATAGCAACGAGAGGGAGAGTATGTCCACGCACTCAGAGACCGAAGCGAAGCGCTATAACAACGCTGTTGATGTAGTCGACGCCTTCACGATCCGACCGATCCAAGTACCGAACGCACGGCACCTCCGAAGTTCAGCACACGCTCAGCTCGATGACGATCCCCGGCCCGATCCAGCAAAGTGTCGGGATGAGTTCCACAAGACGACGGCGCAGGACGATGATGATGCTCCACCGACGCAGGCTTCGCCTAAGCTCCGCGACGATATGACTTTACCGCGCAGGGCTTCGCCAAGATCCGCAACGATATGACCGAAGTGGAATATGGTGGAGGGGGCACCGCGACACGCTAAGGAACGATCCAGATCAACTTGTGTGTCATGGGGTGCCCCTGCCCCAGATATAAAGGAGCAAGGGAGGAGGTGGCCGCCTAGGAGGGGCGCGCCCTAGGGGAGTCCTACTCCCACCGAGTAGGACTCCTCCTTTCCTAGTAGGAGTAGGAGAGAAGGAGGGGAAGGAGAAGGAAGGAAGGAGGGGCGCGCCTCCCCTAGTCCACCCGGACTAGGCCTTGGGCGCGCGCCCACCCTAGGCAGTCCCTCTCTCTTTCCCGTATGGCCCAATAAGGCCCAATACTTCTCCGGCGAATTCTCGTAACTCTCCGGTATTCCCAAAATACCCAATCACTGAACCTTTCCAAGTCCGAATATAGTCGCCCAATATATCGATCTTTACGCCTCGACCATTTCGAGACTCCTCGCCATGTCCCCGATCTCATCCGGGACTCAACTCCTTCGGTACATCAAAATCATAAACTCATAATATAACTCGCCATCGAAACCTTGTTGCAAGGGACCCTACGGGTTCGAGAACTATGTAGACATGACCTAGAACTATTTTTGGTCAATAACCAATAGCGGAACCTGGATGTTCATATTGGCTCCTACATATTCTACAAAGATCTTTATCGGTCAAACCGCATAACAACATACGTTGTTCCCTTTGTCATCGGTATGTTACTTGCCCGAGATTCGATCTTCGTATCCAATACCTAGTTTAATCTCACATCGCAAGTCTCTTTACTCGCTCCGTAATACATCATTTCATAACTAACTCATTAGTTACAATGCTTGCAAGGCTTAGGTGATGAGTATTACCGAGAAGGCCCAGAGATACCTCTCCGACAATCGGAGTGACAAAACCTAATCTCGAATTATGCCAACTCAACATATACTTTTGGAGACACCTGTAGAGTACCTTTATAATCACCCAGCTACGCCAGACGCTTGGTAGCACACAAAGTGTTCCTCCGTAAACGGAGTTGCATAATCTCATAGTTGCGGAACTTTGTATAAGTCATGAAGAAAGCAATAGCAACATACTAAACGATCAAGTGCTAAGCTAACGGAATGGGTCAAGTCAATCACATCATTCTCCTAATGATGTGATCCCGTTAATCAAATAACAACTCATGTCTATGGTTAGGAAACATAACCATCTTTAATTAACGAGCTAGTCAAGTAGAGGCATACTAGTGACACTCTGCTTGTCTATGTATTCACACATGTATTATGTTTCCGTTAATACAATTCTAGCATGAATAATAAACATTTATCATGATATAAGGAAATAAATAATAACTTTATTATTGCCTCTAGGGCATATTTCTTTCACGAGGACCAACTTTAATTAGGATAAGTGTACTAGATGTTCCCTTCAAAATGGACAATTGTTGGCGCCTTCCCATTAATATTTGGGAAGAGGCCTAGGACCCTTCCTCAGAGCAGCCTATAGATAGGACTAGCAAGGCTCCTCACGAGGTAGGAGATCCGGAATCCGCAAGGGGGGCTAGAGGTCATGTGTCACGCCTAATATGCGACCCTATCCAAAGGAACTCGACGGTCCCACCAAGGATAGACCCGCATATTGAAACGCTTTTGCAAGGTGGATATCATTACATCAACATTACATAATAGATGGGGATACATACATAAGGCACAAATGCCACAAGAATACATCAACATCATATATAAGATCAACATCCGACTACGGATGAAACATAAACCGAAACTCAAACGACATCCACTCTGCTAGGCCAGGCTGCCAACCGAACCTATCCCCGATCAAGAAGAAGCGTAAGAAGAACTCCAACACAAGCAAACATCGCCTCACGCCATGATCATCGCAAACCTGTACCTGCAATCGGTGGTGTAGTAATCAGAGCCACGAGGACTCAGCAATCCCATTACCATGGGTATCAAGACTAGCAAAGCTTAATGGGAAAGGAAGGGTAAAGTGGTGAGGTTGCAGCAGCGACTAAGCATATATGGTGGCTAACATACGCAAATGAGAGCGAGAAGAGAAACAAAGGAACGGTCGTCAACTAGTAATGATCAAGAAGTGATCCTGAACTCCTACTTACGCCAAACATAACCCGAAACCGTGTTCTCCTCTCGATCAACCCCAAAAGAGACACTCACGTTACGCATTACGGTTGGTGTATTTTAATTGAGATCAACTTCGGTTTTCTACAACCGACATTAACAAATTCCCATCTGCCACATAACCGCTGGCACGGCTTTCGAAAGTTCAAACCCCGCAGGGTGTCCCAACTTAGCCCATGATAAGCTCTCGCGATCAACGGGATATTCTTCTCCCGGAAGACCCGATCAGTCTCGAATCCTGCCACAAGACATTTCGACAAGAATAAAACAAGTCTAGCAAAGCCGCCTGAATGTGCCGACAAATCCCGATAGGAGCTGCACATATCTCGCTCTCGTGGCACACCGGATTGTCCAAACTTCCGTAAAACCAAACCCCGAGTTGCCCTGGTGGCCCCGGCAGTCGACGGTTTGGACCAACACTCACGACGAGCACTAGCCCGGGGGTAAATAAAGATGACCCTCGAGAGTGCGACTCCCAAGGAAAAAGGGCTAGGTGAGGCAAATGAAAAACCAAGGTTGGGCCTTGCCGAAAAGTCTTATTCAAAGCGAACTGTCAAGGGGTCCCATAAATCACCCGACCGCGTTAGGGACGCAAAATCCGGGAACATAATACCGATATGACGGAAACTAGGGCGGCAAGAGTGGAACAAAACACTGCATAAGGCCGAGCCTTCCACCCTTTACCAAGTATATAGATGCATTAATAATATAAGATATATTGTGATATCCCAACAAGTAAACATGTTCCAACAAGGAACAACATCTCCATGTTCCAACAAGGAACAAACTTCATCTTCACCGCAACTAACAACGCTATAAGAGGGGCTGAGCAAAGCGGTAACATAGCCAAACAACTGTTTGCTAGGAAGGGTGCAAAAGGTTAGAGGCCGACATGGCAATATGGGATGGCTTGATAAACAGTAATAGGTAGCGCAAAGCATAGCGATAAAACGAATCAACTAGCATAGCAATGATAGTAGTGAGATCCAGGGTAGCGGTCATCTTGCCTGAAATCCCGCAAGGAAGAAGAACGAGTCCATGAAGAAGACGAACGGATGAAGCCAACCAAGCGAGACGAACGAATCCTCACGATCGCAACGAAACAGAACTAACAAGAAGAAGCACACAACATAGTAAACACACCACACATGAACAAGACATGATGCACAATCAAGCATGATGCATGACAAAGCTGGATGAAGCTACTCATGGCAAGAGATGATGCAAACAAGAGCAACACATCAAGGCAAGTTTAAATGAGGCCGAAACAACATATAACAATTCCTAGAAGTCCTCATATGCAAATTTCGAAATTGGTCCAGATCTGAATAAACCTTAAGTTCAAGTTGTTAAACAGCAAGTTAAGATGCACCACGATAATCTACACGAAATTCTAGTCAAGTTACATATAAAGTTCATTAGATTCGGAGCTACGGCCTAGAAGATATGAGCAAAACAAGATAAACATGGCATTGATGCAAAATGCATACAAACATCAAGAAAACACCTCAAAACATGGATGCAACATGATAATATGAAACTACATGCAAAATCAAGCAAGTTTCATATAGGGCACACTCAAAACGGAGCAACGGTTCAACACATACACACTATACAAGTTATAGTAACAATCTGTCTAAAACAGCAACTAGGCATATTGCAAGCATCAAAACAACATGCTACAGGACCTCAACAAGAAAACAAAAGGCATGGGCATGATGTACAGGTAAATCATTACAAAACATGAACACTGAGCTATCTCCAGAAACAACTAGAACATCCTCAAAAACACATGGCAAGATTTTAAATAATAACAGCTTGCATTGGCGTAAATAACATCAAAGTTGCAATGTTTAGAGCTATGAAACAACATGTTACAGGAACTTAACATGGCAAACAAAGGCATGGCATGAATCTACTAAAGCATAGAACAAAAGTCCTTTAGTGACCATGAGCCAAAAGGATCATAAAATATGATGGCACCCATGTAAACATAGCAAGTTATATTACAGATTTAAACATGGCAGAACAACGATAAGTAGGCATGTTGGTGAGCTTGAATCACTCACCACAGAGCAATACATGATATACTAAGCATGCATACATCAAGAAGACATGGCATAGAAGCTATACATGGCAAGAACAACATCATAGCATACACGGATCAACTACAACAACCTTGGCAAAATTGAATAACATGTAAACAATCTGCCAGAACATTTTATAGCAAAAGTAGAGCTCGATTGACTCAAGCTATGGCACTCCATAATTGCAAACAAGGGCATGGATGGATAGAGCAAGACATGTATAACAAAACATCCTTACTGAAGTATCTCAAAATATGCATGGATCTCTCTCGTAGCATCAAGTTAACATGGCATAAAAATATCAAGAAAACATGGCTGAAATCAGCAACATCAAGACACCTAGTTTGCATGCTTGTGCTAGTCACCACATAGATCAAAAAAATACATAGCAAGCACCACTGGAAAGATGGCATGGCATATTACAAAACACATGTAGGACTCAAGTCCATAGGGTGCACACATCAATCATGGCAAAATGACAAAGTGCATGTTCGATAAGAAATGAAAACTAACATCACATAGCACTCTTCTAACAGCATTTCCGGCATCAAGATGAGCTCAAATGAAAATGATGCAATGAGATGAAATGATCTACTCATCGAGGCGAACATTTTGACATATCACACGCGCAAAACGGAGCAACGATGACAGAGTTATGATGCAACGAAAATGCAACAAAATAATCACAGTTTCGGGACTTAGGATTTGGAGGGGGAAAAGGTCAACCTCCGTGCACGGAACCGAGGCGGCGGCGGATCTCGCGGAGTTCGGCGCCGAGTCGGGGAGAGGCCGGTGAGGGCCGAGGAGGCGGATCCGCCGCCGCCCACCGGATCCGGGGCCGCGGGACCGGGCGCGGCGAGGGCGCGGTGGCCGGGCGGATCGGCCGGGGCGAGGCTCGGCGCGGCGGCGGCGGAGGCGGCGCCGGCCGGGCGAGGAGGAGGAGGCGGCAGCGGCGGAGAGGCGCGCGGATGCGCGGCGAGGCGGGCCGGTCGCGGGCGGCGGCGGGCGAGGGATCCGGCGGCGCGGGCGGCGCGCCCGAGGCTGGCGGCGGCGGGCGGCGGGGTTGCTCGGCGGCGGAGGTTCGGTGGCGGGCGGCGCGGGATCCGGGGGCGGCCGGATTCGGGCCTGCGGGCTCCTAGCGGCGGAGGAGAGAGAGAGGCGGGCGCGCCACTTGGCGGCACGGGTTGGGCGCGGGCGGCGGCGCGGCGACGCGGTCGAAGCGCCGATTGCCCGGGCGACGGGCTGCGGGCGGCGATATGTCCGCCGTCGGATGAAATGTCCGGCGGCGGGGGGGGGAAGGTTAGGGTAGATTTGGACTGCGCGAAAAATCCGGGGGGGGGGGGGATCTAGTTTTATAGGTAGAGGGAGCTAGGAGAGTCCAAATGAGGAGCGGTTTTCGGCCACGCGATCGTGATCGAACGACCGAGAGCATGGAGAGGAGTTAGGTGGGTTTTGGGCCACTTTGGGAGGGGTGTTGGGCTGCAACTTAAAGAGGCTTTTGCGGTTACCCGGTTAACCGTTGGAGTACCAAACGACCTCCAAATGGCACGAAACTTGACAAAGCGGTTCACCGGTGCTATACTAAGGCCACTTGACAAACCTCGTCCATTCCGAGACCGCTTAATACCCGCATACCTAAAAGAGGTAAAAGGGGCGCCGGAGACATAGGAGTGCCGGATTGCAAAACGGACAACGGGAAAATGCTCGGATGCATGAGACGAACACGTATGCAAATGCGATGCACATGATGACATGATATGAAATGCAAATGATGACATGGCAAAGTGCAACACGCAAGCACATGACATGGCAAAGACGGCGAATAATCGGAAGACACCGGCGATCGAATCCGGGCGCTATAACACTCCTCCACTAATAAGAGATCTCGGCCCCGAGATCTTAGGACCGAGACGGAAGGGAAAAGGGATGAGGTGAAACAAGAACTGAAAGAAGAAGCAAAGAATTGAGAGCACTCGAGAAGAAGAGAGGAACGACGAGAATGACGAGAATTGAAAACTCACGGAATCAGATAGACTATGAAAGCACTCGTTCTAACCGGAGTGGTTAGAATGAGAAAAGAAACGAATAGGACTGAAAGGATTTAGGCAGCACACCGGTTGAACAAGGAAAGAATAGAACATGAGCTTCAGAAGATGGAAAGACACTTGACGAGATAAACAACGCAATACCTCCGGAAGAATTGGAAAAATTTGAATGAAAAGAACTTAGAAGGAAGGATTGAGTGGATTTGAATATCTGAGAAGAACAAAGAAATGCAAAACTCCAATTCTAAAGAATACGGAGAATTAATTACACTTAGAGATGCAAGAAGAAAAGATATTTGAACTCCTCCAACAAAATCTTGATGAACTCTTTGAAGAAAGAATTAAATCATGAAGATCCACCATGAAGAACTCCGCTGACAAAAGGATGATGAGATAGAATGAAAAGATGAAAGAATAAGATGAGCTCATGATGAATTAGATGGAGGATTCCGACGAAATGGCCGAGGGAAATTTGAACTCCGGAAAAGAAAAGATGAAAACACTTGGAAGTAGAATTTATTCATCAAGAACAAACTCCGAAGGAAAGGATTACTCACTTGGATGAAATAAGAATAAGATTTATTGTATGCTTATCCTTCATCAAATTAAATTGATGACAAACAATGGATTCTGCATATTACTTATTCTTCTTGAAAAAGAATTGAGAAGTGACATATCGCAAACTTGAGAAGGACGTCATGAACCACCAGTAGGATTGAAAGGAACGAATGAATAAAAATGATAAACAAGGAAAAAGAATCTTGAACGAACCACCGTGAGAATTCGAAATGACTGATGAAAAAGAAATAATCATCGGGAAGAATTAGAGAAGCACGAAGATACTTGAGGGAAAATTAGAGACAAGAGAACGAAGAGATCGCGAACTGATTGACGAATGCTTGAACGAAGCACCGGAAGAATATTGAGATGAACGAAGCTCAAAAGTTGGAACGAAGAAATATTCCGACAAGATGACCTCCGGATGATTGAGACGGAAAGTAACTCCTGAAATACTCCGGATGGATGAAAAGAATTTGCATGACTAGAGACAATTAGATAGGATAACATCGAGCTAGCACCATGAATCTCCGGGGAACGGACAAGATTTAAGAGAAACTCGACTTCTATCTTCAAAAGACGACGAGAAATACCACCAAAATTACTGAGATACTCCTGTAGAATGAAAAGCGAAGAGGTTGAGCCAACAATGAAAAGAATTTGAAATTGATCTTGGAGAAGGCATGTAACTGATGGAATCCATTCTTACGTCACAACATGAAAAGAATTGAGAATAACTCCGGGGGAATTAGAAGAGTCAGGTAAGATCCTGGGAAAAGACCTGTGGGTTAGGGCCCACTAAAAGAAAACACCGTTGGAAAGGAATGTTGAATGATAGATGATTCACCGAACAATTGAAATATTAGAATGAGGTGATAACCTCAATTAAATGGAAGACCTGATGAATCTCCGAGATATCTTGAACACTCCTGAAGGATAAACTGGCGAGAGACGAACGAGCTGGGAGAACATTTGATCCAAAGAAAAGAATGTGATCAACCGAAAACTTGAATTGAGTGCACCGGAGAAGAAAAGAGATGAAGAATGTCGTACAAAACGAGAATTCACCGGTTGAAATAATTGAGGGATGACTGAAGAGACTCCACACGAATGAAATAGCTGGTCGAAAGAAACTCGAACTCCGGGAATAATAGGGTGGGAGGGCGGGAAAACAAAGACAACTTGGAAGGGGAAACCGACGAATATCTTGAAGAGAAAACACCGGTTGAAATCATTGAGGAAAGAAAGAAAAGACTTCGCACGAGTAGGATGGATACTCGATTACGGACTCCGGTTCCGAGAAGAAGAAGAAGGGTGGGCGGGTGGGAAAAAAACAAGGACAACTTCGGACAAGGAAACAACGACGTCAGAGGAAGAACTGAGGATTGAACTCAAAGATGAAGAGGGTCGAGTCGACTAGGCGAGAAATGCACCAGATGAAAAGAGCTGAGGAACAACGATCGAAGAACCAACTGCGTGATCCTAAAGAAAAATTTGAAGGGGAAGAGAAGTAATTCAAAACACCTACGTCACGATTCCTCACCAAAGCGATTTAAGGGCTGAGGAGTAAAAAGAATTCCTACTCCGATATAACTAGACCAAAACAGTTTTATTCTAGACTCAACTACGGCCAAACTACACGATCAATCAAGGGGCTCTAGGGTCGGTCGAGGCTCGATACCAACTTGTCACGCCCAATATGCGACCCTATCCAAAAGGAACTCGACGGACCCACCAAGGATAGACCCGATATTGAAACGCTTTTGCAAGGTGGATATCATTACATCAACATTACATAATAGATGGGATACATACATAAGGCACAAATGCCACAAGAATACACCAACATCATATACAAGATCAACATCCGACTACGGATGAAACATAAACCAAACTCAAACGACATCCACCTCGCTAGCCCAGCTGCCGACCGAACCTATCCCCGATCAAGAAGAAGCGTAAGAAGAACTCCAACACAAGCAAACATCGCTCTCACGCCATGATCATCGCAAACCTGTACCTGCAACTGGTGGTGTAGTAATCAGAGCCACGAGGACTCAGCAATCCCATTACCATGGGTATCAAGACTAGCAAAGCTTAATGGGAAAGGAAGGGGTAAAGTGGTGAGGTTGCAGCAGCGCTAAGCATATATGGTGGCTAACATACGCAAATGAGAGCGAGGAGAGAAACAAAGGAACGGTCGTCAACTAGTAATGATCAAGAAGTGATCCTGAACTCCTACTTACGCCAAACATAACCCGTAAACCGTGTTCTCCTCTCGATCAACCCCAAAAGAGACACTCACTACACGCACACGGTTGGTGTATTTTAATTGAGATCAACTTCGGTTTTCTACAACCGACATTAACAAATTCCCATCTGCCACATAACCGCGGGCACGGCTTTCGAAAGTTCAAACCCTGCAGGGTGTCCCAACTTAGCCCATGATAAGCTCTCGCGATCAACGAAGGATATTCTTCTCCCGGAAGATCCGATCAGTCTCGAATCCCGCCACAAGACATTTCGACAAGAATAAAACAAGACCAGAAAGCCACCTAATGTGCCGACAAATCCTGATAGGAGCTGCACATATCTCGCTCTCGTGGCACACCGGATTGTCCAAACTTCCGTAGGCGAACCCAGAGTTGCCTCGTGGCACCGGCGGTCGACGGTTTGGACCAAGACTCACGACGAGCACCGCCCGGGGTAATAAGATGACCCTCGAGAGCGCGACTCCCAAGGAAAAAGGGCTAGGTGAGGCAAATGTAAAACCAAGGTTGGGCCTTGCCGAAAAGTCTTATTCAAAGCGAACTGTCAAGGGGTCCCATAAATCACCCGACCGCTTAGGGACGCAAAATCCGGGAACATAATACCGATATGACGGAAACTAGGGCGGCAAGAGTGGAACAAAACACCAGGCATAAGGCCGAGCCTTCCACCCTTTACCAAGTATATAGATGCATTAATAATATAAGATATATTGTGATATCCCAACAAGTAAACATGTTCCAACAAGGAACGGCATCTCCATGTTCCAACAAGGAACAAACTTCATCTTCACCTGCAACTAACAACGCTATAAGAGGGGCTGAGCAAAGCGGTAACATAGCCAAACAACGGTTTGCTAGGAAGGGTCCAAAAGGTTAGAGGCTGACATGGCAATATGGGATGGCTTGATAAACAGGTAATAGGTAGCGCAGCATAGCGATAGAACGAATCAACTAGCATAGCAATGATAGTAGTGAGATCCAGGGTAGCGGTCATCTTGCCTGAAATCCCGCAAGGAAGAAGAACGAGTCCATGAAGAAGACGAACGGATGAAGCCGAACCAAGCGTAGACGAACGAATCCTCACGATCGCAACGAAACAGGAACTAACAAGAAGAAGCACACAACATAGTAAACACACCACACATGAACAAGACATGATGCACAATCAAGCATGATGCATGACAAAGCTGGATGAAGCTACTCATGGCAAGAGAGGATGCAAACAAGAGCAACACATCAAGGCAAGTTTAAATGAGGCCGGAAACAACATATAACAATTCCGGTAAGTCCTCATATGCAAATTTCGAAATTGGTCCAGATCTGAATAAACCTTAAGTTCAAGTTGTTAAACAGCAAGTTAAGATGCACCACGATGATCTACACGAAATTCTAGTCAAGTTAAATATAAAGTTCATTAGATTCGGAGCTACGGCCTAGAAGATATGAGCAAAACAAGATAAACATGGCATTGATGCAAAATGCATACAAACATCAAGAAAACACCTCAAAACATGGATGCAACATGATAATATGAAACTACATGCAAAATCAAGCAAGTTTCATATAGGGCACACTCAAAACGGAGCAACGGTTCAACACATACACACTATACAAGTTATAGTAACAATCTGTCTAAAACAGCAACTAGGCATATTGCAAGCATCAAAACAACATGCTACAGGACTTCAACAAGAAAACAAAAGGCATGGGCATGATGTACAGGTAAATCATTACAAAACATGAACACTGAGCTATCTCCAGAAACAACTAGAACATGCTCAAAACACATGGCAAGATTGCAAATAATCACAGCTTGAGACATTGGCGTAAATAACATCAAAGTTGCAATGTTTAGAGCTATGAAACAACATGTTACAGGGACTTAACATGGCAAACAAAGGCATGGCATGAATCTACTCAAAGCATAGAACAAAAGTACTTTAGTGACCATGAGCCAAAAAGGATCAGAAAATATGATGGCACCCATGTAAACATAGCAAGTTATATTACAGATTTAAACATGGCAGGAACAACGATAAGTAGGCATGTTGGTGAGCTTGAATCACTCACCACAGAGCAATACATGATATACTAAGCATGCATACATCAAGAAGACATGGCATAGAAGCTATACATGGCAAGAACAACATCATAGCATACACGGATCAACTACAACAACCTTGGCAAAATTGAATAACATGTAAACAATCTGCCAGGAACATTTTATGGCAAAAGTAGAGCTCGATTGACTCAAGCTATGGCACTTCATAATTGCAAACAAGGGCATGGATGGATAGAGCTAGACATGTATAACAAAACATCCTTACTGAAGTATCTCAAAATATGCATGGATCTCTCTGTAGCATCAAGTTAACATAGCATAAAAATATCAGCAGAACAGGGCTGAAATCAGCAACATCAAGACACCTAGTTGGCATGCTTGTTCTAGTCACCACATAGATCACAAAAATACATAGCAAGCACCACTGGAAAGATGGCATGTCATATTACAAAACACATGTAGGACTCAAGTCCATAGGGTGCACACATCAATCATGGCAAAAATGACAAAAGTGCATGTTCTGTTAAGAAACAGAAACTAACATCACATAGCACTCTTATAACAGCATTTCGGGCATCAAGATGAGCTCAAATGAAAATGATGCAATGAGATGAAATGATCTACTCATCGAGATGAACATTTTGACATATTACACGCGCAAAACGGAGCAACGATGACAGAGTTATGATGCAACAAAAATGCAACAAAATAATCACAGTTTCGGGACTTAGTGGATTTGGAGGGGGGAAAAAGGTCAACCTCCGTGCACGGGAACCGAGGCGGCGGCGGATCTCGCCGGAGTTCGGCGCCGGAGTCGGGGGAGAGGCCGGGAGGGCCGGAGGAGGCGGATCCGGCCGCCTGCCCACCGGATCCGGCCGAGCGGGACCGGGCGGCGGCGGCGCGCAGTGGCAGGGCGGATCCGGCTGGGGCGGAGCTCGCGGCGGCGCGGGCGCCATGGAGGCGGCGGCCGCACGGCGAGGAGGAGGAGGCGCTACAGGAGAGGCGCGCGAGGCGCGGGCGAGAAGGGCCTGGCGCGGCGGCGGCCGGCGAGGGAGCCGGGCGGCGCGGGGAGACGCGGCCGGGGCTGGGCGGCCGGGCGGCGGGGTTACTCGGCGCGCGGCGGAGGTTCGCGGCGGCGCGATCCGGCCGCCCGGCCGGATCTGGGCTCGCGGGCTCTGGCGGCGGAGGAGAGAGGGAGGCCGCGCGCCACTTGGCGGCACGGGTTGGGCGCGGGCGCGCGAGGCGACGGTCGAGGCGCCGATTGGCCCGGGCGACGGGGCTGGGGCGGCGGACATGTCCGGACGTCATGGATGAAATGTCCGGGCGGGGGAAGGTTAGGTAGATTTGGACTCCGCGAAAAATCCGGGGATCTAGTTTTATAGGTAGAGGGAGCTAGGAGAGTCCAAATGAGGAGCGGTTTTGCCACGCGATCGTGATCGAACGACCGAGAGCATGGAGAGGAGTTAGGTGGGTTTTGGGCCACTTTGGAAGGTGTTGGGCTGCAACAAAGAGGCTTTTATGTTACCCTGCTAACTGCTGAGTACCAAACGACCTCCAAATGGCACGAAACTTGACAGCAGTTCACCGGTGCTATACCAAGGCCGCTTGACAAACCTCGGTCCATTCCGAGACCGCTTAATACCCGCATACTAAAAGAGGTAAAAGGGGGCGCCGGGAGACATAGGAGTGCCGGATTGCAAAACGGACAACGGGGAAAATGCTCGGATGCATGAGACGAACATGTATGCAAATGCGATGCACATGATGACATGATATGAAATGCAAATGATGACATGGCAAAGTGCAACACGCAAGAACATGACATGGCAAAGACGGCGAATAACTGGAAGACACCTGGAGCATCGAATCCGGGGCGTTACATCATGCAATCTAGAGAGAGAGAGAGAGAGAGAGAGAGAGAGAGAGAGAGAGCGACCGAACTCCCCCTAGCAGTTCGTCACACTGGCCAAGAATAGACCCCCGCGAGGCTGTTCTTCCTTGTATTGTTCATCATCAGCCCCTGAGGCAATCCACCACACCACACACTGGAGTAGGGTATTACACCACAATGGTGGCCCGAACCAGTATAAACCTTGTGTCCCTTGTGTTGCTCTCTGTGTAGTTTAGATCCTTGCGAGGCGACGAGGTGCATGTAGGTAGGGGGCGAGATCTCTGCGTGCACCCCAGAGTTCGAACCTAGAGGGTCTGCCTGAACCCGAAATTTGACAACTACGCCTCCGAAGACATCGACGGCATGGACGACGATGCCGGAGAAGAACAAGGCCAAGACCCTCTGTTTACCGGACGTTGGACGGCCACCTCCACATACGACGTGTACATGGTGGACACACCCAAAGAGGATGACGGCAACGGAAAGAAGGATCCGGTTGAGGACAAGTCTGCTGAAGCACCTGCAAAGCGTCGACGCTGTCCGGGCGCCCGCCAAAATCGTGTCGTGAAAAGACAGCAATACCAGACCAAGACAATAACACTCCGGAGAATGCCGAAGACCCCGAGGCCCCTGTTGACCCAACATCTGAACAGGATGATTGGGAGGATGGGCAAGTTAACCCCGACGATCCAATCGGGAACAAGGACTCGGAGGATAGTAACTACCTACCGATCTCCGAAGAGAATGTGAGCCTCAGCGACAAAGACTCATCGTGCCAAAGGAACCCCTCGAGCAAGAGCGCTTTAAGCGCAGGCTAATCGCCACTGCGAGAAGCCTGAAAAAGAAGTAGCAGCAGCTTCAAGCTGAACATGATATACTCAATGACAGATGGACTAATGTCCTGGCCGACGAGGAATATGACCTCGAACACCCAACTAAGAGTTACCCGAAGCGCAAGCTACTACCTCAATTTGACGACGAGGCCCTTGAGCCAATACCCCCAAAGCATAAAACTGCTGAAGAACCCGACCAACCACCACGTGGACGGGACAGACCAGCTACCCACGCCGAACACCAGCCCGCGCCACCCCACCGTCGAGGCAGGGAGGCAGCGGCCTCGGGCTATACCTATGACCTATGCAAGGGCCTAGACAATAGAGCCAGTCAGACAAGATCAATCTATGGGTCTAGGGGGCGTGCTTCGATGTGAGAGGACGGCCATCAGGCCTGGCATGACAGGCACAACCTCACCTGAGCCGAAAACCGCATTCGGACTTCATCTAAACTACGCCGCGACATCGCTCGATACAGAGGCACCGCACACCCCTTATGCTTCACTGGTGAGGTTATGGAGCACTAGTTCCCCGAAGGATTTAAACTCGTGAACATTGAATCATACGATGGTACTACAGATCCTGCAGTAAGGATCGAGGATTTTCTTCTCCATATTCATATGGCCCGTGGTGATGATATCTATGCCATCAAATACGTCCCGCTAAAATTAAAGGGACCAACACGACACTGGTTAAACAGCCTCCCAGAAAACTCTATTGGAAGCTGGGAAGACTTGGAGGACGCCTTTAGAGACAACTTCCAAGGTACCTATGTTCGGCCTCCAGACACTGATGACCTTAGTCACATAGTCCAGCAACCCGGAGAATCAGCCCGGGAACTCTGGACCAGGTTCTTGATAAAAAAGAACCAAATTGTGGATTGTCCGAACGCTGAAGCCCTCACGACCTTTAAACACAGCGTCCGAGATGAGTGGCTCGACTGACACCTCGGCCAAGAAAAGTCGAAGTCCATGGTAGCCCTTACCGCACATATGACCTGCTTTTGCGCGGGAGAAGATAGCTGGCTAGCTCAGAGAAGCAATAGCACCAGCACCCTAGAACCTCCGGAGCTAGGGATGGCATTGGCAAGCCACGACGCAACAAGCACAAGCGTCGAAGAAATAGCGAAGGTACCAAAGAAAAGATGGTTAACGCCGGATTTAGCGGCTCTAAACCCGGTAAACTGAAGAAGCCATTCAAAGGAAACAGAGATGGTCCATCTAGTTTGGACAGAATACTCGATCGGCCTTGCGAGATTCATGGCACACCCGATAAGCCTACCAATCACACTAACATAAATTGTTGGGTCTTTAAATAGGACGGCAAGCTCAACGCCGAACACAAGGGGAAAGGGTCGCCCAGCGAGGACGACGATGAAGAGCCTCGCTCACCGAACACAGAGGATAGAAGAAATTTCCCCCCGAGGTCAAAACGGTGAACATGATCTATGTTACTCATATCCCTAAGTGGGAGCGCAAGCGCACGTTAAGGGACGTCTATGCCATAGAGCCGGTCGCCCCAAAATTTAATCCATGGTCAGCTTGTCCGGTCACCTTTGACCGTAGAGACCATCCGACCAGTATCTGTCATGAAGGTTTGGCTGCATTAGTCCTCGATCCAATTATTGACCGATTCCACCTCATGCGAGTCCTTATGGACGACGACATCAGTCTCAATCTGCTTTATCAGGACACCGTTCGTAAAATGGGCATTGATCCATCAAGAATCAAGCCCACTAAAACCACCGTTAAAGGGGTAATACCCGGCTTAGAAGCCTGTTGCATAGCATCCATACTGCTGGAAGTCGTCTTTGGCTCACCGGATAAATTCCGGAGCGAAGACCTGATCTTCGACATCGTCCCGTTCCGAAGTGGCTATCACGCACAATTCGGACGAACCTCTTTCGCCCGTTTCAATGCAGCCCCGCACTATGCTTATCTAAAGCTCAAGATGCCTGGACCACATGGCATTATATAATAGTCAATGAAACATGGAGCGCTCCCTCCGTACAGAGGAGCATACTGCGGCCCTCGCAGCCAAGGTGCAAGGTGGCCTCGCCAAGCCGAATACTACACTGGCAGTCAAGCCGCCGGACACTGTTAAACAAGACCGGTCTACCCTGCAGAACGACAGTCTGGCTCATCCAGAGCTCGATTAGCAATTCGGCCTCCGCCAATACCCCAGCCTGATAGGGGCATATGTGCCACGCATACATAACTACGCGTTAAAAATACCATGGGCAAGGACGGAGGCATGCTAAACACAAGGTCTACGGTACGGCTCGACCCTATCCGGACCTCCATATTGTTCCACCTTTTTCTTCTTGTTTTTATTTTCCAGGTTCTTTAGAACCCATATCAGTTTCTGGTGGCAATGAGGGCCCCCTTCTAGGTCCCTTATGCATATTCAATTGTTGACCCTTTCGAAGGATCATACACCAAGGCGAAAAGCGGCGTAGACGTGCGACATAGTGTCCAAAGGATGTTCAAGATCATATTTTTTAATTTTAGGACTTGTATATAGCTTTCCCTTGACCCTCAGCACGTAAAATAGCCGTGATGCTCATCACATCTTCTGTAAAAATATGTTTTGACGTACCAATCAGACTATAATGGAAACAGTTTCACCCAACCCTGTCTGGTACTGGCTTATTTTTTTCTTAATCTGTTCTTCCACTTCACGTCCAAATTGGGACTTACACCTTGGTACGACTTAAGTCACCAGGGGCTCTATTTAAGCCATATCTATATATATCTTCAAACAATAGAAAGTTTGAACACTCTCAGAGTACACTTCGGCGTCCCGAATACTGCATTATATGCATTGGCTCCGAATCACGCCTTTGGTCAATAGTTGGGTTTCCTGGATCCTATGCTTGCTACCTTATGTTCCCTTTTCGGCTAAGGTAGTAAAGGGAGAACTACTGCAATTGTGTGTCCGACTAGCCCCATTAAGCACCTCAGTAGAGAAAGCCGAAAACTGACTGTCGTGATGTGGCAAGAGCTGGTCAGCAATTCGGTGACTTATTAAATCTTTAGTGATTTCTTCTGTATTACATGAAGGACTGGCTCTTTCCAGTCACGCGTCTATGGCATTCAAGTACGATAGCCGCATACGCACCAGGGGCTATTTTACAACCTCATTGTCAAACTCCTATGGCTAAGTGAGAGTGATAAAGACAAATAGTCCGATTGCCTCATTCGCTGCACTGGCACCTCCTTTACAGACCAAGACGTTGGCTTAACGTGTGAACATGTGCTATTCTGAACACCCTGGTATTATCTACGTGGGGCCTGCAGCCGACGACTGGCAAACTCTCAGTGATACAAACGGCCGCACTCGAGGAACAAAACTATTAAAGACAAACAACATAAATATATTACAAAAGCTTTGGTTTATACAAACATCCGGGCAGTTCGAACACATTCACTCGAACAAGATGTCCTTTGAGCACTAGCCCTCTATCAAGTGCGCACCTTCCAGGACGTCTTCAAAATAGCGCTCCAGCGTACGGTGGTCCTTGCCTCCGGGTGGACCTTCAACGGCCACGATAGCGGCCTTCATCTTGGCCCAGTGCATCTTGACACGGGAAAAGGCCAGCCGCGCACCTTCTATACATGACGACCGCTTGACCGCATCAATACGGGGTAGTGCGTCAACAAGCCGCTGCACTAAGCCAAAATAGCTGCTCCGAACGGGTTTGGTTGGCCACAGCCGGACTATAACGTCCATCATGGCCGATTCGTACATCCTGTGCAGCTCGGCCCACTGCGTCATCTGGTCATTTAGCAGTGCGGGGTGCTCTCGTGCCTCGAACTGGCACCAGAATTGCTTCTCCATCGCATGCCCCTCCTGGCCTTCGAAGAACTGCGTGGCGTCTGCGGCGCTCTTCGGAAGATCCACAAAGACATCAGGAGCACCCCACAATTGTGTGAGTAAAACATACCACCGATTGCCGAATTTGCTATATAGAAGAAAGGGCTTACCAGCTGCTATTTGTCCGGATTGCCTAATCTCCTTGTGCGCCGCTAGGGATTTCGCCCGCGCCTCCTCGGCCTGTTTAAGGGCCTCGGCAAGGTCGGTCGCCTCGGCTTTACTCTTCTCCTCTAGGGACTTATACTTGTCGGCGGCGTCCTTGAGCGCCTTCTCTACTTCGGCCACCCGCTCCTCGTACCGGCAACGGACAACCTGTTCGGACTTCAAGTCCTCGGCCACTTTATCAGCAGCCGCCTTGTTCACCCTCGCCTACTCCTTGGCCTTGGTAAGTTCACCCCTAAGGGCCTCAACTGCAGCCGTGTTGAATGCACTCGCACACATAGCAGCACATGAGCTTTCACTCCAGAGGTACGGGCATGAACAAAATGTTTTAATCACATACCCTGCGCCTCATCAAAACCCTTGTTGATGTGGACGAGATCCTCATCGGCTAGTCCCAGCTTACGCTTAAGTTCGAATACTTCAGTGGCCAGGGCGGTCGCCGCTAACAGTGAAGCCTACATTTCAACATATGAAAGTATATTAGCTCTTGCGAAAAATTATTGTATCCTTTGTCCGCCCCCCTTTTTTTAACAAAAGGGACGATCAGAGTCTCAGGGGCTACTATCTATACACAAGCATCTTTTCATATAAAAAGCGTTCAGAAATATTACATTGCATACCTCGAAGCCTGTTAGTAGGCTTGTGAAGGCCTCGTTCAGTCCATTCTTGGTGGACTGAACCTTTTCAATCACCACATCCACCAGGGTGCGATGCTCCTCCATGATGGAAGCACGCTGAAGCGCCTCCATCAGTGTATTCGCCACCTCCGGATTAGCGGAGGTTGCCACAGGAGTTGGCACTCCCCCCTCCCTCGAGGAGGGTTGCTTATTCGACTCCGGAGCCATTTGGGTTTCCGGAGTATGGTCCTACTGGTGGTCAGACTGGTCTAGACCCCCGCCGTCAGCCCTCGGGGGGCTTGTCACCCCCGTGTTTTTAGGGGCCGAAGTGTTACCTTCTGGTGCCGTTTTGGTGGCTTCCCGAACCACCTTGTGCCCCGGAGAGGCCCTTCAAGACAGCACCTCCGTGTCATCCCTGGCGATAGGCAAGGAGGCTCACGAAGGTGACTCGCTCTCCATCATCCTCGGATCTAAAGAGTTCCCCTCCGATGATTGTTGGGGAAGATCGCGGGCTGACCTACATCATTCAAAACGTTAATATCATTAAGATATATTATAACTGAGCACCCTCCCAGCCCTCTCAGGCCATTAGCATTCCTGACCGTCTGATCGTCAGTTTCAGTCAGTTTCAGTCGTGCGATTAGCTCGGAATCTCACGCCTGGCTGCTTCGATCACTACCACCGAGCGCTAGTCTATTGGGCCGCTACTCCCGTCACAATTTCGGAAGGCTGACATGGTCCGATGCTCAGTTTCTTGTTAACTGGGCCGCTGTCCTAAGGGGCTGCTACTCCAGTAGAAAAACTTGTGGCCTCTGGTTAATCGGGCATGTTTACACTCGAAGTCCATTCAACCCACGAAGCCCGCAAGCAGGCCCCACTCGTTTCGTCTCTCTTTCCCCGACCTCCCCTCGCTGCCGTCGCCACTGTCGATGCGAACCTCCAACGATGGTGTTTCTCTCTCACCCAAGAGACAAAAGGCACCCCAGCCGGCAGGTACACGTCAGACACGCATGAGGGGCCGGCCGACCGTAAGAAAAAGAAGGCGATGATGGACGAGTCACCGCCACTGACACACGTCCCAAACCAGTGGGTCACCTTCTGTACCGACCACTCCTGGTCACAGCACGTGCACGACGTTCTCCTACATCTCAGCGATGCGGGCATCGCGGCCTTACTGAGGGAGTTGAATTGGTGCGCTCCCCTCATCTCTATTTTTCCTCTTCCCTCAACCTCTTCTCTTCCTCATTGCTCCTCCTCCTCCAGTCTCTCCCATCAGGAATGTTGGAGAGGGCGCACACGGCTAGGTAGCTCATGAGGGTCCGATGGGGCGAGCTGCGAGGGCGGCTAGCTGCAGAGGAGGAGAGCTCGAGACAAGCAACATTGGAGGAATGATGGCGATTATCTCCATATTGCAGGGACTCCTAATCATCCCTCCACTGTTCTTCTTGGCTTCAGAGACTACCATTGGGCAGCCTCTTCTTCTCCATGGTGCTTGTCGGTGTCAAAACCGGCGGACTCTCGGGTAGGGGGTCCCGAACTGTGCGTCTAGGCGGATGGTAATAGGAGACAAGGGACACGATGTTTACCCAGGTTCGGGCCCTCTTGATGGAGGTAAAACCCTACGTCCTGCTTGATTGATATTGATATTGTGGATGTTTACAAGAGTGGATCTACCACGAGATCAAGGAGGCTAAACCCTAGAAGCTAGCCTATGGTATGATTGTAAGGGTTGTTGGATTGTAGTCCCACGGACTAAAGCCATCCGGTTTATATAGACACCGGAGAGGGCTAGGGTTACATAGATTCGGTTACAATGGTAGGAGATCTACATATCCAGACGCCAAGCTTGCCTTCCACGCAAAGGAAAGTCCCATCCGGACACGGGTGAAGTCTTCAATCTTGTATCTTCATAGTCTTGGAGTCCGTTGATGATGATAGTCCGCCGATGATAGTCCGCCGATGATGGTAGTCCGCAATCCGGACACCCCTAATCCGACTCCTCAAGAGCCCCTAAACCAGGCTTCAATGACGATAAGTCCGCGTATATTGCTTGGCATTGCAAGGCGGGTTCCTCCTCCAAATGATAGAAGATTGTGAACACCAGATAGTGTCCGCTCGCAAAATAAATTCCACATTCCACCGTAGAGAGAATAATAATATATACACAAGTTCAATCTGCCGACGCTTTCCGTGGCATGACGTCACACCACTACCAAGCCATTACTCAAATTGTTTTTACTTTACCACCTCAACAAGATTTAAGCGGCGGTTTCTTTGGCACGCCTTGTTGAAGCAGAGATCGTGTTTCCCCATAATCCGGGATTCTCATCAATACGGAGTGGGTAACCCAACCGCGCCATTGATGGTGACGCTTGGGAGATAAGCGAGTTTTACCAGGCCGGTGGGGACGCGTAAGACTTCGCCTCGCCCATATAAGGGATAAGGATTCACCTTCTCACCCACGCCTTCTTCCTCCTTTGCTTATCCATCTCCGCAAGACTGAGCCCAGCGCCCAAGTTCACAAGATCTCGCCTCAACCTTCTCCGACCATGTCCGGAGCGGAGGTAAATGGTTGGCCTCCACCGTAAGGAGGAGCAATCGCTAAACCGCGCGGCGCCGATAACTTTCCGCGACATTGCGCACCGGCTGCCCGACGAGGGGCAGCTTATCCCACCCCTAGGCCCCATGAGAGGGTCGTCTTTCTTCCCACTTCCTCCGCGGACTGGGCTTTCCACTACATCCCTTTGTCCGGGGCTCATGTTCTACTACGGCCTGGATTTCCATGATCCGCGCCAACTTCATCCTCAACATCTCGGCGTTTATCGTCGTGTGCGAGGCCTTCCTCGCATCCAGCCCCACTTCGCTTGTGGCTCAAGACCTTCAATGTCAAGCCAAAGGTAGTGAAGGGCACTCAAGCCGGAGTGCGGAGGCGCCATGTTGGGCAAGATGCCCAACGCCCTTGGTTCAAGGGGCCTTCGTGGAATCCGCCAAGGGGTGGCAATCGGGTGGTTCTATATCACCGAGCCGCTGGACTCTAAATGGGCGGCGGCCCCGAAGTTTAGATCTGGTATCCCCACGCAGCTCACCTCCCGGAAAGAGAAGGGCTTGCTGGGGAAGTTTGAAGGAGCCGACGGACTCCAAACCTGTATCAAGAAGCCGGTGAAGAAGCTCAGCTGGTTAACGTGGTCCAAGTCATGCTCGTCCGCCGGATTCTCCCATGCCAAGAGCGGCATTCAATCTATGGGAGTTCGATCCGAACAGCACCAGCGCTGAACAAGCTCTTCGACACAACGCACGGAAGGCGCTGAAGGTGCTGTTCAAGGGCGCTGGTTTCGCATCCGCGATCAAGATCGCGGATTTCGCCGCAGCGCCAGTCGACGAGGTAAGTGATTCTACCCTTTACGGACACTTGCTTTCCATAGTTTGACTCTATGCGGTTTTAATTTCTTTCCTTTGACAGATCGATGAAGAAGGCGGAGCAGACACCGTCCTGCCCTATGCCGAAAATCCAGAGACGCCGCCTAGCGAGGTTGCTGGTTCCGCACCGCACGTGGTGCCGAGAAGAAGGCCAAGAAGGAGGCCACGGTGCTCGAAGAGTGCCCGCCAGGTGTCCGACGACTCGGGGCTGACTCTCCCCAAAATGAGGAGGAGGAAGAGGACTCTCTCCCGAGGAGGGAGAGAGGAAGAGGAAGGCTTCCCAACTGGGAGGCCGGAGGGTCCAAGAGGGAAGGACTATTCCTCGACAGCTCCGCCAACATCAACGCTGGCGAGGAAGAATGGCCTTCAAGGGCCAGCCTCCGCAGATCGTAAGTATCCGGATTCCTGAATGATTTATAATTTTTTTCTGCATCACATAGTGTCATTCTAATGCCGCATGCTGCCTGTAGTCCGCCAGTGATGATCTCCCCGCTTCATCGAAAGTGGGTCGCTGGCTTCGCCGGATGTAGACTCCATCCCGACCGCCCACCCTCGCGACGCCGAGGACGCCGAGGTGGGATCCCGAAGGGACCCATCGGGGAGGCTCCGAGGCGCCACAAGGCGCCCTCCCGGACTTTGCGCCGACTCACAACAGAACCCGCAGTGGTTCCGAGTCCGGCGGGCGCCCTTCGAACGGCGGGCAAGACTGCGGACGCCGGGCGGCTTCCGCCCAACCGAGGCGCTGGGTAATTTGTTCCATCAGGAAGAACACCGCACTATTATGAGTGCGGTGATTCAGAAGGTGCAGCTCGCCAAAGGCGGCTGACCGAAGCTCGCAATAGCCTTCTATCGTGCTTTGAGGTAAGAAGTTAAAATATGCAATGTAATACCGCATAGACAGAGCCCCTCGATGCTCGGTTCGTGTTCGGAAAGAAAAGCCGGACCGAGGATCTGAAAAAAGATATACGCAGGGTTGCTAAAAATTATGTCAATATGGGTTGCAGGCTGCGCTGCTGACCTCTCGCCAGACCGATCATGGAGGTTGGTGCGTTGAAGCAGAGCTCGAGCGGTCCGGCAAGAGCTCGGCCGCCAGAAGCAGCTCCAAGACAAAGAAGGTGAGTAACACCACTTTGAATTTGTACCTTACAGTAAAAGGATTTAGGTTGCGACAAAAATAACAAGGATAACATGGGTACTCCAGGGCCACGAACGAGGTGGCGGCCTCAAGGAGGCCGTGTCCGCGCCGAACGCAATGCGCCACGGAACGGGGGAGCGAGAAAGCAGGAGGCGCGGGTGGCGGTGGTTCAGCAAGAGCTCTGTGCTCTCATGGAAAAGCATGAGAGTTTGGAGCGTGACTCAAAGACTCGAGAGTCCGAGCTTGCCTCGCTCTCGAAAGTGCTAAACCGCCAAGGCCGAGGCCCATAAGTCCCTTCAGAGGTTGAATTGATGAAGAAGATAGCGGCGGTAAGGCATTTTTCATGCAAAGCAAGCATGTGAATGTAAATTACGTGTTACTTACCCGGATTCGAGCTCTCTGTATGCTTGCAGATCTGCCTTTGCAGCGGTCTCGATGTCCGCCAGATTCTACCGAGCCGAGGAGGGAGCTCAACGGAGAAGGTCTTCGTCTCAAGATGCCGAGGCCGCCATCCGGTGTTTTCTAGCGACCAGCCAAGCAGCTGGTCGAACTTCACAAGGTGGCCGAGCAGGCCATGAAGGGCCTCATAGTCCGGCTGTGGGCTCGAGAGGCCATGCCCGGGAGCTACTTCGGCCTCGTCGCGCGGCTGGTGGATGCGCGCCTCGGGTGGAGGTTATCAGCGCCCGCCTGTATTGAAGGTGCTCGCGGGCCCTTGCCCGCCGCAAAGGTGCATTGGGGCAAGCTGGATGCGGAGAAGCTAATCATCGACGCGCCACCAGCGGGCAAGGAGCATCGACGCCCAAATTTACTATAAGGCTGTCTTGAAGGGTGCCCGCAAGATTGCGGATGAGTGCCCTGTGGATGTAATTTTGAGTGAATTCGCAATGTGTTATCCTGCGCGCTGAAAACTTTGTTCATATGCGCTAAGCAACGCTTGTTTAATTTAAAATATTACCTTCAGGCGGCCGCTTATTAAATCTGAGAGATGGCAAGTCGTCGGCTTCAGCCCCCATGCCACGAAAGTGCTGGGGTGTTCGGATAAACTTGAGCACTCTTGTTCCCATTTTGGGTCCATCTAGGAGGCGCCAACACAACGAACAAGGCAACCGGACTTATAGTGCTTGAACACTCTCACTTAGCCATAGAATTCTATAATTTTAAATTTCGGCGAAGCCCCTAGTATTCGAAGACCGAATTGGGGCGCTATCCACGCCTTCATCGGACATAATCCGAACTTCGCCGCGGCGCAGAGGTCTTTAAGGACCCGAAGGACCTCTCGAACAGCGATCAGTCTCACGCCTTATCATGCCGGCCGTTTTAGCTTTCCATCGAGGCGTTAACCTGCTCAACCGGGCGCAATCGCAATGGTTCTCCCATGCTACCTTAGCCGATAGAACGGAACGTAAGGTGCCAAACATGGGAGCCGGCAAACCCAACTATTGACCCAAGACATGATTCGAGCTGATTCATATAATGCTATAAGTTCGGGTGCCGCACTTGTGAAAGTGTGCGGACTTTATCACACCATAAAGCGGAGGACATAAGCCCTCGTGTATTTGGTCAGCATTAAGATGCACGGGTGCAACATGTTGTAATGAATATATATATATATATATATATATATATATATATATATATATATATATATATATATATATATATATATATATATATATATATATAAAGTGATGCAATTATAGGCAAAAGTGCTGCATTTTATTCGAGAAGATATGCTATCAGTGCGGAATGATACAAATAGTGCGGAAAGCAAGGGATTGACGAATTAAAGGCGCTCTCTCTCGTGGGTAGGCCATGAATGTTGTATTTAACAAATTTAATGCTCGTGATGGAGACCACCGAGTGTTCGTCGCGCCTTTGTCCTTCCCTGGCTGTTGCATCATGAGTTCGCAGGTTCGCCACGGACTGAGTTCTGTATAAAAAAGAGAAAAATAAAAGAAAAAGAGCGACACTTGGGAGCCCTGGTGTGGTCGAACCGCACTGGTCTGTTGTGGTTGTGCCTTTCCCTATGCCCATGGTATCTCCAGTATGAATTATGTACGCGAGAGTTTGTCTTACAATTTTGCGAGGGCTGGGGTTGGGGCCGCATTGCTACGCAGTGCCGGAACGTGCTGTGGTCTTGGTTGATTTTGCTCGGGCGCGTTTGGTCATGTCCGGTCGCTTAACGGCCGGACTCGAGAATTGCCTTAAAAGGCTGCTCAGATTTCGCCGCGAGAGTCGCTGTATGTTCCTCCGCTCGAGGGAGCGCCCGTGTTTCCATTGACCGTGATGACTCCACGAGGGCCTGGCATCTTGAGCTTAAGGTATGCATAATGCGGCACCGCTGAATTTTGCAAACGCGTTCATCCGAGCAGAGCGTGATAGCCGCTGCGAACGGGACTATGTCGAAGATTAACTCTCGCTTCGAAATTATCCGGGATCCAAGACCACTTCAGCAGTAATCGAGCCTGTATAATTGGCCTCGACACCGGTATGACGCCTTTGAAGGTCGCTGCTGTAGGTTTAATCCTTGAAGGGTCTATGCCCATCTTGCGACCGTATCCCGATAAAGCAGGTTCAGCACGCCGCCGCCCATCGAACTCTCGTGAGGTGAAATCCATCAACGATTGGGTCTAAAACCACGCGCGAATCCGCCATGGCGGATATCGGTCGGATGGTCTCTTCGATCGAAAGTGATCGGGCAAGAGGACCATGGGTTGAATTTTGGGGCGATCGCTCCATCGCAGATACGCCCCTTAGTGCACGCTCGCTCCCTCTTGGGAATATGCGTTATGTATATCATGTTTACCGTCCAAACTTGAGAGGGGAATCCTTTTGTCCTCTCGTTGTTCGGCCGCCGGGTCTCTTCCTCATCATCGCTGTAGCCCCTTGTCACTGTTTTCGGCGATTAATTTGCTCTGCTCGCTTGAATACCCAACAATCTCTGCTGGTATGGTTAGCTGGCTTTTCGGGGATTCCATGTATTTGACAAGAGCGGTCGAGTATTCGGTCCAAATTGACGGGCCCGGAGTGGTTCTTTTGAATGGCTTCTTCCGCTGACCGGTTTGAGCCTCGAATCCGCGCTGACCGCCGATCCTCATTGCCGTCCGCCACACGCGGCGTTTGTTTTGTTTCGACGCAACCTGCCATTGCGGTCCTTGGTATCCGGACTGCCAGCATTTTTGCTGAGGTTGTTATCGCGAGCGAGCCAGCTATCCTCTCCCGCATGTAAGCGGGTCAAGAGGGATGTGAGGGCTGCCATGGATTTCGCTTCTCCCGTCCTAGGTGTCGGGCCAGCCACTCGTCATGATGTTATGTTTGAAGGCAGCGAGTGCCTCGCATCCGGACAATCGACGATTTGATTTTTCTTTGTTAAGAACCGTGTCCGAATTGCCTCGCCGATTTGTCCGGCTGCTGGATTATGTGGCTTAGGTCATCTCGTCCGTGGTCGCATATACGCGCCTCGAAGTTGTCGAGGAATGCGGCTTCCGGTCTTCCCAAAGATCCAATTGACTCGCGGCAGGCTGTTAAGCCAATGCCGAGCTGGTCCTTTAAGCTTGAGCGAGATATTTGATGGCGTGAAGATCGCCGCCGCAGCCATGTGTATATGGAGGAGATAATCCTCAATCCAGACCACGGGTCTGTTGTGCCATCGTAGGATTCGATATTAACGGGTTTGAACCCTTCAGGATTTGATGATCCATTACTTCGTCGCGAAGCATAGTGGGTGTGCGGCGCCTCAGATTGAGCAATATCGCGACGTAGCTCGAGAGAGCGTTGTTCGCTGTGTTTGGCCCGCCGAGTAGTTGTATCCGTGCGACGGTATTCGCCGTGGGTCGGGCGCGCCCACGTGATCCATAGATAGATCTGGATTGTCTTGCCTTGTCCTCCAATATATCTCGCAAGTCCGCGCGCTCCCCGTGGCTTCCTCGCTTTTAGAGCGATGCCGGGTACGGTTTTGTGGAGGGCTTGCACGCCTCTATCACGCCCACGAGGTGGTCGGTCTGCCGACAGCGCCGGTGATGCTGCCTCCTCTAATCGGGGAGCAACTTGCGCTTTGGGTAACTTTTGACGGGCGCTCGAAGTTCATACTTTCGCCGCGAGGACCTCGGTCCATCCGTCCGGCCAAGAGGGTCTTGATCAGCTTGAAGTCGTTGTTGCTTTTTCTTTAGGCTGTTTGCCGTGGCCATTAGCCTGCGCTCAAACGCTCTTGTTCGACGAGATCCTCAGCACGACGAATTGCTCGTCCACCGAGGCTTGCCTCGCCTCCGGAGGGAGGTAAGTAATTGTCATCCTCGACCTCTTCGCCTGCCGCCTCTTCGAGGGCTTGCTTCGCCTCCCGCGCTGGATCGTGGCCGAGGGAGTTGTCTTCGCACTTTACGGGGTGTTATTATCTCCCGCCGAATCTCCATTCTTGCCGTGGCGGGATTTAGAGCGCGCGCCACCGACGCCGGCGCTGGGTTGTTTCTTTAAGGACTCGGCCTCCGCCGCTTCTTCGCCATTCCCATCTTTTGGGGTGTCCACCATGTATATGTCATATGACGAGGTGGTTTTCCAGTCCTCCTGTAGGCACCGGTTCTTGGTAGTCTCCGCATCGCCTTCCATACCGCCGATGTCTTCGGAGTCGTGGTCGAGTACGCCGGTTAAATCGCCGACGGTGGCTACGGGCGGGTGGTGGTGGATCTGAATTTCTTCGTCGTCCGCTGCCCCACCCGCCCCGGCCGTAGTTCGCCAGGCTCTCCGGATAGCGAGAGATGCTTCAATGAATTTATGATATCGCCAAGGGCGAAAAGCCGAAAGATGTCCGCGCGGTGAATTCCATGATCGGCGCCCAATCGGATTCGACAGGCAAGGGCGCAGGAGGTCCGGAGTCAGGCAGAGAGTCCGGCGCCTCGGAGTCATGGGCTTTGTGCGGGACAAGGTAAGTGTTCGACTCCATCGCCGTGGGAGTTGCAGCTCTCGAGGCGGTGTCCAGCCATCCGTCCTCGATCCGAGCGATTGTCTCCGGACTTTGAGTCGGACCGGATTCGTGGGCGGCCTCCAAGGTGTTGTCCGGCGGCAGAGTTAGGTCATGCCCATCGAGACAGCGCGTCACGCTTGGCTGTGGCTCAGATCCATCAAAGATCAAGTCCCCGCGATGTCGGCCGTGAAGTTTAGGCTTCAAACCTGACTCGACGGCCAGGGCGTAGCTTTCGATCTGCTCCAGATGGCCAAGGGAGTTGGCCCAGCATCTGCGGTTTTCCGCCGAATCTGAAGATCTGTCCGGGAGAAAGGTCTCACCCAGGACTGCGTCGTTGTTGATTGAAGATGCCATCAAGCCTATCGGTGACGACATACGTAGGAACTCTCAATGAAAGCACCAATGTCGGTGTCAAAACCGGCGGATCTCGGTAGGGGGGTCCCGAACTGTGTGTCTAGGCGGATGGTAACAGGAGACAAGGGACACGATGTTTACCTGGTTCGGGCCCTCTTGATGGAGGTAAAACCCTACGTCCCGCTTGATTGATATTGATATTGTGGATGTTTACAAGAGTGGATCTACCACGAGATCAAGGAGGCTAAACCCTAGAAGCTAGCCTATGGTATGATTGTAAGGGTTGTTGTGATTGTAGTCCTACGGACTAAAGCCATCCGGTTTATATAGACACCGGAGAGGGCTAGGGTTACATAGAGTCGGTTACAATGGTAGGAGATCTACATATCCGTATCGCCAAGCTTGCCTTCCACGCCAAGGAAAGTCCCATCCGGACACGGGGTGAAGTCTTCAATCTTGTATCTTCATAGTCTTGGAGTCCGGTTGATGATGATAGTCCGGTCGATGATAGTCCGGCCGATGATGGTAGTCCGGCATCCGGACACCCCCTAATCCGGGACTCCCTCAGTGCTCCAGCAATTGCACAAAGAGGTCAGTTATCTCGATCGGTGCCCCACAACTCAGGCCGGAGATGATAGAAGGATCTGCACAAGAGGACATGTCTCTGGACAGCCGCCAAGTGTTCTCCGTTCTATGCTACTGCATGAATCGCCTCCTGGCCAGGTAACATTTACACTATAAATCTGAAATGCATAAGGAGCACTAAGCATGAGACATTAGGGATGATTAGGGTTGGTTTGTTCTGTGTTAAGAAAGTAAGGTTTTTCTTTTAGCTTCGCATATGCTTCTCAGGTGGTTTTATCTGCCCACACAGGGCGCTCAAAGTGTGAATTGGGATCACTCCTCCAAGAACACAAGAAACTAAATTTTATGTGTCCAAAAGCAAATGCTAGCTCTTGAGTTATTCTCTACCAGTCTGCATATCCACTCCTTCGTATGTTCTAATGCACCACGGTTATCACTTAGTCGAACTTGCTATTTTAGTGATATAATTTTTTCAATATAACTTTGTTTATCAAGCTGATCAAATTTCTCTTTTTTGTTGCACTTCTTCTATTTTTTCTAAAGAACATAACTAACATAATTTGATTGTCCGTTCTTCAAGTTTTGACCATAATTGGGTTCTGACTGTGAGAGTATCATTTACAATGTAAAAGGAGGTACCACACATAACTAGAAATATAGAGCGAATTCGCTCAGTCTGTGTCACACGACATCCATCCCATCGGTCACGATAGTCACAACACTACCCCGCAGATGGATGTTGCAGCCAGTGGCCATGACGAGGCTTATGCCTGCATGGAGGTGCAGTACCGGATGCTGAGAGAAAATGTTACCCACTCGGCTACAAGGATAACTGGTAGGAGGAAGAACCGAGCCACATGGGTAACTCGAAGGGAAAAAATCAGTGGCGCCACCGTCCAATCTCATGCCTCCTCTTCTACAGATACACAACCACTACCCTTGCTGCTTCTCAACTCCACCATTGTCCTTGGCACCATCAGCATTGACGCAGTCGTCCATCTGCATGCCGCATCAGCGAAGAAGTAGGCACATCAACTATGTGCTGATGCCGAGTTTGCATCTAGGCATCATGTATGTTGCTTTGTTTCTCCTGTACTACTGCTGGCACAAATATTTCTGTTGACTTTGTCTTTTTTTCGCTTACTATTGGATCTTAGTCTGGATTGTGCACCCTGATTTCACCTGTTTTTCTTTCATGTGATTTGGTTTGGTGGATTTGGAGCAAGGATTTGGTTGCTGCTAAAATAAGAATGCTTGGGAGATTCATGGAGCAACAAACGTGGCATGATCAAATCAAACCATTTAATTGGAGACAAGGATTGCTGAGTACAAAGGATTGTAATTTTTGCCTTCAGTACTATTGATGTGCGTCTTTTTTCAATTTTCAGTGTTTAAATTTGTTATGTTGTGCTATCTCGTGGAATCTAGAATGTGAGCAGTTGGGCACCGATAATAGGTACGGGAATGGTTCTGCCGATGAAGCATTTTTATATTTGTTTTGATACCATGTAATGTAAGCGCAGTTTCAGATTGAAGAATGTTATTCTAAGAGGCTATATGGTCTAATGATGTGTCCAATAACTTCATACCATGTGCTAGGGTGTGAGTAAGAAGCATAACTGTCTACATATAGGGAAATCTTTCTACAACTTGGCAATAAAATAGTGGTACGCCAAATTATTATTTCACTTGTCTTTTTTCTCTTGCATTATAATGTGGAATAAAGATACTTAGGTTCTCTTTATATCTTTTTTCTTACATTATTATTTCAAATGAACATTCCCTTGGTTCTTAAGATCATTAGATGAATGGTTCTTTACACTGTATGTGCGTTTTATTCCTAGAATCGTCTTTCCCTTGCATAGTATTTAAGAACAAAGAGTGTTTACAATTTCTTAGTACTCTTTCCAAATGGATCATCCTGTCATTTATAATTTTCTTATTCCGGGTCATGAGAGTAGGGCATTGCTGCAACCTATTCACGTGTACAAATTATATCGTAAGATACCCTTATGATGCATCTTTAGTTCAGTACTTTCATCATTGTCTTTCTTGTTCATCAGATTGAACGAGGATGGTATAGATTTAAGTGTTGCTGATTGATATATATCAACTAAGCCAACTAAAACTGTGATTGATTCCATAGCTGCTGCCATGTCAAGAACAATTTATACTCATCTTTGCATAGTTTTTACATAGTTTAGTTTCTAATGTACACAAACAAGTTCGGCTTCAATTTTCAGGCTGCTTACAAAATGGTATTTGCATTGTCTTGGCCTGTTATCTATACTAATTCTTCATTTTTACTGATTAGAGCTAATTGTCTATACGCTTCTATTATCCTCTTCAGCATCACTAACACCGCAGTTTGGTCAAGGATGCACAGAAATCCCTCTTTATCTATCTTCAGAACCAGCTGAACATCCTCAGTGTAGGCATAGCACCTCTCTACTCCAAACTCAACTTGAATACATCCTTTTCCACCACCCACATGAACTGCCGACTTCTTTAGCACAAAACAACGACTCTGTTCAGGTTTGTACTACTTTCCACATTTAAATTTACATTATATAGCTTGTTATAGAGATTTCTACTACGAGTCTAACTCTCTTATCATGATCCCAACAGAGCAATCACTTCATTAATTTTTTTCAGAGTTGCATAATGCACACGCCGACTGCTTCATATAGTTTATATTGCTGATGGATGTGTGCCTTTTCCTTTTTGAGCTCTGTATGCCATTCCCGACAACTATAGAAGATAATAGTCATGTGAAATGATCAGTATTTCACTTTCACCAAATGGATCAGAAGTTCGATTATTTCACTAAAAATAAGAATCTAACTCTTTCATCTTTCTATATATTTAGTAACTTTCTATCATTCTATTGGAAAAATGGACAGACGTAGCAACGCGCGCCCTCAATGATCTAGTAGTCATTAAAACCGGACTTGTGTATGGCGTCATCGGATGCTTACGATTCAGCAAGGGGCTTCGGCCGGGGGCACCACTTCGGGATGGCCTCGGTGTCTGAATCCGAGCCGTCTGGGAGGGATATTGTTTCCCTTTTGGGCGCCTCCGCCTCCGGATCTATGGAGGCCACCCTCTTCTTCTTCTTCCCCTTTGGGGAAAGGTGGTTGTCAGCCTCCTCCTCCTCTTTGTCTTCATCCTCCTCGGAGGAGTGGGTTTTGGTCTCTCCGGACACTACGTCCGAAGTACCTTTGCAACGGAGGCCATCTTTGGCTTCCTTGTTCTTCTTCCAGACCTTTTTCTCCGGCGCTTGATAGGGCGCCGGGACCAGCATCCTCATTAAAAGAGGATCTTCTGGGTTTTCAGGCAATGGAGCTGGACATCTGATCCGTTCCGCTTTCTTCGTCCAGCCCTGTTTTACAGGATGGAAGTCTCAGTCCACCCCCTCTTTTGATTAATGGACCATGTTATGTTCGAAAAAATAGCACTTACTGGGGAAGCTGGATGATTGCAGTCGAGGCTGATGTCTTCGGACGTCCCTGGCCATGACTTTTGAGCCTTGAAAAGTAGCTTCCAGATTGCTTTATGCGTTGTGCCGAAGAATTGCGTCAGGATCCGTGGCCCTTCCGGATTGAACTCCCACATGCGGAGAGGCCGGCATTGGCAGGGAAGGGACCGGCGGATGAGCATCATCTGGATCACATCTGTCAGGCTAGTGTTCTTTTCTATGATATTTTCATGCGCTTCTTCAGCATCAGCACCTCGTCGGATGATCCCCAATCCAGACCCTTGTTGGTCCAGGACACAAGCAGCAATGAGAGTCCAGATCTAAATGCAGGGGCGGCCGCCCACTTGGTGCCGCGGGGTTCAGTGATGTAAAACCACTCCTGCTACCATATCTTGATTGTATCAACAAAGGCCCCTTTGGGCCGGATAACTTTGGAAAGCTTGCTTATCATGGCACCGCCGCAATCCGCGTGTTGCCGTCGACCACCTTCGGCTTCACATTGAAAATCTTGAGCCACGGGTCGAAGTGTGGACGGATGCGGAGGAATGCCTCACACACGACGATAAACACCGAGATGTGGAGGAAGGAATTCGGGGCTAGATCATGAAAATCCAGCCCGTAATAGAACATGAGACCTCGGACAAAGGGGTGTAGGGGAAACACTAGTCCGCAGAGAAAGTGAGGGAGGAATACCACCCTCTCACCGGGTTCTGGAGAGGGGTTAACTTGCTCCTTGGCAGGGAGTCTATATCTGATTTCCGCTGTCAAATACCTTGCTTCCCGAAGCTCCTTTATGTCCTTCTCCGTCACGGAGGAGGCCATTCACTTGCCTTGCAAGTCAGATCCGGACATGGCTGTAGCAGTTGGTGGCGAGGGGAAAGCTTGAAACTTGGGCGCTGGATCTCGAGGACGGATGGGTTGAGGAAGAAGATGGTGTGGGGTAAAAGGATGGGTCCTTATCTTTTTATAAAGGCAGTGAATATCAAGCGTCCTCCCCCCACGAGCCTTAAAACTCGCCTATTCCCAAGGGGTCGTGCAAACGGCACGGTTGGATTACCCAAACACATATTGATGAGGATCCCGCAATAAGGTGACACGATCTCTGCTTTGACAAGACGTGTCAATGAAGACCGCGCCTTGAAACATGAAGCGGGAGGCTAAAAAACGGCTCAAAACAATAATAAGGCCAGCACACACCGCCTCGCTGGAAAAGCTGTTAGAAGACATAACCTATTTCTGTTTAAGTATTTTTCCCTTGTGGTTCAGGGTTGTAGCTATAACACAGAGCCGGATATAGCTCTTTTGATCAACTGCTTTGAAGTAATCGGAGGAGGAACCCGCCTTGCAATGTCGAAGACAATCTGTAGGCCGGACACATCGTCATTGAAGCCTGGTTCAGGGGCTACTAAGGGAGCCCCGATTAGGGGGTCCCCGGGCGTCCGGGCTATGTGACATGGGCCGGACTGATGGGCTGTGGAGATACAAGATAGAAGACCTTCCCCCGTGTCCGGATGGGACTCTCCTTTGTGTGGATGGCAAGTTTGGCATTCGGATATGAAGATACCTTTCTTTGTAAACCAACTCTGTACAACCCTAGGTGTTGGCGTTCTGGGAACGGGGGTCCCCAGACTTGCCTGCCAGCGGCCCACGGTGTGGCTCTGCGAGCGGGCCCGTACGGCCCATCTTCACCAACAAGCTTTCAAGACCCTTGTGAGGTGCCAAGCCTCGCGAGGCAGACGACACAAGACCTCCTCCGAAGCGGCTTCACCAGGCTGGCTCGCGAGGGGCGGAGAGGTCAAGGCAGGGCAAACCTCGCGAGGTTGCAATGACGTGAGCCATGACGATCGGGATCAGGCGGGCGCCAGACGGGCGCCAGCGCGCAGTGTCCTTGTTTCCTCTTTGGTGCTAAGGAGGCAAGCGCAGGCGAGGAGTACCGAGGTGTCAAGCAAAGGTTTCCATATCGGTGCAATGAGACCAAGACCAGCAGGAAAGCAAGGCAGAGGTCACCATGGAGCCCAAGGCGGCGTCACCACTAGAGCCTTTTGCAGGCGAAGACCACCTTTAGTCAGAATAGCTTGTACTAGTTGTCCCCTTTCAAATTGGCCATTGTGGCATCCCTTCCCGCTCAATATTTGGGAAGAGGACCAGGGCCTCTATAAATAGGACTAGCCACCACAGTAGGAGGCAACTCAACTCGCCTAAACACATCTGATCTTGGATCGGAGCCATTCCATCCATAGCCACACACAAGTTCACCAAGCACAAGAACACCTCACCTCAAGAGGCTGTTCTTCCCTATGTACTATTCATCCTCAGGCCAAGAGGCAATCCACCACACCACACTGGAGTAGGGTATTACACCACAACGGTGGCCCGAACTAGTATACACTACAAGAAATATGTCAACTTGCGACCATCACTATTAGTCACTGAAAGGTCATTGTTTTTCATGTGCGACCCTTTTTTGACCAAAAACAGATGGTCAAAAGCTGGCGGTCGTAAACTGAAATTAACGGCCTTCTCTGTGAGAAGGTCGTGGAAGGCCACGACCAAAACAAAAGGTCATAGAATCTATGACCTTCTATTTTGGTCACTGGCTGTCTGCCCAGGCCACGTCGGATCCGACATGGCAATTTGACGTGGCAAAATTGCGACGAATTGAGAAGGTCATTGATAAGATTCAGCCCGGTCCAATTCAACGCTTTACATGGGCCGAGCCCAACAATTCAGCCTTTTTACTATGTATTTTTCTGTTAATTTTCTCTAGCTGCATGGGCCTGGCCCAACAATTTGGCCTTTTATTTTCTAGGGCATGGCCTTTTGCAAATAATTTCAATAAGCCTATTTTTCTGGTTTTCAGAAATGCACAATGTTCTGATCCGCTATAGTTTGGGGCGCAACCTTTTTAGAGCCTATTTGGTCTATTTCATTCACAGATTTAAATTTACACACTTGAACAGAAAAAAATCAATAAATATCTCAATTAACTGATTAAATCCAGAACTCATACAGCCAAATACTCACAAGAGAACATACAATTCTAAACGTCCAACAAATGCACATACAATCAAAAACAGAGATACAAAAGCACTGCTGATGTTGTTCATCTTCACGCAACTATAACAAGTGCACATACAATTAAATAGGTACATCAGTAGAGATATGTCAACTAAAACTATGGCACACATCTCCAAGCTTCTTCATCTTCTGTCACAGCAGCAGCAGCCCCGACGACATTAGATCCTGATCTAGATAAACTATTAGCGAAATACACTAGAAGTAAATAATAATCTTTTAAGAGACCAAATGCCCCAGTTCAGTAAACACTAAGCATGGCATAACCAAACTTCCAACAACTTGAATGCAATAGATTAACCTAATGTTGTTCTACAATAGTAATCTATACATACCTGCATGGTATATTGGTACAAATTTAGGTAATGAAATGAACATCACTATAACACTCACCTAAAGAAAATTCCTATTCTACTACCACGACCATCCATTCAACTAACAATACTAGTAAGTGCACAGAGACTAACATCGTAAGGTAGGAGACAATTATGACAATTTTGGTAAGTTGGAGAAATTGTTTAATCAGTTTTGGTATACTTAGGTTATGAGCCAAAATAGACCAGGCAAAAAAAAGTAGTAACTCATGCATGAGCATGAATATGGTACAGAATTGAGCATATTAACTTTAAGATTAATTTGGGCCTTCCAACTTTACTAGTCATACATACATATACAAAATTGAGCATGAATCATTGGTCTTAGTTGTATATGAGACTAGTTGGGTTGTGTATTCTAAGCTCCAAGCAGGTTACAGAAGAAACTGAAGATGAACCATATATAAGAGACTAAAAAATCAAATAGAAACCCAAAAATTAAATACAGGAAGGATTACAATAGGTTCTTAGTTGTATAACAGGAAGGATTACAATAGTTTCAATTCAATCAATTTCCAAAGCATTGAATCAGTAGCATAAGCATGCAGCAACAACATAAGCAGTTAATCAACAGCAGCGTGAGCATAAGCATTAAATCAGCAGCAGCAACACAAGCAGCAGCACCACCAGCACAAGTGCACACCTATTCAAGCTAGTAGTAGCCTAGCAGGCTAGCAGCAGAAGCATTCAAACAACTAGAGAAGCATAGTACAGCAGCAAAAGCATTGAAAGAGCAGCAGGCTTGGAATGCCATGTGTCATATCTTATAAACTTAGGCAAGTGTTCTCAGGTTATCCTTTACATCATGCACTAACTTGGGTAATTAACATCAACCAATACATATCAGTACAAGGCTAGGCAAGATAATAAAGACTTGGGAAAAAATAGCAGAGTTAGAAAAAATGATGTGCCCTTAAAGAGAGGGCAGTGTCAAATGTGGCCACAGACATAGGCATTAGACGCACCCACGATCCCTAGACACTCTCACAACCGAAGAGGAGGTGCCTTGCATACTGTCTCCTTCGAGTCTGCGAGAGAAAGAACGAGATGAGTCAAGAGCATAAAAGATTTTAGTCAATAAAAATTAACATGTGAACATATTGCACAAACTATCATCATTCATAAAAATTACAAAACAAATATGCAAACAGCTGTAGCTCATACTTATATTATATCAGGCAATAGCATTTAGCGTATTCAAACTATCATCATTTATAAACAAATTCAAAACAAATATGCAAACAGTTGTAGCTCATACTTATATTATATCAAGCAATAGCATTTAGCATATTCCAATATGTACTCAACATATTCCAATAAGACAAAAATATCATAGCAACCCACCACAATTTACAAGGTTATGACCATCTATATTGGTCATGATCAGCTAGAAATAAGGCAGCAGACCAGTGCTATCTGCTTTATGACCATTTCGTGTAAGGAAATTACGACCTTTTTGACCAAAATGGTCGTTATAGTTTAGGGTTTGGAGCCCCCCAAACAGCTTTTGACCAATTGGTCTGAAAGGGTCACTGAAAGAAGGTCACTAGTTGACATATTTCTTGTAGTGATAAATCTTGTATCTCTTGTGTTGCGAGTTCGTCGAGCTAGGCTTAGAGATCCGGTGAGGCTGAGGGCGTGATTCGGTAGGGGGAGATCTTCATGCGCACCCTAGTGTTCAAACCTTGAGGGTTTTGCCGGAACCCGAGATCCAACATTTGGCGCGCTAGGTAGGGGTGCACCAGAGCTCTCCTTCCGCCAGTTGACTCACTCGCTGATCCACCGGCGCTCCGCGGCTCGATGTCCGGCGACTCAAGAGCCAACGCTGACTGCTGGGCAGCCTGGCCGGCCCGGGCGGCGCTGCCCGCCAAAGAAGATCTCAACCCTGCGCCCCAGGCAGCGCACACACCACCAAACGCTGCGGGGCGTGGGCGGCGCGGTCAGCCGCTGTCCGCCCTTATCCCACGACAAGTGTGGGTGGCCGCGAGGGCCTCTAGCCACGCCGCGGCCACGGCCCAGCACACCCGGCGGGAGCAAGGAAACATGAGGGCCGCGCTCACAGTGGCTCAGGAGCTACCGAGATGTCGGTTAATGGAGAGCGGCCGGGATGCATTGCTAGAGCGCGTCACCGAGCTCCTGGACGCCGCTGCCTCGGGAGCACCACCCTTCTGCTCTCTGCTCACACCTCAAGCAACGGTTGGGTCACACGGCGGGCCTCGCCGCTCCTGCGTGCCCACGGGCGCACCACCAGGCTTCATCGACACCGGTGCAACCAACGGAGCTGGACGCCCCCTCGCACCCGCGCCACCCCCGGTGGGCGCGGGTACGAGCTCTGCCACCTACGGCCCCGGCGGGATGCAACCCTACCATCCTCGAGGTGGCACGCTAGGCCGGGCAACATGGAGCGCGGGGCACTACGGCGAGGTCTTCGAGGCGGCGGCCTTGGAGGCCTACGTGCCCCGCATGGTGGACAAGGAGTACATGCTGGAAGACGACCCCAACTCATTCATCGAGCCGGTCTGGGAGGAGGAGGCGCTAGAAGTCGGCACCTTTCAGGAGCCCTTCGGAAGCCTCACCAACCGTGCCGGCGACAACAGCTACCGGGTACCACTAATTCCTCAGGAGCAGGCATACACTAACCATGGGACGCAGGAGGATCAGGTCGCAGCAGTGGATAGCGGCCCCAGCTTGTCGGCCCCCCTGCCGCCAGGGGGGACATGCTGGGGGCTGTAGGAGAGGGGCCGGGAGGAAGGCCCCTCCCCGCGCCCTACGGAGCATGGCATCCCCCGGAGGTAGGCCCTCTGCCGAGGATGTGCTCCAGAGCCTTCCCCCGGCACAGGACCCGTGGTCGCCAAGGATGCCGCTGGCGTCCCCTTTGCCCCTTGGTGTCGTCCTGGTTTCCGGTCGCCCCCAATGGTGGTCGAGGGAGGCGCATGGTGGGCCCTTGTCTGGCGATATGAAGTAAGGCTCACGCCTGTGAAGGTCTCCTCTCGTGACACTCTCACGTAATAATGAGTGGGGCTGTACACGCCCCGGAGTCTCAGGAGTGCCACCCTCGGGCCTTGGGGGCTCCCTCCCACGTCCTAGTGGCAGCACTTAGCTCCGCGCTGGTGAGAAGACTCGAAGACAAGAAGACAAGACTAGGCGCCGGACGCGGCCATTTTCTTTGGATCTCTTTTCTGTAGCCCTGAATTCTGGATTTGGATTTAAGTTGAAGTTGAGTTTTCATTGATGTGCGCGGGGGGTGCCTTTTCTCATTCGGGCGATTTCTTGCTATCTAGTTCTTGCCTTAATTTGGAGTTCATGCCTTTCGCTTCTCCCTCGCGAGCGGGGAGGGCATGGCACACGCACGCCACGCGTACAACTTGCCCACTTCTCATGGAGCCCTCTCCGGCAGATCGGCAGCCTACTCAAGAGCCTCTCAGAAACTTGTGACCACACGAGTCAGTTCGGGACTTGTCCAGGCTAAGGTAAACCGCGACAGCGAACTCGCCCCAGGATTCGTGAGTCCACAAAGACGCATGTTCAACTTGGCCTAAAAGGGATAGAGGCGGTAGTGTATTTACATGAGGGTCTTCCCCTCCCAAAATGCTCTTACAATCTCCAGGGCCGCGCCTGAGTTTTTACATGCAGGCCAAACAGTAGGGAGACACAGGATCTGTCGGACATGTCGCTCGCCGCGTCCCCCAGGTCGTCCTCAAGCACGTCGCTGGCCTCGCTGCCCCCAGCGTTGTCACCGTCACTAGCGTCGCCATCACCTTCGCCGGCGCCGCCATAACCATCATCGACCACGTCGCCTATATCTGCCGTGACCACCACCGTGTCGTCCTCGTAAGTGAAGGCCCTGACTAGCACGTCCACATTGTCCTCCACCCACCGCGCCAGGTCGCCCCGGATGGCCATCGGAACTAGGGAAATGGCAGCGTCAAAGTCAAAGTCCTGGTAGGTGTTCTGGAGATGATTGAAGACGCGGGAGAACGCGCGCCCCAGCAGGCCGCGGCTCCCCTCTTCGACAAGCTGGCGAGCTCTCTCGGAGTGATTCTCCAGGCGCGTCACCACGTCGGAGAAGAAGCAGATGTGACTGGTGTAGTCGTCCACGCGGGGATGAGGGGCATTTTCATCATAGACGTGGCCCAGGGCAACATTCGTCATGTTCCTAAGACCCTGGAGCATGGGGCATGTACGCGCTCCAGCGTCCGCCGCTGAAGCACTTCCTCCCTGTTCTACCACGCGACGGACTGAGCGTTAGCAACCCGCCGCTAAAGAGGAAGCAGCTCGGCGCGGGCAGAGGCCAGTTCTGCCTACGGCAAGACCAGGGCGGTTGCGGTGGCCTCTTCGCGCCGCTCCACCTCAGTTAACCTGGACTTAAGGGCAGCAGTCCTACCTGCAGCCTCAGCTTCAGGTCATGCCTACCCTCAAGATCCGCGCGAGCCTCGGCCACCCGGCGGTCGACCTCCTCCTGGGCCCTAGCCTCGCATGCACCAACGGCGTCTTCCGCGTGGGAAACCTGACGCTCCCTTGTCTCCAGTCGCTCGAGCTCAAGACTACGCTCCACAGCTTCCAGCACCAACGCCTCCTCGCGCTTCCGGATCTCTTCCTCTTCGGCGGGCGTCCCCCTCAACGATGCAAGGGCGGCTCTGCGCGCCTCCACTTGCTGCTCCAAGGAGGCGCTCCAAGCTTGGAGCTCCCACGCGCGCTTCTCCGCGGCCTCGTGACGGCGGTCAGCTTCCCGGGCCTCTTCCTGAGCACGGGAGCAGGCTTCACGCGAGGCTGCGAGAGAAGCATCGTCCTTCACACTATCAAGCTCGCGCTGACGGTGCCCGAGGTTGATAGCTACCTTCAGCTTATGCCGCTCCTCCACCAGCCGAGGACCCTCGGCCACAAGGCGTGCGTCCATGTCCACGAGCTCTTCACCATGTCGGTTCATCACGCCCATCGCCTCCTAAAAGAGCTCATGGCGGACGACGCTCCTTTCTTGCGCCGACTCATGCATGCTGCTGACTCCATCCTCCGCCGCGGGGGAGGCGGACGGGGCCCGAAGCGGCCCGCCCCCTAGCAGCAGGGGGCTGACGCCTGCCCGGCTGCCGGCCAAGCCTCGCGAGGGGCCCAGATGAATGGAGACCCGCCGCCTGAAGAGTATTCAAGGATCGAAGCCAACCAGATGCCGCCCAAGATCAGGGGAGGGGCCCTTGGCACACTGGCCGCGCTCCAAGCAAGGCCGCCACGAGAAGACGGTGAAGGCATGAGCTCAAGGCACCCCGCTGGCAGGCTGGCTTCCCCGGTTGATTCCACGCCAAGGACAGCGTACGAGCTCGCAGCGCTCAAGACTGGCGGGGGAGATGAGACGAGAGGAGGTTGCTTCTCAGGAGATTCCGCGGCCTTGGCGGAAGGGATCCTGAAGAGCCATCATCAGGAAGGAAAGCAGCACTCGAAGGATCACAAACATAAGGTACTTACTCATCAACGGCGATGTACTTTCTCCATTTTACCGGCCCGAAGGTGCTGCTGCCGTGGCTTGGGGACCCCTTCCTCTTGCGGAGCTCCTTGAAGTCCACACAAAGCCGACCGAAGCGCTGGACATGGCGGCCAACACGAAGCGCAACTGGAGAAGCGCTCGAAGGGACAACCTCGGGAGCACCAAGCTGAGGGGGGCTATCGGGCTCTGCCTCACAACAACCTGCCGAGGCCTCAGGAGCCTCGGCCTCGGGAGTCGCAGGCTGCATCGCTCCCTCAACTGCCCCCTGGGGCAAGAATCGCGAGTTCCCGAAGATGATGCCTCGGGATCCCCAGGCGGCGTCAGCACCTCGGCACCCGTGCCATCGGCCTCCAGCTGTGCTCGCCCCCTGCATCCACACCTGGAGTGAGCTCGACGCCAGCGGCAAGAAGGGGAACCACGTCGACGGGGTTCTCACGGGGCCCCACCAGACCAACCGGACGCAGCCCCCACTAATCGAAGGAGGGCATGCGCTCCACAAATACCACCTTGTTCAAGCAGCGGTACAGAAGACAAATTTTCCCTGGCATGTCGTCTGGTAGCGGGACGCCAGTCAGGACCTCGAGCATCGTTCACCATGCCTCAAGGGGGAGCCTGGACTCCTGAAGTGTCATGTGATCCTTGCTGCTGAGTAAGGCCCACATTGGTCGAGAATGGCGCCGAAGCGGAGCGACTCGGCGCCGGACGAACTCCTTCACCACCATGGGCATAGTCACGCCAAGGACTTTCAGTCCCTTCAGCCTGAGCCAGACGGGGGCAAGGCACGAATAGGCGAGCCTTTGGTGGCACCAACCGGAGTTGGGAATGGCGGGCGCCGACGGAGAAGAGAGCAGGGGGCTGAGCACCCCGACATCAACAAATATCCACCGAGTCCGAAACTCGCTCGTGGATGGCGGAAGCTCGAAGTCAATCCCTACGCCGGCCGTCGCCGCCACGGCCTGGAAACTCAAGCATCCCGAGCTCTGCCGGGGATCGATCAGGTGCAGCGAGAAGAAGTGGCGGAGAAGGGCCACGGAAGGGGAAACGCCTACCATGGCCTCACAAAAAAAGGCGAAGACGGCGAGAAGGGTCATGGATTGGGGATCGAGGTGCAGCATGTGGATCTGGTAATGGGCAAGCACTGCGTTGAAGAAGGCGGAGAAAGGAGGAACCAGGCCAGCCCAGAGGGTGTCGATGAAGAATGGGACCTCGGTGGCTGTCCTGTCGACAAGAGCTCGGGACACAGGCCAGGCCACCGTCCGCCCCCACTCATTGAAGCTGGCGGCGACCATGGGGCGCACCCTGTCCATGGCTTCTTGGTTGAACACCAGTGACCTGCCAACGGCAGGCTCGATGGCCGTACGCAGTTTGGCGGAAGACAGGGTCTTCTTCCCTTTTTCCGTTTGACCCAGCGCCATGGCGATGGGAGGACTGAGCTCATATCGGACTGGGAGAAGGGGCTGAGCTCTGAGGAAGCCGGAGAATTGGGGGAGTGAGCCACAATGATGGGAGGGAAACCGTGTAGACCGCAATGGCTGCCTAGCCAGGCGGGTATCAAGACAGCGCGGGGAAGCGGAGATGTCCACGTCCAATTAACCACCACGCGTCGACCGAGGCCGCAGGCTGTTGGGGCCCGCGGCGCTCTGCACTTGCCCTTTGGCTTCGCCTCGAAGCCAAGTCCGAGCGCGCCTTGGGCCCAGGGGCTACTGTCGGCGTTCTGGGAATGGGGGTCCCCAGACTTGCCTGCCTGTGGCCCACGGCGTGGCTTTGCGAGCGGGCCCGTATGGCCCATCTTCACCAACAAGCTTTCGAGACCCTCGTGAGGGGCCAAGCCTCGGGAGGCGGATGACAAAAGACCTCCTCGGGAGCGGTGTCACCAGGCTGGCTCGCGAGGGGTGGAGAGATCAAGGCATGGCAAACCTCGTGAGGTTCCAGTGACGTGAGCCATGACGATCGGGATCAGGCGGGCGCCAGCGCGCGCAGTGTCCTTGTTTCCTCTTTGGTTCTAAGGAGGCAAGCACAAGCGAGGAGTACCGAGGCGTCAAGCAAATGTTTCCATATCGGTGCAACGAGACCAAGACCAGTAGGACAGCAAGGCAGAGGTCACCATGGAGCCCAAGGCGGCGTCACCACCAGAGCCTTTTGCAGGCGAAGACAACCTTTAGTCAGAATAGCTTGTACTAGCTGTCCCGTTTCAAATTGGCCGTTGTGGCATCCCTTCCTGCTCAATATTTGGGAAGAGGACCAGGTTCTCTATAAATAGGACTAGCCACCACAGTAGGAGGCAACTCAACTCGCCTCAAACTCATCTCATCTTGGATTGGAGCCATTCCATCCATAGCCACACACAAGTTCACCAAGCACAAGAACACCTCACCTCAGGAGGTTGTTCTTCTCTTTGTACTGTTCATCCTCAGCCCAAGAGGCAATCCACCACACCACACTGGAGTAGGGTATTACACCACAACGGTGGCCCGAACCAGTATAAATCTTGTGTCTCTTGTGTTGCGAGTTCGTCGAGCTAAGCTTAGAGATCTGGCGAGGCTGAGGGCGTGATTCGGTAGGGGGAGATCTTCGTGCGCACCCTAGTGTTCGGACCTTGAGGGTTTTGCCGGAACCCGAGATCCGACACTAGGCTCCTCCCGTATCTATATAAACTTGAGGTTTTAGTCCGTAGAGGCAATCACAATCATACAGGCTAGACATCTAGGGTTTAGCCATTACGATCTTGAGGTAGATCAACTCTTGTAACCCCTATATTCCTCATAGTCAATCAAGAAGGAAGTAGGGTATTACCTCCGTTAAGAGGGCTCGAACCTGGGTAAACATTGTGTCCCCTGCCACCTATTACCTTTGATCCACAAACGCACAGTTCGGGACCCCCTAGCCGAGATCAGCCTGTTTTGACACCGACACCAGCCCCTGCACCTTGTAGGAAAAAAGGCACCATCAAAATACATAATCCATTTTTGGGGTGATTCCTTGCCGGGGATAGATGTCTTTGTCACTTCCTCATCAAGGGTTGGCGTTCATTCTGCAATAAACTCTGCCAGTGCCCTGCTTTGAATGGTTGATGAGCTCTTAAACTTCAAACCAAAGGTGGATAACTCCAAAGCCCACTCCACTATTATGCCAGTAGCCTCAGGGCTTCGGAGTATCCTTTGCAATGGAGAATGAGTGACAACAATGACCTCGTGGGCATGGAAGTAGTGGCGCAGTTTCCTTGAGGCCAAAGATCAACTTCTGCACACCAGAGTACCTCGATCTAGCCCCCTGTAACAAGGAGCTGACGATGTACACTGGGCGCTACACCACTTTCTTCCTTCTCGCGTCCTTGGGGTTGTTATCGTTGTCGTGCTCATTGTTGTCATGATCCTTATCTGACTCTGCTGCTCAACCTGGTAACACTCCTAAAGGTCATTGCCCTTGGTCCAAAGGATCTTGCAGTACGGCCCATCGCCTTTCCTAGCTTTCTCGGCGGCAGCGGCTTCCTGGCAGGTAGCACAAGTGGTAGCTTCCTTGTCGGGGGCCTCAGCCTTGGCCTTCTTGCCGGTACTAGGTGTGCCCGAACCTTCCACGGTCATCATTGCATTATCTCTTGGCTTCTTACTGCACTTCTTGCCCTTTCTCTGACTGGTTGATTCATCCACATCCTCTGAATCAACATTGGTGCAATCTTCCTCTCCGGGCAACTTCCTTCCTTCCTCTATCCGGCACACTTATCCACCAGTGTGTATAGCTCCTTCACAGTCTTGGTCAACCGCATGTTCATCTTGGAACGAATGCGACGGTTGCGCACATCGCACTAGAAGGCTGTTATAATGGCTGTCGGATGGATACTTGGAATATTTATGAACTTTATTGAATCTCTATAAATACTTACGGAGAGTTTCTCCTTCCTTCTGCTTTAGAAGTTGCAGGTCGCTGGGCCTGCCAGGCTCTTGGTGGCCACCGGTGAAGGCACCAATGAACTCGTGGCACATGTCTGCCCATGACGAAATGGAGTTCTCCGGCAGGTGCATCAGCCAAGACCTCATGTTGGACTTTAGGGCCAAAGGGAAGTAGTTGGCGAACACCTTCTCATCCCTTCCCCCGGCAGCCTGGACAGCGATGGTGTAGATGCTCAGGAACTCTGTCGGGTTCAGCCTCCCGTCGTACTTCTCAGGTAACTCTGGCTTGAACGTGCGAACGGATGGCCAATGGACTTGCCGCAGTTCTCGTGTGAAGGCAGGGCAGCCTACCTCGAAAGGTAGGAACCCGCAAACACCGAGCGCAGGATCGTAGACATTGAGGCCGTCGCACCCGTCGGTTTGGCGGAGGTCATCGCGGCGTCGATCTACGATGATGCGCGCGTCTCCCCACTACCTATCCTCCGGGGCTCGACGTTGGCCTGGACGTGCTCGAGGGTCAAAAGAGGCCATCGAGACGTCGTCGGGGTCTTCATTATGCTGCACCCGCACCGGCTGCCGTGGTGGGGACTACACCGTGGGGACGACCCCCTCTGTTCGGCTAGCAGTACGAGCGGTTGCTGTTGCTTGGGAGGTCGTGGCATGCCAGCTCGTCGTGAGCCCCCAGCTTCGGCAAAACCGAGCAGGCTTTGGATTGTGGCACGCCATTCATCCATTTGCTCGGCTGCTAGCAGAAACCTCAGTAGCAGCTGAGCTCGCGCCATAGCCCCCGTGGCTGTTCCTGGCATAGATGTTGATGACGTCGGCCGCACCATCGCCTCGCTCCTGACGGTGCCAGCGGTAGCGGTGCCGCGCTCACGCTGCTGTGGGACGACCACCTGGGCAGCAGGGTTCCGCGGCGGTGGTGCTCGAGGGTCAGCGGCTCCGTCGAGCGCAGCGGTCTGGTTGGCTCGTCCGGGAGGAGGCGCATGCACCGCGGCCGCTCCCGTGGCGAGGGTGGCCGGAGGGCGATGGCTCACCCCAGACCGAGCGCCGTTGTTGCAGCTGTGCCCGTAGATGGGAGGAGGGGGTGCGGATGGAGTGACCCCCTCTCCCGCACCTTGTGGAGCGTGACCGTCGAGGCGCTGCTGATGCTATTGTTCTCCGATATCTCCTGCCCCCGTGTCGGCCGCGGGGGAAGTGGTGATGGCGCCACCTGCTCCAATCACGTCCCCAGCAGTGTTCACATCCTCGCTTGCCTCCGCATCCCCTGCGGCATTGGAGGCTGCGGGCGGCGGAGCCTTCGAGGTAGATGGATGGACCGAAGTACCGGACTTCTTCTTCTTGGGCACCATGGTCGACGGCATCTTCGAAGATGAAGATGGTGATGAAGATGACGCGTTGTACATGCTTTTAGGTTCACGCAAGCAATCCCCCTACCTGGTGCGCCAAAGATGTCGCGGGATATCCGCGGCCACCATGGGACCGGGAGGCCCCTTGCTGGTTCGGCTGGAGGACGTCACGTTGCACAAAGAGTAGACCAACGTACGGCAGCATGACAGAGAGCACACAAGCAATTTACCCAGGTTCGGGCTGCCGCGAGGCGTAAAACCCTACTCCTGCTTTGGTGGATTGATGGTGGAATGGAGGCGGTGAAGCATAGTACACTTGCCTGGTAGGGCTTGCCTTAGGGCAGTTGCGACTACGCGCGTATGGGGGTGTGGGTTCACCAACTTTCCAACCCTTTCTACGGTTGTCATGGGCCTCCTTTTATAGATCATGTGGCTACCACCATGGCAAAGTAGTCATTATGCACTGATATGATAGCAAACAATGCTATCATACCTAACTCCGTGGGCTTACAGGGCGCATTAAAAGCACCGCTTAGTGTCACATCACTGGTTGCCCGGCAAGGCTTGCCGGGCTATCTTGCCATCTCCGCGTTCGTTCTCTTGACACGTCAAAGGACGGGTGTCATCGGTGGGTTTCTTATGTAGGAAATGGCTGCCATGTGGTGAATGGCTATCACTTAATCACTTTGCGTCTTGACACCGCACTGATCAACGACGTGGGTCATGCTGGAGTGGTTGGTGAGGTGGTTTTGCCTCCGCGAGCCCCGACAGGCCCTGCCGAGGCGCCCCGGGTGCCTGCTTCTGGAGGCGGCCTGGCCCCTTGCCGGGCTCTCCTGTCCGGCAAGGGAGGCCCTCCTCTTGGTGGTATCTTCCTCCTTTGGCTTGACCTTAGTCTCTCCGAGCTGCATGCTGGTTCTTTGAATCTCTTGGTCCCTTGAACTCTGACTTGGGCTGGTGCTTCAATCCTGCTCTTGTGCCTGTGCATAGTCTGGGAAACAGACCCAGGGTTTCTTGCACCGACACTCCCATAATTTTCATTAGATGAGGTTATAGTTGGATAGCCAAGATGATGCAACCAAATAAGCTTGCACCCATATTTTCAAGTTTGCTCTACGATAGTATCGATATAACTTGAGGAAAACTCACTTTGAACGTAAGGCTAACAGTGAACTTTCCCAAACATCTCCAATGGAAAATATATCGGATGAAGACTGGAGAGGCCTCGTTAAACACTGGTCGATCCAAAGTATCAGTATAATATATATATATATATATATATATATATATATATATATATATATATATATATATATATATATATATATATATATATATATATATATATATATATATATATATATATACACACATACATACCAGCTATTCTGCAACCCATTCCAGAATAAGCTATTCAGGAACCGTTCCTAACTGTGCGAGAACGAACAGCTAACTGTGCGAACTATACAAGTTAACTGCCGGGCGGACTTTTTCTAGCATCGTTTTTCTGCACTGGTTTTGGGTCATAATTATTAACCGCTAATCAGATTGATGCAAATGATATAGCTTTGGACAGCTATTGATAAGGAGCAAAACAACTCATTTTTGTCGTTTTCCCAAAATCGATCCGGTTTTTAAACAAAATTCAAAAAACTGAAAATCCATCAAACGAGTTTTCAATGTTTTTGTGAAAGGAATTTTCAAAGTTTTTGTCGGAATGATGCGTATGATATACCGTTAGAAAGCTACCGATTAGCCCGAACTTTCGCATATATAACATGTTTTTAGATTTGCTATGGTTTAAGAGCAGTTTTCAAAAAACCAACATCATTTTTGACATTTTTGCCCGAATCACATAAAGACCGCGCTAATCGCCATGAGAATAGCTAACTGACATATGCTGACAAGCTAACTGCTGAGACTGAAGAAAATTGTTTTTTTTCTTCTATACTGTTATCGTCGGGTCAAGTTAACTTCCGAAAGTGAAATAGCTAAATGTCAGGAATCGCAACAGTTAGCACCAAGTTAACTACGAGACTGAAAATGTTTATTTTTGATTGGGACACTCTAACTGTTGGTATGAAATACCTAACTGCACATGATGAGCAAGCTAACTACAATGGCTGATAATACTTTTTCCTGCTTCTTTTGTTTTTTATTCTTTTTTTTTCTTTTTTTCCCTGGTCAAGTTAACCGACGGGACTGGAATAGCTAACTGTCGAGACTGCAATAGTTAACTGTCAGGATTGAAAATACTTTTTTTTGTTTTTTTCCCGGTTCAAGCTAACAGTCGGGAGTAAAATAGCTAACTGCCAGGGATTGCGGCAGTTAACACCAAGTTAACTGCCGGGATTAAAAATATCTTTTGTACCTCACGCAAGCAGGGGCTTGGCAAACAAACTGAACCCTCTCATTAGATTGCTATTTTTTGTACCTCACGCAAGCAAGGGCTTTGCAAAATCATAGTTGTGTACATCACTTAATTTTTTTGGACGCAAGATAACTGCAGCCAGTCCCTGAAACTAACTCTAACTTCTCCATGAAACTGATCATTGGCAAACTACACACCGTGGATCGCGCCGCTGGCAGCATGGGGGCAAGAGCTAATTGAGCAGTGGTCTCTGTTTCTTGAGAACAAGCATAATGATAAGTCTTTTCAGAACAAAAGGATATTAATAAGCCAAGTAGTGACATGAAAATAAACCAAATTTACTGAAAGCACAAGCCTAAAAGAACCACTTTAACTCTCAAACATTCAGTTTATCAAACATTTTCTACCTTGTTCATTGTAAGTGGCTAGTTCAGTGGTCAAGGTATTCAGTTGAGCAACAGATTGAGCATGATCCATCTCTCTACCTTGTTGCAAATAAGCTCCTAGGCACTTTACTTCTTTTCTAAGTTCTCCTTTTCACTCTAATTGCTTGTTTCCTTGGAAGTCTCAAAAGTATAAAATAGAATATGTCACTATCTATAGTCTCTGTATTTCTGAACGACACTATTTTGATGGTTGAACATGCAAAATGATAAACTAATGACTAGAACAATAAGAACACACTAAAAATGACTCAATTTTATTCCCGGGAATACGAAACAGACACAAAAGATGAAGCAGGAGCATCATAATGCAGCACTGAACACGATCACTGGTTCAACACCACCAGATGATAAAATGATGAGAAAAGAGTACGCAATTGCTATAATTAACCAGTCACTTGTGCTCTCAATAAGATCAAACAGACACGGAAGGAGTTATGAGCACTAGAAATTAGATTTCTTTAGCAAACTGCAATGCATCCCGGTTATGACCAAAATGTTTGTGTACCTTGCAAGCTAACTGCCAATTTTTTATATCAAGTCTTTGCAAAATCTTCCCATCTGTCTACCTTTCGGATGCAAGTCAACTATACTTTATCTGCATGCATATTTTTGCTTTTTTTGTGAAAACGGTTGCAAAATGTGATTTTAACTACTATAAATTGTAAAAGTCAACTTCAAAGTTAACTCACATTTAAAAGAAACATGTTGTTTTCTTAACTGCACTTTTTTGTAGAAGTTAACTAATAAAATCTACCCAGCTAACTGCTACATGGGTTCTTGTAAAAAAAACTAACTGCTATAGACCCCGAGCTAGTATACATTTGTAAAGTTAACCGCTGTAAATTATGATGTTAACTTCCTGTCTTTCTGGGTAGAACATTTTTTTCTCAGGAACTGCTATCACACTCGAAATTAACTCTTTTTTCTTGGAAGGGATAACTGCTGAATTTTCAAACCCTGTGACAATTGAAACACCCATAGAAAAAACAAATATTTTTAGAACACATAAACCATTCGTTTTTTCCCTAACTGTTGCCCTCTGCCTACTAACTTCCACACACACAGAGATAGAGAGAGATTTTTGTGTTTGTGAATCCACTGTTTTGCATGCTAGAAATAAGGGAAGCTAACTGAACAATGCACAAACACATCCGATGGCGTGCGTCTATGGATGAAGACGAACCCCTTTTTATCTAGTTAACTGCAGAAGAACCCAAACCTACCCCTATTTTCTTAATAACACATAACTCCTGAACAGAAAATGCCTTGCAAAATATATCACCTATTTTTTACAGGAAACACAATGGCTCCTCAAACTGATGACAACATTAATGGTCCTAGTTGAGAAGTTATCATGAAGACACAGCAAGAATCAGACATGTACCTTGATCATCGGCTTTTTTTTTTGCCCTTCTCCCTTGCTGGATTCTTGTCCTCCCCATTCTCCAGTTTTTTTCTTGACTGTCGCTGCCTTTTATAGCCGAACTGCTACTGCATCAAAGAAAGAACCATGGCCTAAGCCAACTCGGCACACACACAACATCAGAAAATGAACCATGTCCTAAGCTAACTCGTCATGCACACACACACACACACACACACACACACACACACACACACACACACACACACACACACACACACACACACACACACTTCTAACTGGTCTTTCTTAACTATCGGCATGGCCAACCGTAACCACCTGCTGTGGTTGCTGCTAGCTGAAGCTGTAGAAACAACAACGAGACTGCGATAGTTAACTGTCAGGATTGAAAATTATTTTTTTTTGTTTTTTGCCCAGTTCAAGCTAACGACCAGGAGTAAAATAGCTAACTGCCAAGGATTGCGGCAGTTAACACCGAGTTAACTGCCAGGATTAAAAATATTTTTTGTACCTCACGCAAGCAGGGGCTTGGCAAACAAATTGAACCCTCTAATTAGATTGCTATTTTTTGTACCTCACACAAGCAGGAGCTTGGCAAAATCATAGTTTTGTACATCACTTAGTTTTTTTGGACGCAAGATAACTGCAGCCTGTCCCTGAACTAACTGCTCCATGAAATTGAGCATTGGCAAACTGCGCACCGTGGATCGCGCCGCTGGCAGCATGGGGGCAAGAGCTAATTGAGGAGTGGTCTATGTTTATTTTTTACATAACTATCAGTAATGCAAACTGCTCCTTGAAACTAAGCTAACGTATCCATGAAATTGAGCTAGCTGTAGAGAGGTCGCTCCACCAGTAAATCCCCATCAGGGGTCCTGCACCTCGTCGCTCCCCGACGCAATGGAGCAGAAGTTAACTCCTAACAAGAAAAATAATATTCACTGGATCCCCAAAATAATTAACCGGATAGGGATGTCTTGACTCTTGACACAACATTATTTTGCAAGTAAGAACTGAACATGCTAGCTGTAGATAACCCCCAAATAATTGCCAACTACACAGGCTGGGTCGGAGGAGTAGAAGAAACCCAAAAGCTAACCGCCGGAGATCTACACCATGAACTGCTCGAGGACGAGATCCATCTAGGACATGAAGAGCAAGTTAACTGAAGGAGGCAAAGAGTTTTAGCGCTACTGAAGTTAACTGAGAAGCAGGAAGTTACCACCGGAACAAGCTTATGCGTCTCCACTGGAACGACATCATGGGGAAGGTGTCACCGGAGCTGGAGCCCGGGATGGGCAGGGCTATGTCACCGGAGTGGGAGTAGGCCACCCACCACGGGCCTAAAGAAGGGTGCGCTCCACCCACCTCCCCACGACATCTAGTTAACTGCCTTTTTCATTATTGAGTAAAATTTTAGTTGTTGTGTACTCCAACTTCCATGGTGTATTTAAACCTAAGTGCTTTATCACATAACTACATTATTTAAGCTAACTGCCCCACGGTTTCTAACTCCCTTATGCACTCAACCCTAACTGCTTTGTACACATAACTGATGATGGTGGAACACCTAACTGCTGATGTTAGCAGAACATCATTTTTGTTATCTTTTTTTGGGCGGCAGAACAACGTGCAGTTCTAGATTTCACATAGTTATCTGTACAAGTATCTGCACCTGCCTTATCATCGCTCTGACCAGACTGGTCTTCTTGAGCTTGTGGATATCACGGACATCATGTTTTAGGCCTTAGAACAAAGAATTGCTCGAGTTCTCGCTCGCAGTCATCTTGAGGAACAATCTTAGTCCAACATTCAATGTGATCATCATCTTGTGCAGGTCCATCATCCACCTAATTTATTCACAAACATGATTGCTTTTATGAAATTTTACAAGTAAAATGATAACTGCAGAAATTTGAAAACTCTTCCTGTATGCAAAATAAGTACATTGTTACGCAGTTAACTGTCACACTCTACCTCATTGATTGTCTCCAGAACGCTTGATTGGTGTTGATGGTTCTTCAGGCGCGGCACATGTTTGCAATTGCGCCCAGTAACTCTTTCATTCATTGGCGCCTGTGGTGGATACCTTGCAGTTTGCACCACCACTGCTTTTAACACATAAACTTGGGTCATTCTGCACGGGGGAGTTTTGTGTGTCGACACATACAGTCCAGCTAGTCAGGTCATCATCATCTTCATCAGGTGCCATTTTTTACTACAAGCAGTGAAGAAAGGTTATCATAGTTAACTGTGCAAATGCAACCAGAAGCCCACAGAGCTAACTGAATGCTTTCTCCAACAACTAACTTCAGATTTCTATACACATCACCAAGCTGACAAGGACACAACCAGCTAACCGCATGCAAAACTCAAGCACAAGGAAAGCACATTTTCTAGCTCAAACTACACAAGCCCACAAAGCTAACTGAATGCTGTCTCAAACATCTAACCTCAGATTTTATACACATTACCAACTGACAGGGATGCAAACCAGCTAACTGCATGCAAAACTCAAGCACAATGCTAACTGCACAATGCAACTTGCAGATTTGCCGTCGATGATTCAAACGACAAACATTTGGGGGAATCAAAGAAGAAGAAGCAGTGAGAGATCCAAAGCTTTATTAGGGGGTGGAATCCAGAAGTGATGATCTAACCGAGAATCGCTGGCCTCCATCGTGACGAAGCGAATCGAATCCAGAGCTTGAGGCGGATTCAAAGCTACAGGTTAGGTGGGGTCGCCGTCGCCGGTGCCGCGCGCTCCCTCGCGCCGGCTATCGCCGCCGCTCCCTCGCGCGAGGTGGATTCAAAGCTACAAATTAGGAAGGGCATGACTACACCAGTCAAAGCCATTGTTGTAAGTCCTTAATCCTCATGCCTTTTAACTACTACTTACTCTGACTTGTGCATTGAACTGCATGCTTTGCAGCCAATTTCTATTACTCTTTTAAATTTTATACATAATTGTCTTAGCGTATCATTGCACCTTACAAGGTTTAAAATAGAGGAGTGATGTTCCTTTGATCTTGATCTGTAATCTAGTTCCGTTCTGGACTTGCCCACACAATGTTACAATTGCATGTTTGTCTATTCTCAGTTGTTTTGTGATATGAAAGATGTCATACTATGCTTACCGTATTATAAACTTTGTCTCTTTATCCTTAGCTACCAATACAATGTGAAGAAATAGACAATACATTAGCCATGGTACATGGTCATATGTTTGGAACCTAGTTTTATTATGTACTTTTAAGTAAAATACAACTTATATTTTACATGGGTTCACCAGAATAAGTTCTGTATATAGACCAAAGCTATTTTGTTTCATTTTGCTACCTCCTTAATATCTTCTGTTTTGGTACTACTAATGTAAAAACTCAACTTTTCAGCAAGCTATGGAAAAAATGGTGGAACCACCACCTTCTGAAGGTGACGAGGCAACTATAACCTCAATGTCACCTCTTGCTGCAGTGGGTCAGTACCTGTCCACTAACAGTACCAAAAGCGCGTTCCTGCGTAATACTGGCTTGGTTGTTAAGGCAATCTCGTGCAAACTGCCTCATGATCAAGATATGCAAGCTCAAAACAATGTTATATCTGCGCTCCAGACACAAGTCCATTCCCTAACAGAGACCCTTTGTGAAACAAGGACAGCCATTGTTCGATTTCGTCAAGATATGCATGGTTTTGAAACCAGACTATCAGACATTTGCTATGTTGTTAAGGAGCCTAGGAGAAATGAAGGTGAAGGTTATGGTGCTCCATCGGACAATACATCATGAAAACGTAATAGTCAGGTCAAATGAACTGAGCTTCTGAACTTCTGGTGGTGCATTTATCTGCCAGACTGTTAACTTTTATGCCAACCTTCCTTTTGTTTTATGGTTGTAATTTGTTTTGTTGCGATACAAAATTTGTTCTTAACGTGCAGCCACCGGCTGAAGAAGACAACAAGCCATTTTTGTATAGTGTAGGGTGTTCCCTATATTTGCACAGGTGGCGAACTTTGATGCCCAGTGGATGTAATCTGTGCAATGGCCTTAATAGCCTAGCGTTAGTTTCGGGCTTATTTATTTCCTAGTCTTCTTTTTGCCTGGTTTGCTAGTGGCCGCAACAACCATGGGCCATATACGGACCATAGTAACCTTGACCCTGCTACAGGCCGTAGGATCCATGGGCCTCCAACGGGCCATAGAATCGGTGGGCCTTAGGCCGTTGGATAAATGGGTCCACATGGGCCATAAACGAGTGTAATTGGTATCGGGCCAGCACGATAACAAGCCATTAATAGGACGAAGGACAGCAAAGGCTTAATTTTGTCACAGGCATAACGGGTCGTTAATGGGCCAGAATATAGGACTATGAAAGGATCGAGAAGAGGTGTCTAGAGGGGGGTGAATAGACCCTAATCATGAAATGTTGCAGTTTTTAATTTCTTTGAGTTGAGGTGGAGTTTTAGCACAAGTTTAAACATTCACAATACATATCAACCAAGCATGACAAGAGTATATGAGCAGCGGAAAGTAAAGCATGCGCTTTGCAAGAATGTAAAGGGATGGGATTGGAGTGTGCAATCGCAATTAGAGACACATAGATTTTTGGCGTGGTTCCGATAGGTGGTGCTATCGTACATCCACGTTTATGGAGACTTCAACCCACGAAGGGTAATGGTTGCGCGAGTCCACGGAGGGCTCCACCCATGAAGGGTCCACGAAGAAGCAACCTTGTCTATCCCACCATGTCCATCACCCACGAAGGACTTGCCTCACTAGGGTAGATCTTCACGAAGTAGGCGATCTCCTTGCCCGTACAAACTCCTTGGTTCAACTCCATAATCTTGACAGAGGCTCCCAAGTGACACCTAACCAATCTAGGAGACACCACTCTCCAAAAGGTAATAGATGGTGTGTTGATGATGAACTCCTTGCTCTTGTGATTCAAATGATAGTCTCCCCAACACTCAACTCTCTCTCACAGATTTCGATTTGGTGGAAAGATTATTTGAGTGGAAAGCAAGTTGGAGAAGGCTAGAGATCAAGATTCATATGGTTGGAATGGAATATCTTGACCTCCACACATGAGTAGGTGGTTCTCTCTCAGAAAATGTATGATGGAAGTGTAGTCATGTTCTGATGGCTCTCCTCATGAATGAAGAGTGGGTGGAGGGGTATATATAGCCTCCACACAAAATCTAACAGTTACACACAAATCACCAAACTCGGTGAGACCGAATCAGAAAACTCGGTCAGACCGATTCAGTTCATAATGTGACTGTTAGGCATTTTGGTGGGACCGATATTATCAACTCGGTGGGACCAATGTGCTAGGGTTAGGGTAAAACCTCATCTCGGTTTGACCGATTACACAAACTCGGTGGGACTGATTTTGGTGAAGAGTTAACCAGAGAGTTGGTCAAGCAAACTCGGTGAGACCGATTACAAATCTCGGTGGGACCAAAATAATTGCAACATGCACCAGAGAGTTTGCAAGCCCATCTCTGTAAGACCGGGATCCGATCGGTGAGACCAAATTAATTAGGGTTTGTGGCAGTGGCTATGTCAAATGAACTCGGTGGCGCCGGATAGAAAGTTTTGGTGGGGCCGAGTTTGACTTTTGGTTTGGGACATATGTGGATATGACAAAGTGGTTGAGGGTTTTGGAGCATATCACTAAGCACTTTGAGCAAGTAAGCCATTAAGCAACACCTCATCCCCTTTTAATAGTATTGGCTTTCCTATGGACTTAATCTGATCTTGGATCACTAAAAGTAAAATGTAGAGTCTTGAGCTTTTGAGCTTGAGCCAATCCTTTGTCCTTAGCATCTTGAAGGGTTCCACATCCTCTTGTCCACGCCACTCCATCTATTGAACATTTCTGAAATAAACTAGATGAAAACATTAGGCCAACAAGACATATGTTGACATTAATTACCAAAACCACCCAGGGAGCACTTGTGCTTTAAATCTCCCCCTTTTTGGTAATTGATGACAACATACATCAAAGCTTTAGGTAAAGATAAAGAGAATAGCAAGTGAAGCTTTGGAAGGACATGTAACATGCATAGGATCCCCCTACATGTATGCAATCATGTAAATAAGGAATATAAGAGCATGTGAAAGCATAGACATGACAGAGTAAGCAATGAGTTACATATATCTTGGCTATATGCATCAGAGCAAATGATATGAATATATGAAGTGTAACCTCATGTTCATGATTCCTTCTTGCAAACAATATGTACATTAGCAAGAAATCTTCATGCACATGAGTGTGATGCATATACTTACCCTGTGTTCTTGACCTCTCTTAGGAAGGGATGGACTTTAGTAAACAAGGTTATATAACACAGATACATCTACTAGACAGAGCAACATAAGAGCCATATGAGTACCAAGATTGGGATAACATGTAGAGAGTGAGTACTGGGTACTCTATGAATACAAACATGTTCCCAAAGGTAAAAGATTGCAATGAATCCAAAGACTTCCTTCCCTAGCAGTCTTTCTCCCCCTGAATCTTATATTGGATAATGGAAGAAAGTAGGGAAACAGAATCAGAGCAGAACAAGAGTAGATCAGATCACAGAGACATAACATAGACATGCCTTTCCCCTCTTAAAGACATGTGACTTCTCTCCTCTTGAACACCAAGCATCTGGGGCAGGTGATTCCTCTCTCCCCATGTTTGAAGCATTCTCTCCCCCTTTTAAAGGATTAAGCTTTGATGTGAACTCTCTCTCCCCCTTTGACATCAATTTCCAAGAAGGGATCTTCTAGAGTGTGAGTCAAAATAGGTTTGGTCCTTGAGTCACAAAGCAAAGCAGCATATAAAATGTGATGCTGGTAGACGAAAATAATCATTGAGTGGAGCTGGAACAAAAGTGCAGGAACAAATGGCAACTTGTCTTTTCTGCAGTGCAATCGGTGACACCGGGTTGTGTTCTTCGGTTGTACTGAACGGGTTCGGCCGGACCGAAAGTGACAAACCGGTGGGACCGAGTTCAACACAGAAAAGGAGCAATAGTCACCTCAGCTCACTAGGCAAATAAGATCTCACAAAGATTTGCATGGAATAAACTGAAGGATTTGCAAAGAATTTGATGCAATAAATGCAGTACAGAACAGAGAAAAGAAAATCTAGATGAAGTTTTTTTTATTTATAGAGGGAAGGGAAACAAAAATGCAGAGAACAAATGCAAGAACTTAGAGAAACACTAGAGAACTTCATCTAGAATTGGGCGTTGACAAAGTCACCTATATTAGAGTAAATTGACTAAGGAGTCAAGTGAGAACACTTGATCATAATTCATACTCATCGTTTAAGCTCAAAATGGGGTTACCATTTTTCGTTTAAGCATTTGATGTATTCTCATCTTGTTGAGTTGCTTTGACCCATATCTTGGGGTAAAGCTTCTCTAAGATGGAATATCATACCTTGGGTGGTGGTGGTGTTGTTGAACTTGTGTGAGTTGCTCAAGGTTAATGTAGCTCATCAAGAATTGTGAGCACCACTTGGATTTGAAATCATCTACCTACATGGGTTAGTATTTGCAAGGAAGAGCACTTGTGTGTCCAACATGACAATCATGAAATTTGATACCAAATGAAATTTGATATATAGAAATTGTCAAAGGATATGTTGAAGGGTTTCATGCTTCCTTGTCTTCAACCACCACGGTGTAGGGACTTGGTGATGTAGAGATTGCTAGATGTGAGTGAGTTGCAATCCCATGGATTTAGATTCATCCAAGTACCTACAAGGGTTAGATAGCATGCAAGGGTACAAATGTATCCAAGACATATGATCATCATCATAAGAGAAAAAGTCAAGGATTAGTCATAGGCTCATGCCTTGCATGAATCCAAATGGAGTTGCTACTCCAAGTTTGAAGCATCAATGATGTTCAATTCACCTCTCAAATGGCAAAAGACTTTCTCATCAAGCGGTTTGGTGAATATATCCGCCAATTGCTTATCGGTACGAACATGCTTAAGATCAATGTCCCCTTTAGCAATATGATTTTGAATGAAATGATGACGAACTTCAATTTGCTTAGTTCAAGAATGTTGCACAGGATTGTGAGGAATCTTAATAGCACTCTCATTGTCACAAAGTAATGGAACATGTTTCACATTGATCCCATAATCTTTAAGAGTTTGGGTCATCCAAAGTAATTGAGCACCACATGAACCACAGCAATGTATTCCGCTTCGGCGGTGGATAAGGATACCAAGTTTTGTTTCTTGGAGGACCAAGACACAAGAGATCTACCAAGAAATTAACAAGTACCCGAAGTGGACTTTCTATCAACCTTGTCTCTAGCATAGTCCGAATCGGAATAGCCAACAAGATCAAAAGAGGACCTCTTAGGATACCAAATGCCAAAATTTGGTGTATGTATTAAGTATCTCACTATCCTTTTCATAGCCTTAAGATGACATTCTTTGGGGGGCGCTTGATATCGTGCACACATGCACACACTTAGTATAATGTCGGGACATGAGGCACATAGATATAACAATGATCCAATCATAGATTGGTAAACCTTTTGGTCAATCGATTTGCCATCCTTGGTCAAGTCAAGATGTCCACTAGTAGGCATGGGAGTTTTCATACCTTTGCTTTCTTGCATGTTGAACTTCTTGAATAAGTCCTTGGTGTACTTTGTTTGAGAAACAAACGTGCCTTCCTTAGTTTGCTTGATTTGCAAACCTAGAAAGAACTTGAGCTCACTCATCATAGACATCTCGAACTTCTTAGACATTATCTTTCCAAACTTTTCACTAAAATGAGGGTTAGTAGAACAAAATATGATATCATCAACATAAATTTGGCACACAAGTAATTCACCGTTAACCCTTTTAGTAAAAAGAGTAGAATCTATTTTTCCAATCTCAAAGCCTTTCTCAATAAGAACTTGGTCAAGCATTTATACCACGCTCTAGGAGCTTGTTTAAGACCATAAAAAGCTTTGTGAAGTTTGTAAACATGATCGGGTTTCTTAGGATTGACAAAGCCGGGAGGTTGTTTAACATAAACTTCCTCCTCAATTTCACCATTTAGAAAAGCACTTTTAATGTCCATTTATACAAGGTGATATCATGGTGATTAGCATAGGCAAGTAAGATGCGGATGGACTCAAGTCTAGCAACGGGGGCGTATGTCTCACCGTAGTCCATACCTTCGACTTGAGTGTAGGCCTGGGCGACGAGACGTGCTTTGTTGCGAACGACTTGACCATCTTCATCTTGCTTGTTGCGAAACACCCATTTGGTACCAATGATTTTGTGGTTGTTATGGGGCTTCTCGACCAATGTCCACACTTTATTTCTCTCAAAGTTGTGTAGGTCTTCATGCATAGCATTTATCCAATCCGGATCTTCCAATGCTTCTTTAATCTTCATAGGTTCAATACTAGAGATGAATGAATAATGTTCACACAAATTAGCCAAACAAGTTTTAGAGCGAGTGATTCACCCAGTTTGGTTATCATTGAAGATTTGTTCGACGGGATGGTCTCTTGAGACTCTTGCTCGAACTCGTGAGCTTTTGCTTGGGTCGGGGTGGAACATATTCTTCATCATCTTGTTCTTCTTCTTGGCCTTCTTCATTGATGATGTTGCCGTTCTCTTGTCGTGGTGGAGAAGGAGGTTGATGAGGTTCATCTTGGTGTACTTCCTCGTTTTCTTCATCTTGATGTGTCCCACTTGTGGATGCTTTTGTGTCAACTCTTGGTTCACCTTGTCGTGAGGTAGAAGCTTCCACTTGGACGGACGAGGTACTCTCCTTCACCTCCGTTGGATGAATCTTGCCAATAGACAAGTCTTGGATTGCTTCCGAAGGGTCTTTGTCTCCTACATCAATTTGCAACTTCTCTACTTGTGAGCCATTAGATTCATCAAACTTCACATCTACCGTCTCTTCAACCTTTGGGGTGAAATTGTTGTAGACACGGTAAGTGTGAGAGTTTGATCCATAACCAAGTAGGAAACCCTCATGAGATTTAGGAGAAAATTTAGAACAACGATGCTTACCAAGAATGTAACACTTTGAGCCAAATACTCGAAAGTATCGAACTTGGGGTTTGTTACCGGTGAGGAGCTCGTATGCCGTCTTGCCAAGTAGCTTGTGAAGATACAAGTGAATTGTTGCATGACAAGCTATCTCAACCGCTTCCACCCAAAAGTGTTTTGGAGTCTTGTACTCATCAAGCATCGTTCTTGCCATCTAAATAAGAGTTAGGTTCTTCCTCTCAACAACTCCATTTTGTTGAGGCGTGTACGTAGCTGAGAACTCATGTGAAATCCCCTCTTCGTCAAGAAAGGTATCCACATTTGCATTCTTGAACTCCTTCCGTTGTCGCTGCGAACCTTCTTGATATTCACTTCAAATTGATTCTGGGCCTTCCTAGCGAATCTCTTGAAGATCTTTTGGACCTGCGATTTATCATCAAGAAAGAACACCCACGTAAATCTTGAAAAATCATCAACTATAACTAGACCAAATGAGTTTCCACTGAGACTCTTGTAGGCATTGGGACCAAAAAGATCCATATGAAGTAGCTCGAGTGGTCTTCTCATGGTCATTATGTTCTTCACGGGGTGACTTCCTCCCACTTGTTTTCCTGCTTGACAAGCACTGCACAATCTATCCTTGTCAAAAATAACATCTTTCACTCCAAGGATATGATCACCTTTAATAAGCTTATCAAGATTTCGCATGCCCACATGACCTAACCTTCTATGCTACAACCAACCTTTTGAAGATTTAGCAATTAAGCAAGTTCTAGGTTTAGCCTTTTTAGTGAAGTCAACAATGTAAAGATCACCTCTACGTATACCGGTAAAGACCATTTTATGATTATCTCTATGAAACACTTGGCAATCTACTTCAGTAAATAAGACATTGAAACCAAAGTCGGCAAGTCTAGATACGGAAAGTAAATTGTAGCCAAGAGATTCAACGAGCATAACATTTTGTATGGAGCTATCTTGCAAGTTGGCCACCTTACCAAGGCCAACCACCTTACCCTTTGAGTTATCACCAAAGGTGACATACTTTCGAGGGCCGTCGTTTTCAGCGAGCTCACGAAACATACCCTTATCTCCAGTCATATGATCAGTATATCCACTATCAAGGACCCATTCCAATCCTCCGGCCATGTAGCCATGAAGATTAGCCATAAGACCAAAGTGTCTCATAGACTCATCGAGATCGAAGTCACTATCATCATCCTCATATAGTATCCATGTTCAACATCGTCTTGTGATGGATCAATTCCTAGAGAGAGTGATTCATTAGATAAATGATCATCACAATAATCATCTTTATGAATTCTAATGACTTCAAAGATGATATTGCTAATGATTCCAACATCTCCTTTGGCATGCATGAGATTAGTAAGTTCAAATAGACAATCACCAAACCTAGGATCATTGGAATTCATCTACTCAAGGCAATAGACTTATGAAGGATATCATCTAAGTTTTGCAAGGAATGGTTTGGAAATCATTCCTCGAGAAATCTCCATATAGTGTAGGCACAATCAAGAGTAGGTAAGTTAGCAATCAAATTTTTGGGCAATCCTCTAATGATAAGATTGATAGTTCTAAGATTGCGAATCATGTCAAGATCATCATCGGGAGTGGGATGCAAAGGATCACTAGGGGAATGCAAGAACTAGTAATGTACTTGTTCAAGTGATATTCATTGAAAATCTCAAGAATCTCATTTTTCCACTCATGATAGAACTCTCCATCAAGTTTATGCACTCTATGTCTAAGACTCCCCAACGTAGACACATCCATCTTCCTCCAAAGGTGTTTAAACCAAAGCAATGGAGACCAATGCTCTGATACCAATTGAAAGGATCGAGAAGAGCTGTCTAGAGGGGGGTTGAATAGACTCTAATCAAGAAAAGATGTAGTTTTTAATTTCTTTGAGTTCAGGTGGAGTTTTAGCACAAGTTTAAACATTCACAATACATATCAAGCAAGCATGACAAGAGTATATGAGGAGCGGAAAGTAAATCATGCACTTTGCAAGAATGTAAAGGGATGGGATTGGAGTGTGCAAACGCAATTGGAGACACAGAGCTTTTTGGCGTGGTTCCGATAGGTGGTGCTATCATACATCCACGTTGATGGAGACTTCAACCCGCGAAGTGTAACGGTTGTGCGAGTCCACAAAGGGCTCCAACCACGAAGGGTCCACGAAGAAGCAACCTTGTCTGTCCCACCATGGCCATCGCCCACGAAGGACTTGCCTCACTAGGGTAGATCTTCACGAAGTAGGCGATGTCCTTGCCCGTACAAAGTCCTTGGTTCAACTCCACAATCTTGACAGAGGCTCCCAAGTGACACCTAACCAATCTAGGAGACACCACTCTCCAAAAGGTAATACATGGTGTGTTGATGATGAACTCCTTGCTCTTGTGCTTCAAATGATAGTCTCCCCAACACTCAACTCTCTCTCACAGATTTGGATTTGGTGGAAAGATGATTTGAGTGGAAAGCAAGTTGGAGAAGGCTAGAGATCAAGATTCATATGGTTGGAATGGAATATCCTGACCTCAACACATGAGTAGGTGGTTCTCTCTCAAAAAATGAATGATGGAAGTGTAGGCATGTTCTGATGGCTCTCCTCACGAATGAAAAGTGGGTGGAAGGGTATATATAGCCTCCACACAAAATCTAACCGTTACACACAAATCACCAAACTTGGTGAGACCGAATCAGAAAACTCGGTAAGACCGATTCAGTTCATAATGTGACGATTAGGCATTTCGGTGGGACCGATATTATCAACTCGATGAGACCAATGTGCTAGGGTTAGGGTAAAACCTCATCTCAGATTGACCGATTACACAAACTTAGTGGGACCGATTTTGGTAAAGAGCTAACCAGAGAGTTGGTCAGGAAAACTTGGTGAGACCGATTACAAATCTCGGTGGACCGAAATAAATGCAACAGGCACCAAAGAGTTTCCAAGCCCATCTCGGTAAGACCGGGATCCCATCGGTGAGACCGAATTGATTAGGGTTTGTGGCAGTGGCTATGTCAAATGAACTCGGTGGCGCCGGATAGAAAGTTTCAGTGGGGCTGAGTTTGACTTTTGGTTTGGGACATATGTGGATATGAGAAAGTGGTTGAGGGTTTTGGAGCATATCACTAAGCACTTTGAGCAAGTAAGCCATTAAGCAACACCTCATCCCCTTTTAATAATATTTGCTTTCCTATGGACTCAATGTGATCTTGGATCACTAAAAGTAAAATGTAGAGTCTTGAGCTTTTGAGCTTGAGCCAATCCTTTGTCCTTAGCATCGTGAAGGGGTTCCACATCCTCTTGTCCACGCCACTCCATCGTTGAACTTGTCTGAAAAACACTAGATGAAAACATTAGTCCAATAAGAGATATGTTGACATTAATTATCAAAACCACCCAGGGAGCACTTGTGCATTCAGACTGGCTGGAAATGGCGCAACGAGTTAACAGGCCACAAACGGGCCAATTCTAGCCATGGGCCGAAGTTGGCCCATGAGGGGAACAGACCAGTAATGGGCCAGAAGTAATCAAGGGCCGGAAAGGAGCCCAAGAACGTATTGGCCGGTAGTAGGCTGAAAGCTAACACGGGCTGGAAACGACCCATGTGAATCATGGGTCGTTAATGGGTACAAAGAAATTTACTATTCATTGTGGGTTAGATTCACCGTGGGCCACTAAAGGGCCTAAAGATATGAAAGGCCTCGTATGGGCCGAAAGACATCATGGGCCATACATGAGCCGAAAGTGAAATGGGCTGGTGCTATATTAGACGGCCCACATGACGTTGTTGGGCCGATTTTGGGAAGGCCCTAACGGGCCATGAGTAACCGGACCGTAAAATGGGCTATTTGTGAATAGACCGTTAACAGGCTTTTCATGGGCCGACCCGCTAACTTTTGACCAAGTCAAATGGGCTAGCCTTTGTAAGCTAAATGGGCTAGTGGTGGGACGTCACACGTGTCGACATATCATAGGTGCCTATCTGAGCCAATGATGAGCTGACACGTGTTTCCTTCGGCTAATGAGAATTTCACACGTGGAAAATCCCCATTGGTCTGGGCTGTTAACGGGTTATCGGATCCAAAACCGGACCCGATAGCTTAACGGTGACCCGTTACGAAGGATTCCACGTGTCGGTTACCCTTGACGAAAGCACTTCCATGATGCATCATTTATCGTCATGGAAGTGAACACTTCCGTGATGATAATTTTGGTATTGTCATGGAACACTTCTACGACAGCACAGGTATGCCTATCTTGATTCTGTCATAAAATTGTCATGGATGAACATACATGACAGAAAAGGTGGCCTACTGTGACAAAGACGTATCATCACGGAAGTGTATTTTTTTGTAGTGCAAGGCACCACACCAGAAATTAAATTCGCCAGGTTCTTTGTTGAGAACGCAAGGTTGCTCGAGGTAATGAGGTTTTCCCTATATTTATTGTGCAGAAGTGAATGGATTTCTAAAGAGCGTGGGCGTCTACTGAATGGAAAAGGCTCTGCAGAAGCTGAATTTCAGTTTGTAACTTCATATGAAAGATTATACGGAAGTCACTGTATCGAGCCGCTATATGATTTCCTGATGGCTGATCCTTTCGCAAAAATAATGCATGAAAAAAATTTGAAGAAGATGAATTTTATGTGTTAGAATAGTTTGAACCTTGTAATCTTTGAATTTGGGCCTTGTAATGCTAGAATTTTAACCTTGCAATATTTATGGTATTTAATATATAACATAATTGGATGCTTAATTTGGTTTTGCAATCATGTCGTGTTATAAGTATATATGTTGTTCTTCTATACACAGAGCATAGATGTTGTGCATACAGGGCATATCACATCGCACACGGACCACACTAGGGAACCCATCGATGATGAATTCATCAATCGCAGACAGTTGTATACCAGCAATCATTTGCCCACAACACACACATCTTATTCCATCAAAAACAGCTTGGATGGATCAACTGTATGCCATGTATTGCACATGCAACTCTAATCTAAATCGTGCTTGATGTCTCCGTCCTCGCTCTCACAATTCATCTTATGTGCCACGTATCACTCTGCCGGCCTCTGCTCGCGTCTCTCGGAAAGCTCTGCTTGCTGTTAGGCGCCGCGGCGTGCTTTGCTCTCCGTTAGGCGCCACGACGCGCTCTCCTCGCGTACCTCCACGCGCTTGACATGTAGACAACTTTTCCTTGCATATTCAACTGCTATATGCATATATATGTTTGCTCGCCATTGAGGCGACCGCGGAGCGCTTTGCTCGCGTCCCTGCGCGCATGCTCTGGCAGCGTTTGGGGCCTGCGCACGCTCACGTTGGGGCCCCATATGCATGCGTTTGCGCCGCGCACATCGTGAGGATGCAGTTACGGGCAACGTGATGGAGTTACACGCTGCAAATTAGAACCACCATCCGAGCGTGCCGATATTCCAGGCCGTCCGGCTTCCCCGCTAATTCCCGTGGTCATTATAACCTTAGTCTCTTCAACCTTTCGATCGCGCCCCATAACGTAACAAGCACACCCACGACGACACATATAGAGAGGATATATAGTGGCGCTCCAATGGAGTTCTGCGAGCATAAAGTGGAGACCCACGCGAGGGAGACGGATCTCTCGGTGGTGTACACCAGCAACCCGACAGTGATGGAGGACTACATCAACACCGTGAAGCAGTTGCTTGCTCGAGACAAGTACAAGGTGGTTGGCGTAGACCTCCAGTACACCGTCGGTCATCCCAGCAAAGATCAGAAGGTTGTCATCGCCCAGTTGTGCATGCACCATCATGTCCACATCTACCACTACTACATGGCCACAGAGCCTTGCAACCATTTCGCCAGGTGCCAATAGCACCGACTACAAGTTCTCTACGGTGGAAACCTCCGATGATGTAAAATCGCTCAAGGTTACGGGCTTGTCCTGCAAGAACCTTGCCGAAATTCGTGACCACTATAGGGTCTGGGGTAGCACAAAGAAGGACTCCCTGCTTGGACTCACCTCGGCCATCATCGACCCCTAATACGAAAAGATTAAGCGGGATGCCAACAGAACATGTCCCGTATCCTAGCACGTGGCCTGGATGCGGCAACTGGATGAACCTCACCTCAGGTTCACGACCAAGAGCGTGTACACATGCTACGAGATGCACAGGACGATCATTAACATGAGGAAATGCCACCTTCCCGAAATCGACGAGGCCGGATCGAGCCACAAGTAGAGCAATAGCGGCAAGTGTCACAAGAAGTAGATGATGATCAAATGATCATTTATCCTAGTTAATTATGCATGTATATATAGTTTACTTTGGTGTGTGGAAATGTCATGTGTGTAGTAGCCATCTATGTAATTATGCATGTAATAGTTTACTTTGGTGTGTGCAAATGTCATGTGTGTAGTAGCCACCTATGTAATTGGATGTTTAATTTGGTTATGCAGCCATGTCCTTATAAGTGTGTGTGTGTGTGTGTGTGTGTGTGTGTGTGTGTGTGTGTGTGTGTGTGTGTGTGTGTGTGTGTGTTGTTCTGTATGCAATCACATCGCACAACACGCACGTCTTATTAGCAGCAATTGTCTGTGTTATTATCGGTCTTTGCACACATTTCTGATTACAGACCTTTTTGCCAAATATCGCACACATCTTGTTAAGTTGAACCATTTATGTTCTCTTGGATCAATGCAAATAGTTCATCCGAGTGAACTGTATGCCCTCTATCACACACACCTTGATCTAGATGACCGTATCTATTGAGTTGCCTAATCACAAACAGTTCATCCGAGTGAATTGTATGTCGTATATCACACACACCTTCATCTGGATGCCCATTTCTGTTGTTCTACCTCATCACAAACAGTTCATTGGAGTGAATCGTATGCCACGCATTGCACACGTAACTATAATGTCAATCATTTTTGATGTCTCTGCCATCGCAAACGTATCGTGTCATTTTTTACAGTTTCTTTACATCACCGTTTGCGATTAATGCATCGCACACAGTTTCGTCGAAGGGTCTCTGAATGTAATTTCGCGTTAGCAGCATCTTGCGGTAGTGTTAACACCAATATTCTCACTAAATCACAATCATTCACTAGTACCTCCCACATATTACCATCTTTATACCACAAAACAATTGCCAGGAATCAAACTTATCATATTCAGTGATCTTCATGATGTTTTTATTATGTCCCTCTTGAATACCGATCATATTAGGACCGAATCCATAACTTGTACATATTGGCATTACTATTATAAACTCTCGAGATGATATAAGTGAGCAATAGAGTGCAACAATATCTTTAAAATATAGCCACCGTCGTGCTCTAAAAGATATAAGTGAAGTACTGGAGCAACTGCCTAGCTCAAAAGATATAAGTGAGGCATAGGGAGTATTCTAAAAAATAACGAATAATGTGTGTCCCTCTCAAAAAGTTGTGTACAACAAGAAAAATTCATATCACATGATGGATAAAAATATAGCTCAAAGTAATTTACCGATAGTTGGTAGAAGAAAGAGGGGATGCCATCGGGGGCATCCCCAAGCTTAGGTGCTTTGGTCTCCTTGAATATGACCTTGGAGTGCCTTGGGCATCCCCAAGATTAGGCTATTTCCACTCATTATTACTTCATCCATTGCGATCTCACTCAAAACATGAAAACTTAAGCATACAAAACTCAACAGAAAACTCATGAAATCCGTTAGTATAACAAGCAAATCACCACTTTAGGTACTATTGTAAACCCATTCATATTTTATTTTTGCATAATACATATTGTATTGTAACTTCACCATGGCTTATAGCCCCCAATACAATCCATAGATTCATCAAAGCAAGTATCGATCAATGACCATACTTCTGTAACTCCAAAAAATTCTGAAAATTAAGGACAACATGGGCAATTTGTATATCAATCATGTGTAAAAACTTTTGAAATTGACCACGTTCTAGTGAATCTAAACAATTCTGCTACTGGGTGCAAAAGTTTTTATTTTTTTCACAGAATCAAAGAAACGATCATCCAAATCATCCAAAAAGCTTTATTGGCAGAGACACTAATTTAAACACAAAAACACAACCATAACAGTAACATAATTGTGTGTGCACCGAAAAATAGAAAATAAAAAAAAATATAGATAGCTATTGGGTTGGCTCCCAACAAGCGCTATTGTTTTACGCCCCTAGCTAGCCGTAGTGCATAGTTTCAAGAGTTGTCATCCCTCAAATTAATTCAATAGGTGGCCCTTTGTAGCGATCTGACCTCAGACGGTCAAATCTCTATGCTTAAGTGTCATCCCTGGATCGGTAATGCTGACACACACAGTACTCGAAGGATTTATAACAGAGTGCAATCACACACTTATTACATCGAATGTCTCAAAAGAGAACTTATTACAATAATATGGCTTAAGGCCAACTAAATAAGATAACTGCGGAAGCATCAAAGCTAAATGAGTCCATCAACTCCAACGGCATAGCTGATTGCACGACAACGACCAAGAACACTTACTCTTCGTTCGAAAAATCTGCAACATAATACGTTGCAGCCCGGAACGGGTCAGCGCATGGAATATGCTGGCAAAATAACAAAGTAGAGCAATGAACTGGTAAATGCTAACACTACATGCATATATGGCTGGTGGAGACTCTATGGTTATTATGTTTTTGCGAAAAGCCAATTTTTCCCTACAACAAAGGAATATAATTTGTTTAACTATCATGGTGGTTGATAAACATTGAGAAGGTTCCTCCAACTCAATCCCAATTAAGCAGTATTAATAACCCAACAAATTAATTTAGAGTGATGAGATCAACATGATAATTCAAGAACCGGATACTCAAGATGTCCATAACCGGGGACACGGCTAACCATGATTAGTTTGTACACTCTTCAGAGGTTTGCGCACTTTTCCCCAAAAGGCTCGATCTCCTCCGTTGGATTCTCGCACTACAGGGTGTTTGAGAAACGGATGACCGAGACACGGTCTTTCAGAAGCATTAACTCTTTACTCTGGGTAGATAGTTACACCTACTTTCCTCGACATCTGCTAGCCTACCACTGCAAGAGATCACACAACTTACTCCACTATACCAGAGCCCATAATGGCTTGTGGCTGCACACGGAAGTTTCTAGCATGAATAATCTTATGATCCCTTTGAGCCTGGGTGGTGAACCGTAGGATGATCACACGGGTACTCCGGGATATCCTAGGACAACACTGGATTCTCTAGGTGCCCGCAACAAATCCACCCAGATGTGTATTTAAGTAGCCACCTTAAGTTAACCATTAATTAACAATCTCACATCTGTCATGGATACACTCAAACCCAAACCAGGTTTACGAGCATAGCATAGCAGTATAAGCATAACATAGAAGTAACTCCTAGGGTTTGATACTAAAAGGGCAATAGGTTCTACCTCATCATCTACTTCCCAAAACCCACATGTTAAGAGATCATACTCGTGCAATGATTGAGGATTGAAACTAATGCATAAAACTGGGTAAAGAAGGGATATGATCAAAGTGTTACTTGCCTTGTTGATGATCTGCAAACACTAGAGACTCATAATAGCACGCTTCGCACTCCAGAAATTCTATCGCAAACAAACAATAGCATACATAAGAACTCAAGCATAGATGCAAGGGTAAAACTCAGATAAGAAAGTCCAAACTGAAAGTTCAACTGAAATGCTTCGATTTGCAAAAAGAATCAATCCAATCGGAGCTACGGAACTCAAACTACGATCAAAAGAACTTCGAATTCAAATCTTCTTGAAATCAAATTTACAATTGTCAAAATCATGTTCAAGTTGATTAACAGGAAAGAGGGGTTCGAGATGCAGATTTTGCCGTTGGTTTCACGGAATTTGGACGAACGGTTAAAAAGTTGCGAGGGTTTGAAGATCAAGGGCTAATCTGCGATAAAAATATTCATGGACATGTCCCTGGCCGAAAATAAAATAAAAAGAAAAATCTATCGGACGAACGTCCCCTAACAGATACAAACGAACGGATTCGCTCGTTATTAGATCTAAACGAACGAACGTTCGCAAAATAGCTCTAAACTGAGAAAACCGAGAAAACCGATCTATCAAGAAAAACCGAACTAAATATAGGGTTTACCGAAAATAAACCGATGAAAAACCGGACAAAACCGGCGGCGGCTATGAACGGCGGCGAGGTGGCGGAATTCGGCGCGGGCGGCGACGACAGTACGGCGCGGCGATGGCGGCACGACGGAGAAGCGGCGTCGGCGCTTAGCAGCGGCGCGCGAGTGGGATTCGGCTGGCGTCGTGATTCTGCGGGCGGCGGGATGAGTGGCGAGAGGGGTCGGGCCGCCCATTTAATGGGGGGTCCGGCGATGGCGGCGTCGCGAGTCGCCGGGACTCGGTGGTGTGTCCGTGCCGGACTCCGAGCGGGAGGAGGCGGCGGCGGCGCGATGGGCCAGCTGGGCTTCGGCCCAGTCGGTCCGGATACTTTTTTAAAAAAATAATTCCGAAGAAAATCCTTAATAAATATTAAAAATTCTAAAAATGCCAAAACAATTTTCACCGTCTAAGTAAAATATATAGAACAAAGTGAACATTTTTCTGGCCTAAAAATGCCATTTTTTTGAAGAATGCATATTTTTCTAATTCTAATAAAATATCAAATAAAATCCAAATAAAATATGTATTTGATTTAAAAAAAATTCTCCAATATTTATTTTATTTTGGAGAAGTCATTTTATCTCCTCTCATTTATTTTGATATTTGAAATATTCGGAGAGAAAAGTATTAAAACCAAAATGATCCTCTTTTCATATTTGAGAAAAATTCAAATATGAAAATAATGAAATCCCCCACTCTCTCCGTGGGTCCTTGAGTTGCTTAGGATTTCTAGGAAAGCAAACGAGCTACAAATAAAATATGATATGCATATGATGACCTATGTAGAACATTCCAAATTGAAAATTCGGGATGTTACACCCTCGTAATAGATTCATATGGCAGCTTAATTTTCTTTCTAGCGAAGTGCTCCATACCCTTCTTTAATGTAAATTGAAACTTAATGTTACCTTCTTTCATATCAATAATAACACCTATGGTTCGTAGGAAAGGCCTACCAGGTATTATGGGACAAGACGGATTGCAATGAATATCAAGCACAATGAAATCAATGGGCACATAATTCCTATTTGCAAGAATAAGAACATCATTTATTCCACCCAAATTTTTCTTAATAGTGGAATCCGCTAAGTGCAAATTAAGAGAACATTCCTCTATATTGGTAAATCCTAGCACATCACATAAAGATTTTGGTATTGTGGAAATGCTAGCACCCAAATCACATAAAGCATTGCACTCATAATTTTTAATTTTAACTTTAATAGTAGATTCTCACTCATCATATAATTTTCTAGGTATTGAAACCTTCAATTCTAGCTTACTTCTAAAGCCTTCATCATAGCTTCTTCAATATGTTTAGTAAAAGCTTTATTTTGTTCATAAGCATTGGGTTAATTTGGCATGGATGGCAACAAGGAAATACATTCAATTAAAGAACAAATATCATAATTAAAATCCTTGAAATCCAAAATAGTGAGCACATCACTATTTGAATTTTTGACCTCTCCAAATCCACTTTTATCAAATTTTTCCTTAAGATTTTCACCCTCCGAACAATGGGGACGCCTTATACCTAAAGTTGACTCATCTTTAGTCCCCTTTTCATCAAGCTTTATATTACTAAACAATATATAATGGGTGAGACACCAATCATTTTAATATCTTCATCATTGCAACGATAAAAACTGGGTGGAATTGCTTTTTCTAAGAATTCTCGCTTAGCCCTCAACCTAGCGGTTCTTTCTTTACTTTCATCAACGGAAACATAGAGAGCCTTAATGGATTCATTAATATCAAGCTTGGGTGGAAAATTTTAGATTTTAGATTTTCCACATCATGAACAATTCTATCCATGCTTCTAGACGTATCATCAAGTTTACTCAGTTTTTCCTCTATCATAGTATTGAAAACCTTTTGAGCATTAATAAATTCTTTAATATTACTTTCAAGATCAGAGGGCATCCTATTATTATTATTATTATTATTATTATTATTATTATTATTATTATTATTATTATTATTATTATTATTATTATTATTATTATTATTATTATTATTATTATTATTATTATTATTATTATTGTTATTGTTATCATTATAAGAATTACAATAGGAATTGCCATAATTATTAGAGGAATTTATAGGAGTTATAAGAATTCACAAAAACACAAAAATATTTTCTGTTTGCCTTTTTACTTGTTTTCTTTCTTAGTCGCGATGTCTCAAGAAAATACCAAGTTGTGTGACTTTTCCAATACTAATAAAAAATGATTTTATTAGTACCCCAATTGCTCCTCCCGCCACTAGTGCAGAGTCTTGTGATATTAATGCATCTTTGGTAAATCTTGTTATGAAAGAACAATTTTCTGGTCGTCAATAATGAAGAATTGCCATAGGAATTGCTATAATTATGAGAGGAATTTCTATGGTAGTTACAAAGAAGCATTACCATAGCCAATTCCTATGGCAATTCTTCATTAAGAGGAATTATCATTAATGCCTCTTTGCTAATTATTATTATTATTATTATTATTTAGAAAAGAGGCATTAATATCACAAGACTCTGCACTAGTGGCGGTAGGAGAAATTGGGGTACTAATAAAATCATTTTATTAGTATTGGCAAAGTCACACAACTTGGTATTTTCTTGAGACATCGCGACTAAGCAAGCAAACAAGCAAAAAGGCAAACGGAGAACATTTTTGTGTTTTTTGTGAAAACATTTTAGAAGTGGGGGAGATGAAAACGAGAGGCAAATGGCAAATGAAAGTAAATGCAAGGAGATGAAAGTTTATCGATTGTACTTGATAGGTGTTGGTGATGTCTCCCTGGCAACGGCGTCATAAATTCTTCCTTATACTTGTGAGCTGCGTTGGGATTTCCCCGAAGAGGAGAGGATGATGCACCATAGTAGAGATAAATATTTCGCTCAGTTAAGAACCAAGGTTATCAATCCAGTAGGAGAACCACGCAACACCTTGTGAACAGCACCTACACACAAAATAACGAATACTTGCACCCAACGCAAACAAGGGGTTGTCAATCCCTTGGCGGTTAATTGCAAGGATCAAATTCCATAGTGATAGATAAATAAACAAAAACACAAAAAAGTAAATAAATTGCAGCAAGGTATTTTTGGATTTTAATATATGATAATGTTAGACCCCGGGGCCATAGTTTTCACTAGAGGCTTCTCTCTCGAACAAAACGCATATGGTGGGTAAAGAAATTACTATTGGGCAATGGATAGAAAAGCCCAAAGTTATGACGATATCCAAGGCAATGATAATGTATATAGGCATCACATTTGAGACATGTTGACCGACTCCTGCCTGCATCTACTACTATTACTCCACACATCGATCGCTATCCAACATGCATATAGAGTATTAAGTTCATAAAGAATGGAGTATCGCCTTAAGTAAGATGACATGATGTAGACAAAGTAATTACAATAATATGAATAAAACCCATAGTTTATCCTTAATGGCAATAATACAAATACGTGTCATGTCCCTTTCTGTCAATGGAATTGAGTACCACAAGATCGAACCTATTACAAAGCACCTCTCCCATTGCAAGATAAATCAATCTAGTTGGCCAAACCAAACGGATAGATCGGAGAGAAATAAAAGTTATAATAATCATGCATAAAAGAGTTCAGGGAAGACTCAAATAATATTCATAATCTGATCATATAAACCCACAATTCATCGGATCCCAACAAACAAACCTCAAAAAAGGATTACATCAAACAGATCTCCAAGAACATTGAGGAGAACATTGTATTGAAGATCAAAGAGAGAGAAGAAGCCATCTGGATACTAGCTATGGACCCGTAGGTGTGTGGTAAACTACTCACACATCATTGAAAGGGAAACAAGGTTGATGTGGAGGACCTCCGTGGTCAATTCCCCCTCTGGCAGAGTACCAGAAAAGGCCTCCAGATGGGATCTCGCGAGAATAGAAGCTTGAAGTGGTGGAAAAGTATTTTGGGTGGCTCTCTGTTGGTTTCCCAATTCTAGAGAATGTATAGAGTTGGAGTTAGGTCAAACGAAGGAACGAGGGGCCCATGAGGCACAAGGGCGTGCCTACCCCCTGGTCGCGCCCATGTGGCTTGTGGCCCACTCCTTCGCCTTCTGGCCTCCTCCCAAAGCTTCTAGGTCTCTTATGTCCAGAAAAAATCATCAGAAAGTTTCATGACATTTGGACTTCGTTTGGTAGTGATTTCCTGGAAAACCAAAGACATGCAAAAACAACAACTGCACTTGGCACTAAGTGAATAGGTTAGTCCCAAAAAATGATATATAATTGCATATAAAACATCCATGATTGATACTATAATAGCATGGAACGATAAAAAATTATACGTTGGAGACGTATCACAGACCCATAGTCCAACGAAACTACTCATGAGCGATCGTGATGGCCTTCAAGCTGATGGAGAGGCCCATCATGAAGAATTCTCCCTCTGACAGAGTACCAGAAAAGGCATCCAGATTGGATCTTTGCAAAACAAAGGCGTGTGACGATGGAAAAATTAGGGCGATAAAATCCTGAAGGGTTTCGGGAGTATATAAAGGCATAGGGACCTAGAGGTGGTCAATTGGAGCACAAGCGGGCCCATGAAGTCTGGTGGTGCCCCCTTGTGCATGGTAGGGGTGTGTAGGCCCCCTTGGTGACCCCCTGGCCTACGTTGGTGCTCCTTGGAAGCTTCTAGTCAAAGCCACTAGTCTAGAAGCTGAGCCCGGAGTATCCAACTCCCAACAGTCCGCACACACACACACACCCACCCACCCACCCCCACCCACCTCCCCCCCCCCCCCCCCCACACACACACCAAGTGTCCACTCAAACACCCAGTCGCACCTTGGCGAGAACACATCTTCGACGGGGCGAGAAAGGCCAACTAAAACACACATAGGGTGCCCGGAAGAATAATTGCACCTGCCGCACATGAATACAACAGAAACATTCGCACCTGACGGATGCCGGGTGAGGGAGTCCGGGACTAAGGGGTCCTCGGGCGTCCGGCCTGTTAGCCATGGGCCAGACTATTGGGCTGTGAAGATACGAAGACTGAAGACTCTACCCGTGTCCGGATGGGACTCTCCTTGGCGTGGAAGGCAAGCTTGGCGATCTAAATATGAAGATTCCCTTCTGTGTAACCGACTTGGTGTAACCCTAGATCCCCCCGGTGTCTATGTAAACCGGAGGGCTAGGTCCGTAGAGGACAATCATAATCGTAGTCATACAGGCTAGACTTCTAGGGTTTTAGCCATTATGATCTCGTGGTAGATCAACTCTTGCAATACTCATATTCATCAAGATCAATCAAGCAGGAAGTAGGGTATTACCTCCATAGAGAGGGCCCGAACCTGGGTAAACATCGTGTCCCCTGTCTCCTGTTACCATCGACCTTAGACGCATAGTTCGGGACCCCCTACCCCAGATCCGCCGGTTTTGACACCGACATTGGTGCTTTCATTGAGAGTTCCACTGTGTCGTACTCAAAAGGTTTGATGGCTCCTTCAATCATCTACAACAATGTTGCCCAAGGAGAAGTTTTCCTCCCCGAACAGATCTTTGCATTTGGCGGCTTCGCACTGCGGGCCAACTCGCTTGGCCATCTGGAGCAGATCGATAGCTACGCCCCTGGCCGTCAGGTCAGATTCGGGAGCTTGAACTACATCGCGGATATCCGCCAAGACTTGATCTTCGATGGATTCGAGACCACGGCAGCCGCTCCCCGTCACCACGATGAACATGACTTAAATATGTCATCGGACCACACCCAGCAGATAGCACCTGTAGCTACTTTAGCCTCAGATCCGAAGCAGGTCACGCCATCCGAAGACGGGAAGCTCAACCACGCCACGGATGCCGCAGTCCCAGCAGCGTCAGAGCCGCACACAGACCCAACCTCGAGTGGTATCTGTGTCTCCGGAACCTCGGACTCGTGTCCAGCTACAGGTTCTAAACCATGTGCGTCCACGTGCGTCGAGCGCGATCAGTTGTCGATCGTTAAATTCAGCTCCGCGGACATCTTCTGGCACTCGCCTTTAGGCGACGTGCTACACTCATTAAAAAATCTATCCTTAGCGGGGGACTCACAGCCGAAATATATCCGGTTCGAACTAGAGGCTGATAACAGGGAATTTCCCTTCCCACCCACCGCCCACTTCATAGCCACTGTCGAGGACTTAACCGACATGCTTGACTATGGCTCTTGAGACATCGACGGTATGGAAGATGATGCCGAGGAGGAGCAGGGCCAAACCCCACTGTTTACCGGACGCTGGATGGCCACTTCTTCGTACGATGCATACATGGTGGATACACCTAAAGAAATTATTGACGATGACAAAAAATATCTAGTCGAGGATAAACCTCCTGAGACACAGCCCAAACGCCGGCGTCTGCGGCGCCGCTCTAAGTCACATCATGCAAAAGATAGCAATACCGGCATCGGGGAAAACAATACTCCGGACGATGCCGAAGATAATGCAGACCCCGTTGAAATAACTTCCGAATAGGAGGAACAGGAAAACGGGCAAGTTAGCCCCGATGAACTGGCCATAAACGATGACTCGGAGGATAGTGATTATTTTCCACTCTCCGAGGATGAGGTGAGCCTTGGCAACGAGGATTTTATCATGCCTGAGGAACCTCTCGAGTAGGAGCGCTTTAAGCGCCAGCTAATAGCCACTGCAAGGAGCCTGAAAAAGAAGCAGCAGCAACTTCAAGCTGATCAAGACCTGCTCAACGATAGATGGACCGAGGTCATGGCTGCCGAGGAATACGGCCTCAATCGCCCAGCCAAAAGTTACCCGAAGTGCAAATTGCTACCTCAGTTCGATGATGAGGCGCCGGAGCCCATACCATCATCACACAATGCGGCTAACCAACCCCAACGCAGTCGGGACGGAGCGGCAACTCAAGCCGAACACCAGCCTGCCCCACCTCACCGTAAATGCAGAGATAAAACAGCTCAGGGTTATACATATGACCTTCGGCAGGACATGGACAGTTGAGCAGGACATACCAGATCGATCTACGGATCACGTGGACGTGCCCCGACGCGCGGCGACGACTATCTACTCGGACACGACAAGCCTAGTCGCGCCCGAGCCGAAAACCACAGACAGACTCCATCGGAGCTACGTCGCAATGTGGCCCAATACAGAGGCGCCGCACATCCTCTTTGCTTCACAGACGAAGTAATGGAGCACGAATTCCCAGACTGGTTTAAACCCATGAATATCGAATCATACAACGGAACAACTGATCCCATGGTATGGATTGAGGATTTCCTTCTCCAAATCCATATGGCTCGCGGAGATGACCTTCATGCCATCAAATACCTCCCACTAAAACTCAAAGGACCAGCTCGGTACTAGTTAAACAGTCTGCCGGAAAACTCTATTGGCAGCTGGGAGGACTTGGAAGACGCCTTCTGCGACAACTTCCAAGGAACATATGTCCGGCCACCAAATGTTGATGACTTAAGTCACACCGTCCAACAGCCCGGAGAGTCAGCCAGGAAGCTCTGTACTAGGTTCTTAGTTAAAAAGAACCAAATCATCGACTGTACGGACGCGGAAGCCCTAGCGGCCTTCAAACACAGCGTCCGGGACGAGTGGCTTTCCCGCCACCTCAATCAAGAAAAACCAAAATCCATGTCAGCCCTTACCGCTCTGATGACCCGCTTTTGCGCGGGAGAAGACAGCTGGCTCGCTCGTAGAAGCAACAGCGCCAGCGACCCGGGCACTTCCGAAGTACGAGATGGCAATGGCAAGGCACGACGTAGTAAGCACAGACGTCGCAACAATAACGAAAGAACGCACGACACAGCGTTTAACGCCGAATTCAGCGGCCCCAAATCCGGTCAACGGAAAAAGCCATTCAAGGGAAACAGAGATGGACCATCCAATTTAGACAAGATATTGGATCGGCCCTACCAGATTCATTGCAACCCCGACAAGCCAGCTACTAACACCAACAGAAGCTGTTGGGTCTCCAAACAGGCTAGCAAGCTTAATGCCGAACACAAGGGGAAGAAGCCACCCGGTGATAGCGACGACGAAGAGACTCACCAACCAAACACCGGGGGTCAGAAGTAGTTTCCCCCCGAGGTAAAAATAGTGAACATGGTATACGTGACACACACCTCTGCAGGGGAGCATAAGAAGCGCTCCATCTGGATAGAGGATCACACTATGGCTACTTCAGCCGAAGAACAAAGTGGTCTCATTAAGACATATACCTTGTCGGCCATTAAGCCGCCGGTCTCCAATCAACAGGACCGACCAATTTTGGAGCGGAATTAGCAGTTTAGCTTCCGCCATCCGCCTCATATACCTGCAAAATCTGTACCGCGCATACATAACTATGCACTTCAAATACCCTGGGCATCGGCGGAAGAACAATACGGACGGGCCTACAAGTACTCCCATAAACTCCTTCTTTTCTCTTTATATAACTACACTTTCTTTTTTCATTATCCTTCGCCACAGGTGGCTCACAAGGCCGGCCATCTCACGGACTCTATCGGAGTTCGGCTTCGCACATTTACCCAAAGGCCACTCCTATTAAGGATCCCCTTCACCGAGGAACGGTGATGCAGACGTGCGACACGAGGTCCAAAACAACTTTTTGTAGAATGCACTCTCTAGTTTTTAGCCTGTAAAGTGCCTTTTTCCTCAGCCGTCGACCCCTAGCATGTCAAGTAGCCGGGGTTGTGGCGGTATTATCTATAAAAAGATGATGGACATATCACTCAGGTTCCAGTAAACATAATCCGTACTCAGTATCCACTTTTTTCTAGAGAACTGAAGTTTGCTCCTTTGGCTGTTTCACACACACCAAGACATAACCCGCCAAGGGCTCGGTATAGGAACAAAATGAGTTGCCAATAAAGTCCGAACAGCTTTATAGCATACTTCGGCGTCGTGAGTTTGGCCTTATATGCATCAGCTCCAAATCATGTCTTGGGTCAATAGTTGGGTTGCCCGGCTCCTGTGCTTACTACCTTACGTTCCGCTCTATCGCCTAGGGTAGTAAAGGGAGAACTACTGTGATTGTGTTTTCGGTTCATCTGGTCAAACACCTCAGTAGAGAAAGCCGAAAACTGACTGTCATGATGCGGCGAGAGCTGGTCAAACACTCGATGACTTATCGAAATCTTTCGCGATTCCTTCCGTATTACAAGAAGGACCTTTCTTCCGGTCATACATGTAACGCACCATATTGGGATAACCGCGTACATACCACGGTCTATATCGTTGACCCACCGTAAAACTCTTATGGCTAAGTGAAAGTGTTAACGCCCTATAGTCGGATTGCCTAGTTTGCCGCATTGACACCTCCTTCATGGACCAAGACGTTGGGTTAAGAGTGATCAAATGCTTTTCCGAACACCCCCGTATTTTCTATGAGGGGGCTGAAGCCGACGACTGTAAAACTTTCAGATTATACCAAAACGGACGCACAGGAGGAACCAATGAAAAATAGCATTATTATATCATAATATTGTCTATTACAATTTCAATATATTTCACTCAAAAATTATGTCTTTCAAGCACTGACCCTCTATCAAGCGAGCACACTCTAAGACATTTTCGAAATAATGCTCGGGTGCGTGATGATCCTTGCCCTTGGGTGGACTCTTCGCTGCAACATCGGTGAGCTTCATCTTCGCCCAGTATGTCTTGATATGGGCAAAGGTTGTCGGTGTTCTGGGACCGGGGGTCCCCAGACTTGCCTGCCTGCGGCCCACGGCGTGGCTCCACTCGCGGCCCAGTATGGCCCGTCTTCACCAGCAAACGCTCAAGACCCTCACGAGGGGCCAAGCCTCGCGAGGCAGACGACACAAGACCCCCTCGAGGGCAACCTCACTAGGACTGGCTCGCGAGGGGCGGAGAGATCAAGGAAAGGCGAACCTCGCGAGGTTCCAATGACGTAAGCCATGACGACCAAGACCAGGAGGGCGCCAGGCGGACGCCAGCGCGCACAGTGTCCCCGTTTTCTCTTTGGTGCTAAGGAGGCAAGCGCAGGCGAGGAGTACCGAGGCATCAAGCAAAGGTTTCCATATCGGAGCAACGAGACAAAGACCAGCAGGACGGCAGGACGGAGGTCACTCTGGAGCCCAAGACGGCGTCACCACCAGAGCCTTTAGCAGGTGAAGACCACCTTTAGTCAGGATAGATTGTACTAGCTGTCCCCCTTCAAATTGGCCGTTGTGGCATCCCTTCCCGCTCAATATTTGGAGAGAGGACCAGGCCTCTATAAATAGGACTAGCAACCACTTTAGGAGGCAACGGATTCAGATCATCCTCACACCCACCAAGCACAAGAACACCTCTCCTAAGTAGGTTGTTCTTCCCCCTTGTACTGTTCATCCTCAGCCCAAGAGGCAATCCACGACACGACACTGGACTAGGGTATTACACCACAATGGTGGCCCGAACCAGTATAAATCTCGTGTCTCTTGTGTTGCGAGTTCGTCGAGCTTGGCTTTGAGATCGCGGTGAGGCTGAGGGCGTGATTCAGTAGGGGGAAACCTTCACGCGCACCCTAGTGTTCGAACTTCAAGGGTTTTGTCGGAACCCGAAATCCGACATTTGGCGCACCAGGTAGGGGTGCGCCGAAGATTTCCTTCCGCCAGTCAATCCGCCGACACTCCGCGGCTCCGATGTCTGGCGACCCGAGGACCAACGCCGACCGCTGGGCAACTTGGCCAGCCCGAGCGGCGCCATCTTCCCAAGAAGACCTCAACCCCGTGGCCCAGGCAGCGTGTGCACCGCCAAACACTGCGGGGCGCGGGCGGCGCGGCCACATGCCGTCCTCCCTTACTCCACGACAACTGCGGGCAGCCGCAAGGGCCTCAAGCCACACCGCGGCCATGGCGCCGCACACCCGACGGCCTCAGCTGTGGAGGCGACCGACCCACGTCCTGTGTTCGTGTTGCGGTGCCCGTGGGGCGTGGACTGGAGGGGTGCTCCTGTAGTGGACCCAGGTAGGGAAACCTCGAACGATAAGGGCAGAAAACACTCGTGGGGGCGCTCAGGCTGCCCCCCTCACGAGACCTTGCGCGAGAGAAATCGAGGTAGGAGGGCGAAAGGTCGAAGAGCCACAAATCAAAATGACAACAGATTTGATAAAACTTCAAATGAGAATGAACAAGCCAACTGCAGAAAGCAAATGAAAAAGCCGCATCTGGCACCTAATCTAGTCTTCGACGTCTTCTCACCAGCGCGGAGCTAAGTGCTGCCACTAGGCGTGGGAGGGAGCCCCAGGGCCTGAGGCCGGCGCTCCTGAGACTCCAGAGCGTGTACAGCCCCAACTCATTATTACGTGAGAGTGTCACGGGCGGTGAGCTTCACAGGCGTTGGCCTTCTTCACAGGCTCCGGGCCTTTCTTGCGGGAAGCAAGCTTCACGGGCATTGGCCCTCTTCACAGGCTCTGGGCCTTTTCCAAAACGCGACAGCTTCACAGGCACTCGCCTTCTTCACAGGCTCTGGGCCTTTTCCAAAAAGATAGCTTCACAGGCATTCGCCTTCTTCACAGGCTCTGGGCCTTTTCCAAAAAGATAGCTTCACAGCCATTCGCCTTCTTCACAGGCTCTGGGCCTTTTCAGGGGTAAAACCTCTGGAGGTGCTAGATGTTCCACGCGTTCTGGACTGGCACCCCCTCCTGAGTCTCCAAGCACGCGGAGCCGGGCCTGGAAACATGAACAACCTTGAATGGGCCCTCCCACATGGTAGAGAGCTTATGCAGCCCCTCCCTGGAGAGAACCCGCCTGAGCACGAGGTCCCCTACCTCAAGAGTTCTGGGGCGGATGTTGCGGTAGTTGGTGTCAGTTGAGCGGGCAACTAGGTCAAGCATGTTAATCACGAAGGAGCAAGTCCATTTAGATAAGCGCAAAGAAGACGAACATCGCCGGGCCGGACCCGAGCGACCTGGGGATGATGCAGCCCGAGGGGCGCCCCCAACAAGATAAGCTAGGAACATGAAGTAAAAGGGATACACGCCGCAGGGACGGACCCACGTGGCCTGGGAATAATGTAGCCCTAGGGGGCGCTCCCAGCTGGAAATGAAACTTGAAAGATGTCACCTGATAGCGTTGAAGACGAAAGGGTTTTGGTGCAGCAGACTCGGTGGGCTGCGGGAGCCGATCCTCACGAGCCCCCATGCTCAGGGACCTCGGGAGGCTCCGGAGGCGCTGGTGGCTCCTCGTGGACCATCACCATCTCTGCCAGGGCTGCGGAACGCCTGGCCTCTTGAGCCTCCAGGATGCTCCTCACGAGGCGTTGGCGCGTGGCAGCCGCGTTCTGCAAGCCGTAAGGCATGCGAACGTAGCTGTGGGGTGGACCTTCGCAGCGCCCCACGCGAGAGGGCCAGATGCGCTCCTGGGAGGTGGCTTGCTTGAGCCCTGGTATGTCGATGCAGACGCGCAGCCCACCATCCTCGCCTGGATGTGGAGCTACGGCAGGTAAGCGGCGGCTGCCACTCATGACTCTTGACTCCTGCAGCTCCTGAATGATCTTGCTGACGAACTCCTGAGGGTTTGGCCCTCCTTGCCTTGCTCCTTCTTGAGGGAAGCGTGCTTCGAAACACGCCTCCAAGTGGTGCCCAAGCGCCTTCCTCGTGGCCATAGCAAGGTCAGGGGCCCTCCAGGGGGGAGCCCCCGAGCCCTGCCTGAGGAGCGCGCCGGGCGTGCTTTCCTATGTGATAGAAGGAGGTTCTCCCTGAGCAGGCGCGGACCCTGAGGGGCCTGCCTCCTGAGGGGCCGGGCCGGGATGTCTTCTTCTTCTTGGGGCAGTCTCGGGAAGCCCCCTGCTTCCGATCCGGTCTTCCAAATGATGGCTGAAAGGCTCGCTCCAGGGAGCACACCGCGTCTTTCTCTTCGCAGGGTACCGTGATGACTCCACCACTTCCTGGCATCTTAAGGACGTTGTAGCCGTGGTGGGTTACGACCATGAACTTGGCCAGCGCTGGATACCCGAGGATAGCGTTTTATGGCAGGCGAATGTGGGCGACGTCGAAGTCGATCAGCTCGGTGCGGTAGTTGTCGCGTGCGCCGAAGGTGACAGGGAGGCGAACCTGCCCAATCGGGATCGTGGAGCCGTCGGTGACCCCAGAGAAAGGCTTGGTTGGCTGAAGCTGATTGTAAGGCACTTGGAGATTGTTGAACGTTTCCACAGACAGGACGTTGAGCCCTGCCCCGCCATCGATGAGGGTCTTGGTGACCAGTACGTTGCTGATGATTGGGGAGCAAAGCATCGGCAGGACTCCGGCTGTGGCTGCACACTTGAGCTGATCCGCTGAGCTGAACATGATGGAGCACGCCGACCACCTGAGGGGGCGCGTGGCTTCGAGCTTGGGGAGGACTGCATTCAATTCGCGGGCGAACTGCTTGAAGATGCATTGAGAGGCTGGGGCTTGAGCTCCGCCCAGGATGCAGGCGATCGCGCGCGGCTCCTGGAAGCCCCCAGCCCCCTCGTCCTGATGATGGTCTTCATTTCTCCTTGGATGCGGCGGCAGAGGAGGGAGGCATGCGTTGCCTTGCGGGCGATCCTCGCGAGGCTGATCCCTCCAGCCTCCCTCACGAGGCGGGTCCCGCCAGCGATCCTCGTGAGGTTGGTCGCGCCACCCTTGGCGAGGGCCGCGGTCTTCCCAGCGTCCTGTGTTCCTTCCTCCTCCTCGGCCGTAGCCCCGGTCACTGCGGTCGGGACATCGGCCGATCCTCCCTTATCGCACGGCTCGGAGCTCTTGACATTCGTTGGTGTTGTGGGTGTGGAGGTCGTGGTACACGCAATACCGGCTGCCCTTGGAAGACTCCGGCTGATCTCTGCCCCGCTTGGTGTCCGGTTCTGCCGCGAGCACGGCAGCCCCCTTGCGCTTCACTTCCTTAGCCTTGGGCTTCTTCTCTTCTGGGTCTGCGGCAGGCAGCTCGAGGAGGGAGAGACACCCTTCCTCGGCCCTGGCGCACTTGGTCGCCAAGTTGAACAGCTCCAAGGAAGTGCACAAGTCTTCATGCATCGCCAGCTCCTCCTTCATCTTGATATCGCGCACACCGTCGGAGAAGGCGGAGATGATGGCCTCCTCGGTCACCTTGGGAATCTTGAGGCGTGCGTTGTTGAAGCGCTGGATGTATTTCTGCAAGGTCTCCCCTGGCTGCTGCTTGATGCGGCGCATGTCGCTCACGGCGGGTAGCCGGTCACGAGTACCTTGAAGTTGGCGATGAAGCGGGTGCGGATCTCGTCGGGAGGAGATCATGCACGAGCCAGTGTTCAGGAGCCAGTGGGGCCCGTCCCTGAGCGCCATGGGAAACCAGTTCGCCATGACCTTCTCGTCTCCGTTGGCGGCTTGATGCCCAGCTCGTAGAGCTGGAGGAACTCTTGAGGTCGGCCGTACCATCATAGCGAGGAGGCAGGTCTGGCTTGAACTTGCCGGGCCACGCGACGCTGCGCAGCCTGCTGTGGCCACGGGAGGCCTTGGGTGACGAAGAGCTTGGTCTTGCGGGTCCCCATGCGCTGCAGCTGGGAGTAGCGCAGGGTCTTGACGTGCCGGAGCAGGAGCGTGGTCGCGACGAGCTGGAGCGGGGAGCACTCGGGCAGCCTCTTGCGGGTAAGGGACCTCCTGGCAGCTCTGCTCTTGCTGCGCTGGCGCCGGCCGGAGCGGGTTCCGCCCAGGGACCACGCGCCTTGGGGCCAGGGTGCCTTCTTGAGGGGGAGGCGGCCGAGGCGCCCCCGGAGCTTCGTCACCCGCGCAGGGCGGGGTGCGGTGCAGCGGACGGACGGCGCGGGGGAGCCCCCTGCGGCGCGGACAAGCTCGGCGACGCGGTCGAGCCACTCTTCGTAGACGTCGTCGACGGGATGGTAGCGCAGGAGCTCGTTTGCCGCGATGAGCGCAGCTCGAGCCTCCATGGGTGCGCGGAACGCGCGAGACGAAGAACCAGCCGAGGCGAGTGAGGGGGTGGCAGTGCGGCCGTCTTGCCTCACAGAGGGATGCTGGGATGATGCTTGCTGCCCGTTCCCCGCCGGGCCGGTGGCGGCGTTGACGGCAGGCGACGGGGAACGACGAGGGCGCCCGCCGACGGGGGCCGTCTGGGCGATGTGGGAAGCGAGAGCGGCTTGGCGCTCGGCGCGGGCCCGACGAGCGTCAGACATGGATGCGGTTGTCGACGGAGAACAGGGCGGCGGAAGACGAATTCCGGCGCAACCCTACCTGGCGCGCCAAATGTCGGATTTCGGGTTCCGGCAGATCCTTGAGGTTCGAACACTGGGGTGCACGCGGAGATCTCGCCTTCTACCTACCTGCACCCCGCCGTCTCGCTAGGATCTAAACTACGAAAGGAACAACACAAGAGACACAAGGTTTATACTAGTTCGGGCCACCATTGTGGTGTAATGCCCTACTCTATTTTGTGGTGTGGTGGATTGCCTCTTGGGCTAATGGTGATGAACAATACAAGGAAGAATAGCCTCGCGAGGGTCTGTTCTTGGCCGGGGCGATGAACTGCTGACGGGAGTTCAATCGCCTTCTCTCTCACTATCTCTCTGGATTCTGGACCTTGGATCCCAGATTGATCTCTCTCTCTCTCTCTCTCTCTGCTGATTTCAGATTGATCTCTCGCTCTCTGGCGATTTCAGATCCCTCTACCCTGTGGGTGGCTAGTCCTATTTATAGGAAAGGGCCCTGGGCCTCTTCCCAAATATTGAGCGGGAAGGGCGCCAACAATTTGCCATTTTGAACGGGAACATCTGGTACACTTATCCTGACTAAAGTTGGTCCTCGCCTGTCAAAGGCTCTGGCGGTGACGCCGGCTTGGGCTCCACAATGACTTCCTTCCCGCCGTTGGGCTGGTCTTGGTCTTGTTGCACCAAAATGGATGCCTTTGCTTGATGCTCTCGCCTGCGCTTGCTCCCTTTTTACCAAAGAGGAAAAGAGGACACTGCGCAGGCTGGCTATGACGCCCCGAGACCGATGCTCCAGAAGACTTCCATATATTCCGGGTTTCGCCGTGTGTTCCATCTGTGCCTGCCCTTTTATTTTTGCATTGCATCATGTCATCATGCCATCATATCATTAATTTTAAAACTCATCTTAATAAATTGCATAGATCTTTTGATCTATTTAAATCGAGGGAAGGTTGACTTCTCTTTATAACATATCGTCCCAATATTAGGGAGCTATATAAAATATTCCATTGTTTTGGAATCACCATAACCCACTTGCATAATAAATCCCATGCCTTTTCTGCTCCGAGTTGACCTCAAAACCTTGCCAATATTATTTCATCATTTTCCGGAGCTCCACCGAAATCCTCAACATTTTTGGACCTTCCCAAACCTCACTTCCTATTCAAATCATTTGAATTTAATTCAAATGAGTTTGAATTTACATATTGCAATCTTGCCACTTCTATTTTTCTGTGGTCATGCTTATTTTTATGAGTCCAGAAAAATTGTCCTCGTTCCCAAATTCTTTCCCTAACCCTCTCTTTTTTTTGTCTCTATAATTCTTTTCTGCTAAAGGATATGAGGGAGAGAGAGCCCAGCCATGCCTCCTGGGCCTCCCAGCCTCCCGCGCCGGCCCAAGGCCCAGCCCACCTAACCCTCCTAACCTAGCCCGACTCCCTCCTCCGCACCCCATCTCTCCCCTCGTTCCCGCCACGCCACCACACACACGACATCGCCAGGAGAGCCCCGCCTCCCGATCCCTCGTCGCCTCCACCGCGCCTCAACCCTCCTCCTCATCTCCTCGCAGCCTCTCTTCCTCCCCAGCGCCAGCCCTCGCCTCCTCCTCCTAGCCGCCCGCCAGGCATCTCGCCCGACCTGCGCCACCTCGTCCCGCCGCCAACTCTCATCGCCAGGAGAGGAGCCCCACAACCTGCCCGTCCCTCGACCGCCACTCCCCCTGCTCCTCCACGCGGGGCCGACCGGCGAACAAGACGAACGGAACCGCACCGAGCTTCTTCCTCACGCCTCTCCTGAGCCGCTCGCTGCTGCTGCTCTTCATCGAGGCGCAAGTCCCGCCATGATTGCTGCTCTGCTCTGCCCGCCGGTCGCCTCTGCCTCGACCCCGCGTCCTCGCCTCCGGCGACCCTCGCCGCTCCGTGCACTCCGGCGCCCCCTGCCTCGACCTCCTCTGCAAGCTACAGCCGCGCCGCCCGCCTCTGACCACGACTCCGGCGAGATCCAGGCAGCCACCGCCGCCCGGATCCGTATCCCGAGCGCCCAAGGACCCCGCCGCCGGACCAGCAGCGGGACGCCGCGCCAAGTCCACCTCCAGAGTGCTGCAGCTGCACGAGACCACCAGGAGCCCGGAGTCCCCTGCCTCCTCGTTCGCTTCCAGTCCCCGCCACGTTGCTGCTGCCACTGGATCGCCGAGACCGATCCCCTGAGGAACCCCGTGTTCAACTACACAATGAGCGGCAAGTACCACTACGACCGGTGTTCGACTACGTGGATTCACCAAGTACTTCTTCGGATACACCAAGTTTGAATACACCGCAAGACCTGCATGCGGACCGCCAATCTTCTCCGAGAATTTTGTCAAGTACCACGATGATGCGTCGAGTACCTCTACCCATGACCCGGGAACGTCTACGACCCGTGAAAAACTACCGGCGACGCCGAACGTCTACGAACCATGTACCTCGACGACCCGCCAAGTACCCCTTCGAATTGCCGAGTACCTCTACCGACGACCTGAACATCTACGATAAATGTGTACAACTTCAGTCGCGAGAACGTCTACTTCCACTACGACACGAGAACGACTACTTCCCACTACGACCCGTGTACGACTACTTCCCCTCCGAACCGATTCGCTTCAAAATTGCATACTTCGAAGGTATAACCCCGAGATGACACCCGCGAACGAATGTGTGTTGTATGAGATGCTCGTGTTTGCACCGTGCCTGTTTGTCCTTGCGATGCCCCTCTTTTGCCATGCCACCGTCCCGTGGGAACCCGGAATCTGGGAGCACCCCACCATCCTTGCATGACACGCTCACGCCCACTTCTTTTGCACCGGTATCTCCGTGAGCTACCGGAACCGATATGTTGCCGTGGCACCATTTTCGGATATGTTGCCGTGGCATCATTTTCGGATATGTTGCCGTGGCACCATTTTGGTTTCGCCGCCGTGGCACCCTTTTCGTTCCGCCATGGTGACCAAATGCTTCATATCATGCTCATGTTAACGTTTTCATAAAAACTGCATAAAACTTGTATATGTCATCCGCATCATGATAACAACATTTAAATGTTTAAAACTGTGTTTGCTTTAAATTGCTAAATGCATATGGGGATTTACCGGATTTGTTGTTTTAATGTCCGGCCCCATTTAAATTGTTTAGATGGTATAGTTTTGTTATGCTTCACCTCTTGCCATGTTAACCAATATTTAATATTGTTGAGTACCTAATCGGGAGTGAACTAAATAATTGATGTGGTGTTTCGTCAATATGCAACCTGTTGCATATTGAGCTCCACTTAACTTGTAGTTTTGTTTGTGCATATTGCCATGCCATGCTATTTAAACCGGACATGCATCATACTTGGTTGTGCATCATGCCATGTTTATGATTGTGTGTTTATTATGTTGTTTGTTTGTTTCCGGGTTGCTTCTCTCGTTAGCTTCGGTTTCCTTCCGGAGTTGTGAAGATTCGTTCGACTTCGTCCGGTTGTCTTCTTCATGGACTCGTTCTTCTTCCTTGCGGGATCTCAGGCAAGATGACCATACCCTCGAAATCACTTCTATCTTTGCTTGCTAGATGCTCGCTCTTTTGCTACGCCTATGCTACGATGCCGATAACTTGTTTATCATGCCTCCCATACTACCATGTCAAGCCCCTAACCATCCTTTCCTAGCAAACCGTTGTTTGGCTATGTTACCGCTTTGCTCAGCCCCTCTTATAGCGTTGTTAGTTGCAGGTGAAGATGAAGTTTGTTCCTTGTTGGACCATGGAGATGTTGTTCCTTGTTGGAACATGTTTACTTGTTGGGATATCACAATATATCTTATTTAATTAATGCATCTATATACTTGGTAAAGGGTGGAAGGCTCGGCCTTATGCCCGTGTTTTGTTCCACTCTTGCCGCCCTAGTTTCCGTAATACCGTGTTATGTTCCCGGATTTTATGCGTTCCTTACACGGTTGGGTGATTTATGGGACCCCTTGACAGTTCGCTTTGAATAAGACTCCTCCAACAAGGCCCAACCTTGGTTTTACCATTTGCCACCTAAGCCTTTTTCCCTTGGGTTCTGCAGACTCAAGGGTCATCTTTATTTTACCCCGGCCGGTGCTCCTTCGAGTGTTGGTCCAAACTAGAGCACCGTCTTGGGACCATTCCTTGGCAACTTGGATTACGCCGGTACTGTGCGCTTAGCTTATCCGGTGTGCCACGAGAACGAGATATGTGCAGCTCCTATCGGATTTGTCGGCACATTCGGGCGGCTTTGCTTGTCTTGTTTTATTGCTATCGAAATGTCTTGTAGTCCGGATTCCGAGACGATCGGGTCTTCCCGTAGAAGGAATATCCTTCGTTGACCGTGAGAGCTTATAATGGGCTAAGTTGGGACACCCCTGCAGGGTATTATCTTTCGAAAGCCGTGCCCGCGGTTATGAGGCAGATGGGAATTTGTTAATGTCCGGTTGTAGAAAACCCGAAGTTGACCTTAATTAAAATACACAACAACCGCGTGTGTAACCGTGATGGTCTCTTCTCGGCGGAGCCCGGGAAGTGAACATGGTGTTGGAGTTATGTTTGACGTAAGTAGCTTCAGGATCACTTCTTGATCATAGTTGTTCGACCGTGCCTTGCTTTCTCTTCTCGCTCTCTTTTGCGAATGTAGCCACCAGATATGCTAGTCGCTTGCTGCAGCTCCATCTCACCACCTTCTCCTACCCATAAGCTTAAATAGTCTTGATCTCGCGGGTGTGAGATTGCTGAGTCCCCGTGACTCACAGATACTTCCAAAACCAGTTTGCAGGTGCCGATGAAACCGTGCAGGTGATGCATCCGAGCTCAAGGAGGAGCTCGATGAAGATCTTGTTCATTGTGTTGTTTTGTTTCATTGATCAAGAGTGGAGCCAGTTGGGACGATCGGGATCCGTAGCATTTGGGGTAGTCTTCTTTTATTTTGGTTCCGTAGCGGACCTCGATTGTATCTGTATGATGTAATGCTTTACTCATGTATTGTGTGAAGTGGCGATTGTAAGCCAACTATGTATCTCTTTCCTTATGTATTACATGGGTTGTGTGAAGATTACCTCACTTGCGACATTGCTTTCAATGCGGTTATGCCTCTAAGTCGTGCTTCGACACGTGGGAGATATAGCCGCATCGAGGGCGCTATGTTGGTAATCGAGCCTTCCCGACTTAGGAGCCCCTACTTGATTGTTTGTCATGCGTTGTTGAGTCTAGAACGGAAAATGTTTTGAGTCTTAGGATTATATATATCGAGAGTAGGATTTTTTACTCCTCAGTCCCTTCGTCGCTCTGGTGAGGCATCCTGACGTAGAGTTTTGACTCTCCTCTCGCCAAATTTCACTAAAAATTTTTTTTAGGATCACGCGGGTATCTTGGAATCGTTCCGATGGTTTTGTGACGAGAACATTGTTCTTGGTGCCTCCTGACATTTAGGGGTTGTGGCAGTGTCCCGGGGAGTTGAGCTCCGAGGTGTTGTCGTCACAATTTTATCGTTGCAGTTCTGGAATACCTGAGCTTTTCCGACATTGAAAATCTCTTTTGTGCAGTTGTTGGTGAGATAACCTCGATAACCCAAGATCGGGCGAGCTCGAGAGTATTGCCATGACTCAGATAACGGATGCTTTTCAAGGTCGAGGTAAACGATTTCGAAGGTTTCTTGGTTATGTGTTGAAGGATGGATACAATGGATCTAGGTATTGTTAGTTTGAGTGATATATTTTGTGTCCCTCAGATCCCCAACACCTGATTGCATAACCAGAAAGTTTCGGGAGTTTATAGGTGGGAATTCAAGTATCTCGTAGGATATCTTTCCAACACACACATGATACGATATGGGATCTATCATATGTTTATTTCCGGCTTATTCCGCAAGCCAAATCCTTTGTTTTTGTTTTGTTTTGTGGTATTCGAGTTGCTTCAATGCCAAGTGTTGATTCCATACCTTATTCTAAACGGTGTTCTCATATTTCTATGTGGATGCTAATCCTTCTTGTTCATCAAGGTCGTCTTTTCAATCTTTTCCAACCGTGTGCTTCTCTCCAATTAAATTCGATCATTGCAACATTCGCAAGATCAATTCTAAGCTTTTTTTTTTTCTCTCAACGGTGTTCGTTTCATCCGACCCAAGTTGCCTTTGTTTTCCCACCCTCCCACCCCTTTTTCTTCAAGGACTCAGATTTCTTAATCAAGTATCCATTTTATTGAGTGAAGTTTCTTCATTCTTTTCCTTTAATGTTTAATCCGGGGATTTCTCATGAAGACGCTAAGGAAGCTTCAACATTATCATTGTTCCATTCTAATTTTCTTCTCCGGTGGATTCAATTCAAGCTTTGTCGATGATATCATTTTCCCCGTTTCAAATGTTTTCCCATACCGGTGCACCTCTTAATCTTTCACTTCTCGCTATTCATTTGTTCCGGAGTGTTGAAGATATCTCTGAAGATTCAAGTTTCCATTCTCAATTCACTCAAGTTCTGTTGAGGATGCCATCTCATTCAAGCCATTTAATTCAATCGGTGCAATCTCTCTTTTCAAGCAATCGTTCAACATTGGTTCTTTTGAGTGGGCCCTAACCCACAGGGTTTTTTCCAGGATCTTACCTGACTCTGCTAATTCTTTCCGAAGTTATTCTCAAATTCTTTTCAAAGTTTGACGTAAGAATGGATTCCATCAGTCATATGTCTTTCTCCAAGATCTTTCAAATTCTTTCATCGTTGGTTCAACCTTTCTAATTTTCATTCCGGAGTGCCTCAACAATTCATGCTGGTGTTTCTCATCGTCATTCTCAACATTTGAAGACCAAAGAAGAGTTTCTCTTAAATCTTGCTCCATTCTCTTCAAGATTCATGGTTCTAGTTTGATGCCATCCTCTCATAATTGTTTTAGATTGTGAGAATTCTTTTCACCCATCCGGAGAAATTCAGAAATCTTTTCAGTTTGATTATCCAGAGCCATCATCTTAGAATTATTCATTCTCAACATCTCACTCTCCAAATCTTACCGGTGCATCATTCAAGTATTCTCCAATCAGCTCGTCATCTATTCGTTCACTTGTATCTAAATCCCCTCAAATATCTTCATTCGTTTTCCAATTCTTCCCGGTGAATTGTGCCATTGCTACGTTCATTCTCAATTCTTATGGTGGTTCGTTCAAGATTTCACTTCCTTCTTTATCATATCAATTCATTTGTGTTTCCAAATCCCACCGATGATTCCATCAATACCTTCTCAAGTTCGCGCTATATCTCTATCTGTAATCATTTTTCAATGAGAATAAGTAGTATGCCAAATCCATTGCTTGCCATCAATTTAATTGGTGAAGGATCAGCATAATGTAATTCTTATTCTTGTTTCATCGAGTAAATTCAATTCCTTATTCCGGAGGATCGTCAAAATTCTTGATTTCATTTGTTCATCTTTCTTTCCGGAGTTCCAAGTTTTCTCGGTTATATCATTTCAAAGCTTCATCTTATCATTGCAAGGCTTCACCTTGTGTTTTCAACTTCTCTTTCTTTCTATCACCCTTTTGTTTACGGGAGTTCTTCATGGAGGCTCTACATGGTGCTTCGTCAAGGATTCTTTTCATTCTTCAAATGTTCATCAAGATTTCTCTTGGAGTTAAGATCCGCCAAGCTATACTCTAAAATAAACATGGTGTTCAACACATGTTTTGTTTTGAGGAGTTCAAGCATTCTTCATCTTGCATTCCGAAGTGCAATTCTTTCTATCATTATCTTTTGAGGTGGTGTTATGTCATTATTGACAATTTCCTTCATGCTTCATGATTCACATGTTGTCAAGAACGAGGTATTTTTAAATCCATCAATCTCTTCGTTGGAGTTATCTTGGTATAGATTTCACCTAAAGCCTTCCCTAAGGAATGTTGATATTGTGGTGCTTATCAATGATCCAAGTTTTTAACTATCCTCTCGGCAAAAGCAGTTTTCATCTCTTCGTTGATCTCAAGCAAGCAATTGTTTTCGTTAGTGGCAGAATTTCACCTCATAATTTTGAGTTGTTTCCATAAGCCCACTACAAGTTTATTCTTTTCATTGTCGATTTTTCAACAACTACGTTCTAGCCTTCCTCGTAAGGATGTTTCTTTCAAATTCATTTGTGGTAGAAGTTGTCATTTTCTTCTCCGTCCCTTTATCCCATCAATCTAGATTCTATTCTTTCGTTCCGAAGGCATTGTGATGTTGCTCTCTTCGACCCATCGTCTCGTTTTTTCAAGATCATGTTCTTTTTCTTGCATTATCCATTTAACCGGAGTGTAATGTTTTCATTCGAGTTCTCTCATCTTATCAAGTTTTGCCTGCTTCCTTAACCGGAGTGCGGTCTGAAATGTTTTTTTACCCCTTTGTGCCATTCTTTCAATAGTTTCAGAGGCAGTGTGTTGTTGATTTCACCAAGTATCATCCCATCTTCTCAAGTTCATGATTCTAATTCCTTCCATTTTCAATCGGAGTGCTGTCCAAATTATATTATTCTTATTCCTTCTCTATCTTGTTTTAACCGGAGTGGTGTCAATATCTATCTTGTCACTTAACCTCATGGTTCTCATTGTATCCCATGTTCTTCTTATCTTACGGAGTGTTTGCAATCTCGTCATCTTCATTGTATTTTTTTTCTTTCAATTTTGTCAACCTCTCAAGGTTCATTGGTTTCACTCGTTTGTCAAAGAAGCAACTTAGTTTTACCTCTTTCTTCTTTCGTTTTTCTATCCGGTGCCATCCTAGATCTCGGGACGAGATCCTCTCGTAGTGGTGGAGTGTTGTGACGCCCCGAGACCGATGCTCCAGAAGACTTCCATATATTCCGGGTTTCGCCGTGTGTTCCATCTGTGCCTGCCCTTTTATTTTTGCATTGCATCATGTCATCATGCCATCATATCATTAATTTTAAAACTCATCTTAATAAATTGCATAGATCTTTTGATCTATTTAAATCCAGGGAAGGTTGACTTCTCTTTATAACATATCGTCCCAATATTAGGGAGCTATATAAAATATTCCATTGTTTTGGAATCACCATAACCCACTTGCATAATAAATCCCATGCCTTTTCTGCTCCGAGTTGACCTCAAAACCTTGCCAATATTATTTCATCATTTTCTATTGAGGAGCTCCACCGAAATCCTCAACATTTTTGGACCTTCCCAAACCTCACTTCCTATTCAAATCATTTGAATTTAATTCAAATGAGTTTGAATTTACATATTGCAATCTTGCCACTTCTATTTTTCTGTGGTCATGCTTATTTTTATGAGTCCAGAAAAATTGTCCTCGTTCCCAAATTCTTTCCCTAACCCTCTCTTTTTTTGTCTCTCTATAATTCTTTTCTGCTAAAGGATATGAGGGAGAGAGAGCCCAGCCATGCCTCCCTGGCCTCCCAGCCTCCCGCCCGCCCAAGGCCCAGCCCACCTAACCCTCCTAACCTAGCCTCGACTCCTCCTCCGCACCCCATCTCTCCCTCGTTCCTGCCACGCCACCACACACGACATCGCCAGGAGAGCCCCGCTCCTCCCGATCCCCTCGTCGCCTCCACCGCGCCTGAACCCTCCTCCTCATCTCCTCGCAGCCTCTCTTCCTCCCAGCCAGCTCGCCTCCTCCTCCTAGCGCCGCCGCCAGGCATCTCGCCCGACCTGCGCCACCTCGTCCCGCCGCCAACTCTCATCGCCAGGAGAGGAGCGCCTGCAACCTGCCCGCCCCTCGACCGCCACTCCCCTGCTCCTCCACGCTTGGGCCGACCGCGACTAAGACGAACGGAACCGCACCGAGCTTCTTCCTCACGCCTCTCCCGAGCCGCCATTGCTGCTTCTTCATCGAGGCGCAAGTCCCGCCATGATTGTTGCTCGCTCCTGCCTGCGATAGCCCATTTACGGCCCGCTAACTCATGGCCCGTTATGGCCTATCGGAATTAAGCCCAGTAGCTTCATATGGGCCATCCAATATGATTCTAGCCTATTGTAACTTCCAGCCATGTATGGCCCATGATGTCTTTCCGCCCATATGAGGCCATTTGTAACTCTTGGCCCATTAACGGCCCGTGGTGAATCTGGCCCGCAATGAACAGTGTACCGCTTTATACCCATCAACGTCACATTATTCCATTGGGCTGTTTCCAACTCGTGTTATCTTTCGGCCTTCTCAGGGCCCATTTGTTCTTGGGCTCATTTCCAGCATTCGGTTACTTACGGCCCATTACTGGCCTTTTCTGCTTGTGGGCCAAATTCAGCTCGTGGTTACAATCGGCCCATTTGCGGCCTGTTAATCTGTTGGGCCATTTTCATAGCGTCATCAAAAACGGCCGATTAACGATGGCCCGTTATTGTCAGCCCATGAACGGACAATTCCAAATCAAGCCCGTTTACGGCCCATAATGCGGTCTATTATTGGCCCATGTTTGGCCTATCGATCAAACGGCCCGTAGAAGGCCCATTGATGCTACGGCCTGTAAAAGGCCCATTATTTCTATAGCCCTTAGAAGGCCCATTGTTTCTACGGCCCGTAGGAGGCCCATGGTAACTACAGTAAATATGTAGCCCATGGTTATTGTGGCCTAGTTTTTAAAAATAGGTTATTGCGGCCACTAGCAAACCGCGTAAAAAGAACTGCACTGACTACAAGCAAAAAAACAAGACAACAAGGAAATAAATAAGCAAGAAACTTACGCTAGGCTATCACGGTTATTACACATATTACATCCACTGGGCATCAAAGTTTGCCACCAGTGCAAATATGGAGAACAAAGCAGCATATCATATACACTGGTTGTCAAAGTTGGCGACCAGTGCAAGTAAACCCCGCAGCAAAACAAGTCCAGAAGTAAAACCACTTCAGAAGAGCTCAAGAAACAATATCCTGGTTACCCATAATGCTGGAAAGATGTTTAGCAAGCTTATTAACTTTCTCTTGTTTGGCGCTTAAATCCTCCAGTAACTTTGTCAAGGCACCGTAAAGTATGCATCTGAATTCTGCAGGGACTTCCTCAGTCCTTTAGCTTCCTATCGCAGCACATCTGGTCGATGTCTTTCAGCTTGAAGTTGAGACTCAAGAAGACGAACTGATTCAGGCAGTGAGTTCAAAGAGCTTGTGCCAGCAGTAGTGGCCAGTAACTCGAACACTACATCAAGACAAGACTTTTGGGTTCTCTCACTATCGTCAAGATAGTTTTTCTCAGCTTCCTTGGAGACCGACAGGGATGTCTCACTATCTTAAACCTTATCTGCATCACTCCCGTTACCATTGCATAACGGGGTACTGTTCTCCAATATTTTGTCTCGATTCTAAAAGAGAAACAAGCGATACATCACAGGTTTACTATGTTGTATATGAAACTCATTTTGGTAAATCAGTTTAGTAGTAAAGTGGACAGGATAGCAGCATGAAACAAACATATATCTAAGTACCATGGTCACTTTATTGTCTATATCATTCTAGTTTTTGTTGCCAAATCAAGATAGAGACACGGTCCAAATAATATTTGTTCAAGACAAAGCAGAATAGACAGAATATAAGTGTGGGAAACTATAGAGCAATAACAACACTTGTAATGTGATAACATGAGAACATAACTGTTTATTCAATTGAAACTGAAATCAACATAGAGCAAGTTACAACAGCAAACCAGTAAAAGAAACAGGTTTAAAACATACATGTTGCGCCATTGGAGTTTCAATTCCATCCTTCAAATTTGAAAATAGTTGGTATGAGTAAATACAGTGATGCAAGAGCAAAGGAGTATGAACCATAGCTACAGAACCTGACTTGAGAACAATTCTTCTTCTCCTTTAAGCGTTGAGTTGGGATTCGAAGTGGTGGTCCTCGTGCTTTGGGCACTGCAGTTCCCTTACTAAATGCTCGTGTTTGCGTGCTCTGTGGTGGAGACTGTGTTGTGTCAACTAGAAATGGGTTACTATCTGCTGGGCTTGGGGTTAGAAGGGGTATAGCTGGTTCTCTGTCCAACTGAGTAGGGGTACAATCTGCAAGAGTCTGGGTTATGTGTGGTGCGGCTAGTTCTTGGGCAAGTACAATCGTGGTTCTATCTGCATCAGCTGGTAGCACTATCTTTTCTGAAGACCGTGTTGTTACTCCCTTGGATACTATCATCACCCTCTCCAATTCAAATGGCTGATAAACAAGAAAAGTAATTGAATGTACAGACATTGTATGATAGACAGGTGCAATGGATAGTGGGGAATAAAAGAGGGCATGAAATAATTCACATTTATGTTGTCTAACCAAACAGGATAGCATGACACGATTTCACATATATGATGGCTAACTAAACATGATAGCATGACACAATTTCACATTATGATGGCTAACTAAAAAAGATGGAAAGACATAGTTCAAAATATGATGATTATGTAAACAGGATGACATGATATAACTATATTGTGTTTATTAAATAGGTTGGCATGCCATAATTCACATACATGCTGCCTATGGAAACATGATAGCATGATATAATTCACAGATAGAATGACATAATTCAAAATATGATGACTGTAAACACTAAACAAGATGAGATGATATAACTATATGATGTCTTTATTAAATGGGTTGCCATGCCATAATTCAGATAGATGTTGTGTATGCAAACATGATGGCATGATATAATTCAAATATATGATTTATATAGTAATCAAGTAAGCAGATGGCAATCCATATATGATGCAAAAACTAAGCAATGCAAGACAACATGCATGACATGGGTAATATAACCCTGCCAAATTTGAGCATAGACCTCAGGGGGAAATAGGACTGGTCATTAGTCTCTGAATCCTCCTCTGAGGAGCTCTCTGTAACCAGCAAGATGTCTGCTTCAGCAGGTAGCATTGTCTGTGTCGGTGTGGAACGACACCTATGGGATCACAAGAATCCCTACTATGGTTGCTGGGGCGCAGGGTTGCGAGAAGAGCAGGATTAGTAGTCAGCACATGGATCGTTTACCCAGGTTCGGGTCGCGAGGATGCGTAAAACCCTAGTCCTGCTTTGGTGGGTGTATTTCAGAGAGTTCTTGAGCTCTCGAACTAGCTATGGTGAGTGCGTGGTTCAAAAGAGCCGAATCCTTTCCCAGTATGCCATGGGCCTCCTTTTATAGGCGAAAGGGCTGCCAAAGTGGCATACAGGAGGTGGAAAGGCGTACAGTATTGCGAGCTTATTGCTCGCTTTACAGGACAAGTTGCATTTAATGCGCCGCTGAGGTGTCCCCTAGATTTATCGGGGACGGGGGTGAGGCCCATCCCGTCCGTCGCCGCTCCTCCTCGCTTCGACACGCGCCCTGGCCAGCGATGCGTGCGGCGCCATGTAGGCAGGCTGGCAGCTGAGGTGGCACGGTGGTAGGTCCTTCACGAAGATTTGCATGCCGCCACGCAGGCGCCTGCTGAGTTGGCCTAGAAGCTGCATGTTGCCACGCAGGTGCCTGCCAAGCTAGTTTGGGCTGGCAGCTGCATGCGAACGGCGATGGAGATTTGGCTGGTGCGGGCCTGGCAGTGGTCCTGCTGGCGTCTTTTGCGAGAGCCTTGCCGGGGGGCCCGACAAGGGTCTTGCCGTGGCGTGCTGTCGTCCCCGGCAAGAATCTTGCCGGGGGGTCTCGTGGCTCTCCTCGGCATGGATCTTGTCGAGGGTCGTTGTCTTCTGATCCTCATCTGATCTTGAATATTTCTTCACAAAGATCTGCATGCCACCACGGAGGTGCCTCCCGAGCACTGTCCCCACGTGGCTGATGGTGTTGGGGACGTGGGCTCAAGGGTGGATCGCCCTGTTGGTGTTTGGGCGTGCTGAGGCAGTCCCCGGCAAGGATCTTGCCGCGGGAAACTGCTCCACCCCTCTGCTTCTTTGCGTTCTTGGTCTTGGCGTTGCTCTGGCTGTCTTGGGCTTCGGTTTTGCCTTGGTTTACCTCCCCTGTTCTGCTTGGTGTGACCGTGGGCGCGGCTCCGACTGCACGTGCATAGGTAAAGGGGTACAAAGGTGCGCCCCTTCTTTGTACATTCACAGGAGCCCCCAGGCCTGGGCCACACATAAGCGCGACGCGTTGTTGGGCCAGGCCCAAAACGACGCATGGGTAGGCGGGGCGGTTTTTTTACCGCGGTAAAAAAATTTCGCGTGCTTCGCTTCCAACGACCCACGCGCGGCGTAGCACAGCGTGGAGGGATGCGCGTGATGTGGGCGGCATGCGTGGGGCGGTTCCTGCACGCATGCGTCACATCGTAGTAAATGGGCAGCGCAACTCGCGGCTTCCCCATAAAAAGGGATAACCGCGAGCGCACTGTTCCTTTATCCTTCGTGCAATCCCAAACTCGGAAGCCTCCGCTCGTCTTCCTCTTCTTCCCCAAGCTTCACCCTCGCTCGCCGCCATTGCGTTCCCACCGCCCTCTGCTTTGCCCTTCTCCCCCGGCCGCCATGGTGCCGAAATCCGTCAAGGGCAAGGGTGTCGCTAAGGATGCCGGAGCGGCGGAGCCGCCGGAGAGTGCGCAGGCGATGCAGCGGACGCAATCCGCCCTCTTCCCCTCGACAGTTGACGTGTTTGAGCTTCGGGAAGCCTTCAAGCCCTTGTGGGGGGTGAAGACAGGGGGAGAGAAGTCGGGGCATCCAGCCACGCACGTCATCCCTGCCAACTGCACCCAGGCCGCCCCAAATCGGTACCCCTTTTTTGTTGAATATTTTTCCTGCGGGCTTTGTCCGCCCTTCTCCGATTTCTTCAGCGACATCATGCACACCTTTGGCTTCCACCTCCTGGATATTACCACGAATGCTGTGGCGTGCATGTCCCTTTTCGTGCACCTCTGCGAGGGTTTCGCCGGGGTGCACCCCAACACGGCGCTCTTTCGCCATTACTTCTTCCCCCGAATCCAGACGGGAGGCGCCATTTCTGGTTGCGTCACCTGGATCCCAAGGTCCAAGGGAGCGTACCCGGATGGCGCCATGAAGGAGAGGTGGGAAGAATGGTGGGGCCGATGGTGCTGGATCGAAGAGAAGGACCCGCCGGCATTCTGCGAAGTTCGCCAGGCGCCGCCGGTTCGCAGAAGTGATTGGAGTGACGTCGGAAGAGGGGGGCGGGGCTATTGACCCTCCGGCCATGGGGAGAGGGCGAGTCCTGCGGCGGGCTACTTCCGGCGAGCCGGTGCGGCCCGTCAGGGCCTCATGGCGGCCAAAATCCCTGGAGGAGGTCGCGTGTCAGACGAGGGCCGCGGCGGCGAAGAAGGTGGTGAAGGCCGCGGCTGCGAGGAAGAAGGCATCTGCTTCTTCTTCGTCCCCGCGCCCGCAGACTCCGCCCTCCTTCCTTCCTCCGGAAGACGCTGACGCGGGGGTCACTTTTGACTACGGATCCCTCAGCCCAAGGAGGAAGAGGAAAACAACAGAGGAGGAGGTGGACGACGAGTAAGTATCTGGCCTCTTCTCATCATCTCTGTCTCCTCGATCTGTGTTGCTTGTCTTGACTTGTTCTCATCTTCGCAGGGACGCGGAGACGCTGGCCCAAAGGGTGAAGAGGGCCAAGACCTCGGCGGACGGCCAGCCCCCAACTGGTACATCAAGGGCGCCACTGGTGGTGTTGTGCAGCCCGGACAGCAGCCCCCGGCGTAAGTTCATTACCCTTCCCTCGCCGACATGTGTTGGGGTTACGGTACTTTGGTGCTGACCTTGCCGGGTATGCAGGAGGAGCCGCAGAGGGCTACTCCCAACACGCCGCCCCTATCAACCACGCCACCCCGAGGGGCGTCTCCGGCAAGGGCGCCAAGCACCGAGCCTACGCACATGGAGGAGGAGGAGGAGAACTTGGGTGCTGGCAGCTTTGCCTCGACGCCAAATGTTGGCGGGGAGGGGACTCCTTTTTCCCAGCCTGGTACTGGCGCTGGTAATTCGCTCGCCTCTCGTCCCTGTTCCTTTTGAAGGAAATATGCCCTAGAGGCAATAATAAAGTTATTATTTATTTCCTTATATCATGATAAATGTTTATTATTCATGCTAGAATTGTATTAACCGGAAACATAATACTTGTGTGAATACATAGACAAAACAGAGTGTCACTAGTATGCCTCTACTTGACTAGTTCGTTGATCAAAGATGGTTATGTTTCCTAACCATTGACATGAGTTGTCATTTGATTAATGGAATCACATCATTAGGAGAATGATGTGATTGAATTGACCCATTCTGTTAGCTTAGCACTCGATCATTTAGTATGTTGCTATTGCTTTCTTCATGACTTATACATGTTCCTATGACTATGAGATTATGCAACTCCGCTTACTGTGAGGAACACTTTGTGTGCTACCAAACGTCACAACGTGAATCGGGTGATTATAAAGGTGCTCTACAGTGTCTCCGAAGGTACTTGTTGGGTTGGCGATTTCGAGATTAGGATTTGTCACTCCGATTGCCTGGAGAGGTATCTCTGGGCCCACTCGGTAATGCACATCACTTAAGCCTTGCAAGAATTGCAACTAATGAGTTAGTTGCGGGATGATGTATTAGGGAACGAGTAAAGAGACTTGCCTGTAACGAGATTGAACTAGGTATTGAGATACCGACGATCGAATCTCGGGCAAGTAACATACCGATGACAAAGGGAACAATGTATGTTGTTATGAGGTCTGACCAATAAAGATCTTCGTAGAATACGTGGGAGCCAATATGAGCATCTAGGTTCCCTATTAGTTATTGGCCGGAGACGTGTCTCGGTCATGTCTACATAGTTCTTGAACCCGTAGGGTCCACACGCTTAAAGTTAGATGACGGTTATATTATGAGTTTATGTGTTTTGATGCACCGAAGGAGTTCGGAGCCCCATATGAGAGCGGGGACATGACGAGGAGTCTCTAAATGGCCGAGACGTAAATATCGATATATTGGACGACTATATTTGGACTTCGGAAAGGTTCCGAGTGATTCGGGTATTTATCGTAGTACCGGAGAGTTACAGGAATTCACCGGGGAGAAGTATTGGGCCTTATTGGGCCGTATGGGAATAGAGGACAGAGGCCAAAAGGAAGGAGGCGACCCCTCGGTTCGAATTGGACAAGGGGTGCAGCCCACTTTTCCTTATCCCTCTCCTCCTCTTTCATTCTCTCCTACTCCAACAAGGAAAAGGAGGAGTCCTACTCCCGGTGGGAGTAGGACTCCCCCCTTGGCGTGCCCTCCTCTTGGCCGGCCGCCTCCCTCCCCCCTTGCTCCTTATATACGGGGGCAGGGGGCACCCCATAGGCACAACAATTGATCCCTTGGATCTCTTAGCCGTGTGCGGTGCCCCCCTCCACCATAATCCACCTCGATAATATCGTAGCGGTGCTTAGGCGAAGCCCTGCGTCGGTAGAACATCATCATCGTCACCACGCCGTCGTTCTGACGGAACTCTCCCTCAAAGCTCAGCTGGATCGGAGTTTGAGGTACGTCATCGAGCTGAACGTGTGCTGAACTCGGAGGTGTCGTACGTTCGGTACTTGATCGGTCGGATCGTGAAGACGTACGACTACATCAACCGCGTTTTGCTAACTCTTCCGCTTTCGGTCTACGAGGGTACGTAAACAACACTCTCCCCTCTCGTTGCTATGCATTACCATGATCTTGCTTGTGCGTAGGAAATTTATTGAAATTACTACGTTCCCCAACAGTGGCATCTGAGCCAGGTTTTATGCGTAGATGTCATATGCACAAGTAGAACACAAGTGAGTTGTGGGTGATATAAGTCATACTGCTTACCATCATGTCATACTTTGGTTCGGCGGTATTGTGAGATGAAGCGGCCTGGACCGACATTACGCGTACGCTTACGCGAGACTGGTTTCACCGTTGCGAGCACTCGTTGCTTAAAGGTGACCGGCGGGTGTCTGTCTCTCTCACTTTAGTTGAACCGAGTGTGGCTACGCCCGGTCCTTGCGAAGGTTAAAACAGCACCAACTTGACAAACTATCATTGTGGTTTTGATGCGTAGGTAAGAACAGTTCTTGCTTAGCCCGTAGCAGCCACGTAAAACTTGCAACAACAAAGTAGAGGACGTCTAACTTTTTTTTGCAGGGCATGTTGTGATGTGATATGGTCAAGATGTGATGAGATATAAGTTGTTGTATAAGATGATCATGTTTTGTTGAAGTTATCAAGCTCGCGTAAGCCTTATGGTTGTCTCTTTATTGCATAAGATGCAAGCGCCAAATAATTGCTTTACTTTATCGCTATGCGATAGCAATAGTTGCAAGAGAAATAGTTGGCGAGACGACCATGTGACGACACATTGATATAGATCAAGATGATGGAGATCATAGTGTCATGCCCATGACGATGGAAATCATGACGATGCTTTGGAGATGGAGATCAAAGGCACAAGATGATGATGGCCATATCATGTCACATATTTTGATTGCATGTGATGTTTATCTTTTATACATCTTATTTTGCTTAGTTTGACGGTAGCTTTATAAGATGACCCCTCACTAAATTATCAAGGTATAAGTGTTCTCCCTGAGTATGCACCATTGCGAAAGTTCTTCGTGCTGAGACACCACGTGAGATCGGGTGTGATAGGCTCTACGTTCAAATACAACGGGTGCAAAATAGTTGCACACGCGGAATACTCAGGTTAAACTTGACGAGCCTAGCATATAACAGATATGGCCTCGGAACACTGAGACCGAAAGGTCGAGCGTGAATTATATAGTAGATATGATCAACATAGTGATGTTCACCATTGAAACTACTCCATCTCACGTGATGATCGGACATGGTTTAGTTGATATGGATCACGTGATCACTTAGAGGATTAGAGGGATGTCTATCTAAGTGGGAGTTCTTAAGTAATATGATTAATGGAACTTTAATTTATCATGAACTTAGTCCTGGTAGTATTAGCATATCTATGTTGTAGATCAATAGCTCGTGTTGTTGCTTCCCTATGTTTTTGTATGTGTTCCTAGAGAAAACTAAGTTGAAAGATGATAGTAGCAATGATGCGGACTGGGTCCGTGATCTGAGGTTTATCCTCATTGCTTCACAGAAGAATTATGTCCTTGATGCACCGCTAGGTGATAGACCTATGCAGGAGCAGATGCAGACGTTATGAACGTTTGGCTAGCTCAATATGATGACTACTTGATAGTTTAGTGCGCCATGCTTAACAGCTTAGAATCGGGACTTCAAAGACGTTTTCAACGTCATGGACCATATGAGATGTTCCAGGAGTTGAAGTTAATATTTCAAGCAAATACCCAAGTTGAGAGATATGAAGTCTCCAACAAGTTCTATAGCTAAAAGATGGAGGAGAATATCTCAAGCAGTGAGCATGTGCTCAGATTGTCTTGGTACTACATTCGCTTGAATCAAGTGGGAGTTAATCTTCCAGATAAGATAGTGATTGACAGAATTCTCTAGTCACCATCACCAAGTTAGTAGAACTTCGTGATGAACTATAATATGCAAGGGATAACGGAAACGATTCCCAAGCTCTTCGTGATGCTGAAATCAACGAAGGTAGAAATCAAGAAAAACATCAAGAAAAAGGGCAAAGGGAAGAAGGGGAACTTCAAGAAGAATGGCAAGCAAGTTCCTGCTCAAGTGAAGAATCCCAAGTCTGGACCTAAGCCTGAAACTAAGTGCTTCTACTGCAAATGGACTGGTCACTGGAAGCGGAACTACCCCAAGTATTTAGCGGATAAGAAGGATGGCAAAGTGAACAAAGGTATATTTGATATACATGTTATTAATGTGTACCTTACTAGTGTTTATAGCAAGCCCTCAGTATTTGATATTAGTTCAGTTGCTAATAGTGGTAACTCGAAACGGGATTGCAGAATGAACAGAGACTAGTTAAGGGTGAAGTGACGATGTGTATTGGAAGTGGTTCCAAGGTTGATATGATCATCATCGCACACTCCCTATACTTTCGGGATTAGTGTTGAACTTAAATAAGTGTTATTTGGTGTTTGCGTTGAGCATGAATATAATTTGATCATGTTTATTGCAATACGGTTATTCATTTAAGTTAGAGAATAATTGTTGTTCTGTTTACATGAATAAAATCTTCTATGGTCATACACCCAATGAAAATGGTTTGTTGGATCTCGATCGTAGTAATACACATATTCATAATATTGAATCCAAAAGATGGAAAGTTAATAATGATAGTGCAACTTATTTGTGGCACTGCCGTTTAGGTCATATTGGTGTAAAGCGCATGAAGAAACTCCATGCTGATGGTATTTTGGAATCACTTGATACTTGCGAACCATGCCTCATGGGAAAGATGACTAAGACTCCCTTCTCCGAAACAATGGAGCGAGCAACTGACTTATTGGAAATAATACATACTGATGTATGCGGTCCGATGAGTGTAAGGCTCGCGGCAAGTATCGTTATTTTCTGACCTTCACAGATGATTTGAGCAGAGATGAGTATATCTACTTGATAAAACACGAGTCTAAAACATTTGAAAAGTTCAAAGAATTTCAGAGTGAAGTGGAGAATCATCGTAAACAAGAAAATAAAAGTTTCTACGATATGATCGCAGAGGAAAAATATTTGAGTTACGGGTTTGGCCTTCAATTAAAACAATGTGGAATAGTTTCACAAACTCATGCCACCTGGAACACCACACTATAATGGTGTGTCCGAACGTCATAACCGTACTTTATTGGATATAGTGCAATCTATGATGTTTCTTACCGATTTACCACTATCGGTTTGGGGTTATGCATTAGAGACAGCTGCATTCACGTTAAAAAGGGCACCATCTAAATCCGTTGAGACGACACCGTATGAACTGTGGTTTAGCAAGAAACCTAAGCTGTCCTTTCTTAAAGTTTGGGGTTGTGATGCTTATGTGAAAAAGTTTCATCCTGATAAGCTCAAACCCAAATCGGAAAAGTGCGTCTTCATAGGATACCCAAAAGTTACTGTTGGGTACACCTTCTATCACAGATCCGAAGGCAAGATATTCGTTGCTAAGAATGGATCCTTTCTAGAGAAGGAGTTTCTCTCGAAAGAAGTGAGTGGGAGGAAAGTAGAACTTGATGAGGTAACTGTATCTTCTCCCGAATTGGAAAGTAGTTCATCACTGAAATCAGTTCTAGTGATGCTTACACCAATTAGTGAGGAAGTTAATGATGATGATCATGAAGCTTCGGATCAAGTTACTACCGAACCTCGTAGGTTAACCAGAGTGAGATCCGCACCAGAGTGGTACGGTAATCCTGTTCAGGAGGTCATGTTACTTGACCATGACGAACCTACGAACTATGAACAAGCGATGGTGAGCCCAGATTCCGCGAAATGGCTTGAGGCCATGAAATCTGAGATGAGATCCATGTATGAGAACAAAGTATGGACTTTGATTAACTTGCCCAATGATCGGCGAGCCATTGAGATTAAATGGATCTTCAAGAGGAAGACGGATGCTGATAGTAGTGTTACTATCTACAAAGCTAGAACTGTCGCAAAAGGCTTTCGACAAGTTCAAGGTGTTGACTATGATGAGAGTTTCTCACTCATATCAATGCTTAAGTCTGTCCGAATCATGTTAGCAATTGCCGCATTTTATGAAATCTGGCAAATGGATAAACAAAACTGCATTCCTTAATGGATTTATTAAAGAAGAGTTGTATATGATGCAACCAGAAGGTTTTGTCAATCCTAAAGGTGCTAACAAAAATATGCAAGCTCCAACGATCCATCTATGGACTGGTGCAAGCATCTCAGAGTTGGAATATACGCTTTGATAAGTTGATCAAAGGATATAGTTTTATCTGACTTCATGTGAAGCCTGTATTTACAAGAAAGTGAGTGGGAGCACTACAACATTTCTGATAAGTATATGTGAATGACATATTGTTGATCGGAAATAATGTAGAGTTATTCTGCAAATTATAAAGGAGTGTTTGAAAGGAGTTTTTCAAAGAAAGACCTCGGTGAAGCTGCTTACATATTGAGCATCAAGATCTATAGAGATATATCTTTTTTCAAGATGCTTGATAAGTTTTTCAATGAGTACATACCTTGACAAGATTTTGAAGTAGTTCAAAATGGAACAGTCAAAGAAAGAGTTCTTGCCTGTATTACAAGGTGTGAAATTGAGTAAGACTCAAAGCCCGACCACAGCAGAAGATAGAAAGAGAATGAAAGTCATTCCCTATGCCTTGGCCATAGGTTCTATAAAGTATGCCATGTTGTGTACCAGATCTATTGTATACCCTACACTGATTTTGGCAAGGGAGTACAATAGTGATCTAGGAGTAGATCCCTGGACAGCGGTCAAAATTATCCTTAGTGGAATACGGATATGTTTCTCGATTATGGAGGTGACAAAATGGTTCGTCGTAAAGGGTTACGTCGATGCAAATTTTGACACTGATCCAGATGACTCTAAGTCTCAATCTGGATACATATTGAAAGTGGGAGCAATTAGCTAGAGTAGCTCCGTGCAGAGCATAGTTGACATAGAAATTTGCAAAATACATACGGATCTGAATGTGGCAGACCCGTTGACTAAACTTCTCTCACAAGCAAAACATGATCACACCTTAGTACTCTTCAGGTGTTAATCACATAACGATGTGAACTTGATTATTGACTCTAGTAAACCCTTTGGGTCTTGGTCACATGTCGATGTGAACTATGGGTGTTAGCCACATAAAGATGTGAACTATTGATGTTAAATCACATGGCGATGGACTAAATTATTGACTCTAGTGCAAGTGGGAGACTGAAGGAAATATGCCCTAGAGGCAATAATAAAGTTATTATTTATTTCCTTATATCATGATAAATGTTTATTATTCATGATAGAATTGTATTAACCGGAAACATAATACTTGTGTGAATACATAGACAAAACAGAGTGTCACTAGTATGCCTCTACTTGACTAGTTCGTTGATCAAAGATGGTTATGTTTCCTAACCATTGACATGAGTTGTCATTTGATTAATGGAATCACATCATTAGTAGAATGATGTGATTGACTTGACCCATTCTGTTAGCTTAGCACTCGATCGTTTAGTATGTTGCTATTGCTTTCTTCATGACTTATACATGTTCCTATGACTATGAGATTATGCAACTCCGCTTACCGCAGGAACACTTTGTGTGCTACCAAACGTCACAACGAATCGGGTGATTATAAAGGTGCTCTCAGGTGTCTTCAAGGTACTTGTTGGGTTGGCGATTTGAGATTAGGATTTGTCATCCGATTGTCGGAGAGGTATCTTTGGGCCACTCGGTAATGCACATCACTTAAGCCTTGCAAGCATTGCAACTAATGAGTTAGTTGCGGGATGATGTATTACGGAACAAGTAAAGAGACTTGTCAGTAACAAGATTGAACTAGGTATTGAGATACCGACGATCGAATCTCGGGCAAGTAACATACTGATGACAAAGGGAACAATGTATGTTGTTATGCGGTCTGACCGATAAAGATGTTCGTAAAATATGTGGGAGCCAATATGAGCATCCAGGTTCCGCTATTGGTTATTGGCCGGAGACGTGTCTCGGTCATGTCTACATAGTTCTCGAACCCGTAGGGTCCGCACGCTTAAAGTTAGATGACGGTTATATTATGAGTTTATGTGTTTTGATGTACCGAAGGAGTTCGGAGTCCCGGATGAGATCGGGGACATGACGAGGAGTCTCGAAATGGCCGAGACGTAAAGATCGATATATTGGACGACTATATTCGGACTTCAGAAAGGTTCCGAGTGATTCGGGTATTTACAGGAGTACCCGAGAGTTACGGGAATTCGCCGGGGAGAAGTATTGGGCCTTATTGGGCCATACGGGAATAGAGTAGAGAGGCCAAAAGGAAGGAAGCGCCCCCCCCCTCTGGTCCGAATTGAACAAGGGGTGCAGCCCACTTTTCCTTCTCCCTCTCCCCCTCTTTCCTTCTCTCCTACTCCAACAAGGAAAGGGAGGTGGAGTAGGACTCCCCCCTTGGCGCGCCCTCCTCTTGGCCGGCTGTAACGCCCCGGATTCGATGCGCCAGGTGTCGCCAGTTATTCGTCGTTGTTGTCATGTCATGTGCTTGCGTGTCTCTCTTTGCCATGTCATCATATGCATTTCATATCATGTCATCATGTGCATTTCATTTTGCATACGTGTTCGTCTCATGCATCCGAGCATTTTCCACGTTGTCCGTTTTCCAATCCGGCGCTCCTATGTCTCCGGCGCTCCCTTTTACCTCTTTTTCGTAAAGGGTGTTAAACAGTCTCGAATGGACCGAGGTTTGTCAAGCGGCCTTGGTATAGCACCGGTAGACCGCCTGTCAAGTTTCGGATCATTTGGAAGTCGTTTGGTACTCCAACGGTTAACCGGGTAACCGTGAAAGCCTCTTTTGTTGCAGCCCAACTCCCCTTTCTAAGTGGCCCAAAACCCACCTAAGCCCCCTCCATGCTCTCGGTCGTTTGATCACGATCGTGTGGGCGAAAACCGCACCTCATTTGGACTCTCCTAACTCCTCCTCGTGTCCGGAGCCTTCCGATCGTGATCCGAGGGTCCGAAAACGGAGCAAAACCCCTAAACCTAGACCCCTTTCTATATATAGACGCCTCCCCTGCCATTTTTGGCCTCCTACCTACTCCCCTCCTCAATTTCCGCAGCCAGGCACCTCCCACCTCTTCCTCGGATCGCGCGCCGCCGCCTCCTCCTCAAATTCCGGCGCAGGCCACCTCGCCGCCACCACTTGGCGCGTCCGGATTGGCCAGCCGTCGCTGCGCCACCGCCCGTGGCCAGTGGCAAGCTGCCATGTCGCCCTGCCTCCTTCCTCCTCCCGCAGGGCCCGCCGGAACCCATCACAGGCCCGCCCCGGGCCAGATCTGGGCCCGGACGAGCCAGCTGCAAGCCTCCGCCAGCCCGCCGCCCTCGCTCCCGTGCTGCGCCCAAGGCTTCAAGGCCTGAGCCTCCGCCCGGCCGGCCGGAGAGCGCCGCCGCCGCCTCCTTCCGGCCCCTCGGGAGGTCACAGCACCACCGCCACGGCGACCTCGCCAGGCCAGGCCTCGCCGCCCTGCTCCCTTCTTCCCCGCGCTTCCCCTCTCTCACCTCGCTCTCTCTCTTCTCCCGCAGGACCCTGCCAGAGCTCCGTGGCGCCGCCGCCCTCGTGCTCGTCGCCGCCGAGGGCGATCCTCGACGGATCCGGGTCCCGTGCGGATCTGCCTGCTCCGTCATCCCGGCGCCTCCCGACCTCCCTCGCTGACCGGCGCCGCCCGCCCTCGCCGAGAGCGCCGCCACTGTCGTCCAGACCGGATCGGGAGGAGCGATCCGTCGCTCCGCTGACCGACCACGTGGGCCCTGCCGTGGTGGCCCGCCTCCCCAGATCCAGCCGGCCCAGCCCGACTCCCCCTCCTCGGCCTGCCAAGCCTCCCCGCCAACTTGGGCCTGCAGCCCAGGGTGAGCAGCCCCCTAATCCCCGCTCTGGGCGTCTCGTAGTTATTCGACGCTCATCCTTTTTTTTCTGTAAAAATGACTAAGTCCCCGAATATGTGATATTTTGTGCCATTTTCATCGCATCGTAACTCTGTGCATGTAGATCCGTTTTGCGCGTGTAATATGTCAAATTGTTCGCCTCGAAGAGTAGATCATTTCATCTCATTGCATCATTTTCATTTGAGCTCATCTTTATGCCTGAAATACTGTTAGAAGAGTGCTATGTGATGTTAGTTTCTGATTCTTATCAGCACATGCACTTTTGTCATTTTTGTCATGATTGATGTGTGCATCCTTTGGTCTTGAGCCCTACATGTGTTTTGTAATATGCCATGTCTTCTTTCCAGTGGTGCTTGCTATGTATTTTTGTGATCTATGTGGTGACTAGCACAAGCATGCAAACTAGGTGTCTTGTTGTTGCTGATTTCAGCCCTGTTTTGCTGATATTTTGATGCCATGTTAACTTGATGCTACCAAGAGATCCATGCATATTTTGAGATACTTCAGTAAGGATGTTTTGTTAAACATGTCTTGATCTATCCATCCATGCCCTTTTTTGCAATTATGGAGTGCCATAGCTTGAGTCAATCGAGCTCTACTTTTGCTATAAAATGTTTCCTGGCAGATTGTTTACGTGTTATTCAATTTTGCCAAGGTTGTTGTAGTTGATCCTTGCATGCTATATTGTTGTTCTTGCCATGTATAGCTTATATAACATGTCTTCTTACTGTTGGTTGCCTTGCCATGCCATGTATTGCTCTGTGGTGAGTGGTTCAAGCTCACCAACATGCCTACTCATTGTTGTTTCTGCCATGTTCAAATCTGTTATATAACTTGCCATGTTTACATGGGTGCCATCATATTTTGTGATCCTTTTTGGCTTATGGTCACTAAAGGACATTTGTTCTATGCATTTAGTAGATTCATGCCATGCCTTTGTTTGCCATGATAAGTCCCTGTAACATGTTGTTTGATAGCTCTAAACATTGCAACCTGATGTTATTTCTGCCAATGCCTGAAACTGTTATTACTTGCAATCTTGCCATGTCATTTTGAGCATGTTCTAGTCATTTCTGGAGATAGCTCAGGGTTCATGTTTTGTAATGCTTTACCTGTACAGCATGCCCATGCCTTTTGTTTTCATATTGAGGTGCTGTAGCATATTGTTTTGATGCTTGCAATATGCCTAGTTGTTGTTTTGGACAGATTGTTGTCATAACTTGTATAGAGTGTATGTGTTGCACCGTTGCTCCGTTTTGAGTGTGCTCTATATGAAACTTGCTTGATTTTGCATGTAGTTTCATATTATCATGTTGCATCCTTGTTTTGAGGTGTTTGCTTGATGTTTGGGTGCAGTTCGCATCAATGCCATGCTTATCTTGTTTTGCTCATATCTTCTAGACCGTAGCTCCGAATTAAATGAACTTTATATGTAACTTGACTAGAATTTCGTGTAGCTCATTGTGGTGCATCTTAACTTGCTGTTTAACAACTTGAACATAAGGTTTATTCAGATCTGGAACAATTTCGAAATTTGCATATGAGGACTTACCGGAATTGTTATATGTTGTTTCCAGCCTCATTTAAACTTGCTTTGATGTGTTGCTCTTGTTTGCATCATCCCTTGCCATGAGTAGCTTCATGTAGTCTTGTCATGCATCATGTTTGTTGTGCTTCTTGTCATGTTCATGTGTGGTGTGTTTACTAGGTTGTGTGCTTCTTCTTGTTAGTTCCTGTTTCGTGCGATCGTGAGGATTCGTTCGTCTACGCTTGGATCGGCTTCTTCCGTTCATCTTCCTCATGGACTCGTTCTTCTTCCTAGCGGGATTTCAGGCAAGATGACCGCTACCTTGGATCTCACTACTATCATTGCTATGCTAGTTGCTTCGTTTCTTTCGCTAAGCTGCGCTACCTATTACCTGTTGCTCAAGCCTACCTAATTGCCATGTCAGCCTCTAACCTTTTTCACCCTTCCTAGCAAACTGTTGTTTGGCTATGTTACCGCTTTGCTCAGCCCCTCTTATAGCCTTGTTAGTTGCAGGTGAAGATGAAGTTTGTTCCTTGTTGGAACATGGAGATGTTGTTCCTTGTTGGAACATGTTTACTTGTTGGGATATCACAATATATCTTATTTAATTAATGCATCTATATACTTGGTAAAGGGTGGAAGGCTCGGCCTTATGCAGGTGTTTTGTTCCACTCTTGCCGCCTAGTTTCCGTCATATCGGTATTATGTTCCCGGATTTTGCGTCCCTAACGCGGTCGGGTGATTTATGGGACCCCTTGACAGTTCGCTTTGAATAAGACTCCTCCAAAGCAAGGCCCAACCTTGGTTTTACCATTTGCCTCACCACCACCTACTTTTTCCCTTGGGAGTCGCTCTCTCGAGGGTCATCTTTATTTAGCCCCCGGACCAGTGCTTCTCTAAGTGCTGGCCCGAACCGAGTAGATCATGGGCCCCCTCGTGGCAACTCGAGGTTTGGTTTTACTCGTAGGATGTCTCATCCGGTGTTGCCTCGAGAACGAGATATGTGCAGCTCCTATCGGGATTGTCGGCGATCGGGCGGTCTTGCTGGTCTTGTTTTATTGCTGTCGAAATGTCTTGTAGCCGGATTCCGAGACTGATCGGGTCTTCCCGGGAGAAGGAATATCCTTCGTTGATCGCGAGAGCTTATCATGGGCTGTTGGGACACCCTGCAGGGTTTGAACTTTCGAAAGCCGTGCCTCGGTTATGTGGCGATGGGAATTTGTTAATGTCCGGTTGTAGAAAACCCAAGGTGATCTTAATTAAAATACACCAACCGTAAAGCGTAACCGTGAGTGTCTCTTTTCGGGGTTGATCGAGAGGAGAACACGGTTTCTGGGTTATGTTTGACGTAAGTAGGAGTTCAGGATCACTTCTTGATCATTATTAGTTGACGACCGTTCCTTTGTTTCTCTTCTCGCTCTCATTTGCGTATGTTAGCCACCATATATGCTTAGTCGCTGCTGCAACCTCACCACCTTATCCCTTCCTTTCCTACTTAAGCTTTGCTAGTCTTGATACCCATGGTAATGGGATTGCTGAGTCCTCGTGGCTCACAGATTACTACACCACCAGTTGCAGGTACAGGTTTGCGATGATCATGATGCGAGAGCGATGTTGCTTGTTTTGGAGTTCTTCTTCTGCTTCTTCTTCGATCAGGGGATAGGTTCCAGGTCGGCAGCCTGGGCTAGCAGGGTGGATGTCGTTTGAGTTCCTGTTTATGTTTCATCCGTAGTCGGATGTTGTTCTTGTATGTGATGTTGATGTATTCTTGTGGCATTTGTGCCTTATGTATGTATCCCTACCTATTATGTAATGTTGATGTAATGATATCCACCTTGCAAAAGCGTTTCAATATGCGGGTCTATCCTTGGTGGGACCGTCGAGTTCCTTTTGGATAGGGTCGCATATTGGGCGTGACAAGTTGGTATCAGAGCCTCGACCGACCTTAGGGGCCCCTTGATTGATCGTGTAGTTTGGCCGTTGTTGAGTCTAGAATAAAACTATTTTCGGAGTCTAGTTATATCGGAGAGTAGAAATTCTTTTTACTCCTCAGTCCCTTCGTCGCTCTGGTGAGGAATCTTGACGTAGGTGTTTTGAATTACTCCTCTTCCCCTTCAAAATTTTTCTTTAGGATCACGCAGTTGGTTTTTCGATCGTTGTTCCTCAGCTCTTTTCATCCGGTGCATTTCTCGTCAAGTTGACTCGACCATCTTCATCTTTGAGTTCAATCCCCAGTTGTTTTCTTTTCCCACCCGCCCCCCCTTCTTCTTCTCGGAACCAGAGTCCGTAATCGAGTATCCATCCCACTCGTGTGAAGTTTTGCTCTCTCTCCTCAATGATTTCAACCGGTGTTTGCTCTTTAAGATTTTCGTCGATTTCCCCTTCCAAGTTATCTGTGTTTTCCTGCCCTCCCACCCTCTTCTTCTCGGAGTTTGCCTCTCTCCCGACCATCAATTTCATTTGTGTGGAGCCTCTTCAGTGTTCCCTCAATCATTTCAACCAGTGAATTCTCATCTTGTTCGTCATTCTTCATCCCTTTCTTTTTCCGGTGCACTCAATTCAAGTTTTTCGGGTTAATCATATTCTTTTCCTTCGAAGTGTTCTCTTTGCTCGTTCGCCTCTCGCCAGCTTATCATTCCGGAGTTCGGAAGACATCTCAGGAGATCCGTCTGTGTTCCAATTAATTCGAGGTTGTCACCTCATTCAAATATTTCACTTCTTCCGGTGCATCATCTATCTGTTCGTCATCCCTTTCCAACGGTGTTTCTTTTCAGTGGGCCCTAACCCACAGGTCTTTTCCCAGGATCTTACCTGACTCTTCTAATTATTCCGGAGCCATTCTCAATTCTTTTCAAGTGTGACGTAAGAATGAATTTCATCAGTCACATGCCTTTTTCCAAGATCGACTTCAAATCATTTCATTGTTGGTTCAACCTCTTCGCTTTTCATTTTTCCCGGAGTATCTCAATAATTTTGGTGCTGTTTCTCGTCGTCCTTGAAGACCGAAGTAGAGTTTCTCTTAAATCCTGTCCGTTCCCGCGGAGATTCATGGTGCTAGCTCGATGTGATCCTATCTAATTGTTTCCAGTCATGCAAAAAAAATTTCATCCATCCGGAGTATTTCAGGAGTTACTTTCCGTCTCAATCATCCGGAGGCCATCTTTCGGAAGATTTCTTCATTCTAAGTTTTCAGATTCGTTCTCCAATTATTCTATATCCGTGCCCCTTCGTTCATATGAATATTCTTCCGGTGCTTCGTTCAAGTGTTCTTTAATCAGCTCGTGATCTCTTTGTTCTTTTGCATCTAAATCCCCTCTAGCATATTGGTTCTTCTAATTCTTCCCGGCGATTCATTCTCTTTCGTCAGTCATTTCCGAATTCTAACGGTGGTTCGTTCAAGATTCTTTTCCCTTGATTATCATTTTAATCCATTCGTTCTTTCGAATCCTACCGGTGGTTCATGAAGACCTTCTCAAGTTTGCGTTATGTCACTTCTCAATCTCTTTTTCAAGAAGAATAAGTATTATGCCAAATCCGTTGCTTGTCATCAATTTAATTTGATGAAGGATAAGCATACAATAAATCTTATTCTTATTTCATCAGGGATTAATCCTTTCCTTCGGAGTTTGTTCGTAATGAATAAATTTCAGTTCCAAGTGTTTCCCATCTTTTCTTATCCGGAGTTCAGTTTTCCTCGACCATCTCGTCGGAACCTCCGTCTAAATAAACGCAAGGTTTTAGTCTTATTCTTTCCTCCTCCATTCTATCTCATCACCTTTTGGTACCGGAGTTCTTCACGGTGGTTCTTCATGATTTAATTCTTTCTTCAAGGGTTCATTAAGATTTTGTTGGCGGAGTTCAAGTATCTTTTCTTCTCGCGTCTCGAAGTGCAATTAATTCTCCGTATTCTTTTGAAGCGGAGTTTCGCATTTCTTCGTTCTTCTCAGCTATCCAATCATTTTCGTTTGTGGCCGGTTATCACCTCATAATTTTGAGATGTTTTTCCATAAGTCCACATCAAGCTTATTCTTTCGTTGTTGATTTTCTCAACAACTCCAGTCAATCCTTCCTTCTAAGTTCTTTTCATTCAAATTCTTTCAATTCTTCCGGAGGCATTGCGTTCTTCATCTCATCGACCGCCATCCCATTTTGTGAAGTTTAGTTCTATTCCTCCATGTTTTAGCCGGAGTGCTGCCTAAATCGTTTCAGTCTTATTCGTTTCTTTTCTCATTCTAACCACTCCGGTTAGAACGAGTGCTTTCAGAGTCTATCTTGATTCCGTGAGTTTCGATTCTCGTCATTCTCGTCGTTCCTCTCTTCTTCTCGAGTGCTCTCGATTCTTTGTTTCTTCCCTGGAGTTCTTGTTTCACCTCATCCCTTTTCTCTACGTCTCGGTCCTAAGATCTCGGGACGAGATCTCTTGTTAGTGGAGGAGTGTTGTAACGCCCCGGATTCGATGCGCCAGGTGTCCGCCAGTTATTCGTCGTTGTTGTCATGTCATGTGCTTGCGTGTCTCTCTTTGCCATGTCATCATATGCATTTCATATCATGTCATCATGTGCATTTCATTTTGCATACGTGTTCGTCTCATGCATCCGAGCATTTTCCACGTTGTCCGTTTTTCCAATCGGCCGCCCTATGTCTCCCGCGCTCCTTTTACCTCTTTTAGTGTGCGGGTGTTAAACGGTCTCGGAATGGACCGAGGTTTGTCAAGCGGCCTTGGTATAGCACCGGTAGACCGCCTGTCAAGTTTCGGATCATTTGGAGGTCGTTTGGTACTCCAACGGTTAACCGGGTAACCGTGAAAGCCTCTTTTGTTGCAGCCCAACTCCCCTTTCTAAGTGGCCCAAAACCCACCTAAGCCCCCTCCATGCTCTCGGTCGTTCGATCACGATCGTGTGGGCGAAAACCGCACCTCATTTGGACTCTCCTAACTCCTCCTCGTGTCCGGAGCCTTCCGATCGTGATCCGAGGGTCCGAAAACGGAGCAAAACCCCTAAACCTAGACCCCTTTCTATATATAGACGCCTCCCCTGCCATTTTTGGCCTCCTACCTACTCCCCTCCTCAATTTCCGCAGCCAGGCACCTCCCACCTCTTCCTCGGATCGCGCGCCGCCGCCTCCTCCTCAAATTCCGGCGCAGGCCACCTCGCCGCCGCCACTTGGCGCGTCCGGATTGGCCAGCCGTCGCTGCGCCGCCGCCCGTGGCCGGCAGGCAAGCCGCCATGTCGCCTGCCTCCTTCCTCCTCCCTTGAGCCCGGCTGAACCCATCACAGCCCGCCCGGGCCAGATCTGGGCCCGGACGAGCCCAGCCAAGCCTCCGCCAGCCCGCCGCCCTCGCTCCCGTGCTGCGCCAAGGCGCCTGAAACACGCCTGAGCCTCCGCCCGGCCGGAGAGCGCCGCCGCCGCGCCTCCTTCCGGCCCCCTCGCCGGAGGTCACGCGCCACCGCCGGCGACCTCGCCAGCCAGGCCTCGCCGCCTGCTCCCTTCTTCCCGCGCTTCCCTCTCTCACTCGCTCTCTCTCTTCTCCCGCGAGACCCGCGGAGCTCCGTGGCGCCGCCGCCTCGTGCTTTCGTCGCCGAGGGCTGGCCTCGACCAGATCCGGGTCCTGCGGATCTGCCTGTTCCGCCATCCGGCGCCCTCCCGACCTCCCTGCTGACCGGCACCGCGCCGCCCTCGCCGGAGAGCGCCGCCACTCGTTGTCCAGACCGGATCGGGAGGAGCCCGATCCCATCGCTCCGTTGACCGACCACGTGGGCCCCGGCAGTGGCCGTGCCTCCCCAGATCCAGCCGGCCCAGCCCGACTCCCCCTCCTCGGCCTGCCAAGCCTCCCCGCCAACTTGGGCCTGCAGCCCAGGGTGAGCAGCCCCCTAATCCCCGCTCTGGGCGTCTCGTAGTTATTCGACGCTCATCCTTTTTTTTCTGTAAAAATGACTAAGTCCCCGAATATGTGATATTTTGTGCCATTTTCATCGCATCATAACTCTTTGCATGTAGCTCCGTTTTGCGCGTGTAATATGTCAAGTTGTTTGCCTCGAAGAGTAGATCATTTCATCTCATTGCATCATTTTCATTTGAGCTCATCTTGATGCCCGAAATACTGTTAGAAGAGTGCTATGTGATGTTAGTTTCTGATTCTTATCAGCACATGCACTTTTGTCATTTTTGCCATGATTGATGTGTGCATCCTTTGGTCTTGAGCCCTACATGTGTTTTGTAATATGACATGTCTTCTTTCCAGTGGTGCTTGCTATGTATTTTTGTGATCTATGTGGTGAATAGCACAAGCATGCAAACTAGGTGTCTTGTTGTTGCTGATTTCAGCCCTGTTTTGCTGATATTTTGATGCCATGTTAACTTGATGCTACCAAGAGATCCATGCATATTTTGAGATACTTCAGTAAGGATGTTTTGTTAAACATGTCTTGCTCTATCCATCCATGCCCTTGTTTGCAATTATGGAGTGCCATAGCTTGAGTCAATCGAGCTCTACTTTTGCTATAAAATGTTTCCTGGCAGATTGTTTACGTGTTATTCAATTTTGCCAAGGTTGTTGTAGTTGATCCTTGCATGCTATATTGTTGTTCTTGCCATGTATAGCTTATATAACATGTCTTCTTACTGTTGGTTGCCTTGCCATGCCATGTATTGCTCTGTGGTGAGTGGTTCAAGCTCACCAACATGCCTACTCATTGTTGTTTCTGCCATGTTCAAATCTGTTATATAACTTGCCATGTTTACATGGGTGCCATCATATTTTGTGATCCTTTTTGGCTTATGGTCACTAAAGGACATTTGTTCTATGCATTTAGTAGATTCATGCCATGCCTTTTTTTGCCATGATAAGTCCCTGTAACATGTTGTTTGATAGCTCTAAACATTGCAACCTGATGTTATTTCTGCCAATGCCTGAAACTGTTATTACTTACAATCTTGCCATGTCATTTTGAGCATGTTCTAGTCATTTCTGGAGATAGCTCAATGTTCATGTTTTGTAATGCTTTACCTGTACATCATGCCCATGCCTTTTGTTTTCATATTGAGGTGCTGTAGCATATTGTTTTGATGCTTGCAATATGCCTAGTTGCTGTTTTGGACAGATTGTTGTCATAACTTGTATAGGGTGTATGTGTTGCACCGTTGCTCCGTTTTGAGTGTGCTCTATATGAAACTTGCTTGATTTTGCATGTAGTTTCATATTATCATGTTGCATCCTTGTTTTGAGGTGTTTGCTTGATGTTTGGGTGCAGTTCGCATCAATGCCATGCTTATCTTGTTTTGCTCATATCTTCTAGACTGTAGCTCCGAATTAAATGAACTTTATATGTAACTTGACTACAATTTCGTGTATATCATCGTGGTGCATCTTAACTTGCTGTTTAACAACTTGAACATAAGGTTTATTCAGATCTGGACCAATTTCGCAATTTGCATATGAGGACTTACCGGAATTGTTATATGTTGTTTCCAGCCTCATTTAAACTTGCTTTGATGTGTTGCTCTTGTTTGCATCATCCCTTGCCATGAGTAGCTTCATGTAGTCTTGTCATGCATCATGTTTGTTGTGCTTCTTTTCATGTTCATGTGTGGTGTGTTTACTAGGTTGTGTGCTTCTTCTTGTTAGTTCCCGTTTCGTGCGATCGTGAGGATTCGTTCGTCTACGCTTGGATCGGCTTCTTCCGTTCATCTTCCTCATGGACTCGTTCTTCTTCCTAGCGGGATTTCAGGCAAGATGACCGCTACCCTGGATCTCACTACTATCATTGCTATGCTAGTTGCTTCGTTCTTTCGCTAAGCTGCGCTACCTATTACCTGTTGCTCAAGCCTACCTAATTGCCATGTCAGCCTCTAACCTTTTTCACCCTTCCTAGCAAACTGTTGTTTGGCTATGTTACCGCTTTGCTCAGCCCCTCTTATAGCCTTGTTAGTTGCAGGTGAAGATGAAGTTTGTTCCTTGTTGGAACATGGAGATGTTGTTCCTTGTTGGAACATGTTTACTTGTTGGGATATCACAATATATCTTATTTAATTAATGCATCTATATACTTGGTAAAGGGTGGAAGGCTCGGCCTTATGCCTGGTGTTTTGTTCCACTCTTGCCGCCCTAGTTTCCGTCATATCGGTATTATGTTCCCGGGTTTTGCGTCCCTAACGCGGTCGGGTGATTTATGGGACCCCCTTGACAGTTCGCTTTGAATAAGACTCCTCCAGCAAGGCCCAACCTTGGTTTTACCATTTGCCTCACCACCACCTACTTTTTCCCTTGGGAGTCGCTCTCTCGAGGGTCATCTTTATTTAGCCCCCGGACCAGTGCTTCTCTAAGTGCTGGCCCGAACCGAGTAGACTGCGGGGCCCCCTCGTGGCAACTCGAGGTTTGGTTTTACTCGTAGGATGTCTCATCCGGTATTGCCCTGAGAACGAGATATGTGCAGCTCCTATCGGGATTGTCGGCGATCGGGCGGTCTTGCTGGTCTTGTTTTATTGTTGTCGAAATGTCTTGTAGCCGGATTCCGAGACTGATCGGGTCTTCCCGGGGAGAAGGAATATCCTTCGTTGATCGCGAGAGCTTATCATGGGCTAAGTTGGGACACCCCTGCAGGGTTTGAACTTTCGAAAGCCGTGCCCGCGGTTATGTGGCAGATGGGAATTTGTTAATGCCCGGTTGTAGAAAACCCGAAGGTGATCTTAATTAAAATACACCAACCGTGTGCGTAACCGTGAGTGTCTCTTTTCGGGGTTGATCGAGAGGAGAACACGGTTTCTGGGTTATGTTTGACGTAAGTAGGAGTTCAGGATCACTTCTTGATCATTATTAGTTGACGACCGTTCCTTTGTTTCTCTTCTCGCTCTCATTTGCGTATGTTAGCCACCATATATGCTTAGTCGCTGCTGCAACCTCACCACCTTATCCCTTCCTTTCCTACTTAAGCTTTGCTAGTATTGATACCCATGGTAATGGGATTGCTGAGTCCTCGTGGCTCACATATTACTACACCACCAGTTGCAGGTACAGGTTTGCGATGATCATTACGCGAGAGCGATGTTGCTTGTTTTGGAGTTCTTCTTCTGCTTCTTCTTCGATCAGGGGATAGGTTCCAGGTCGGCAGCCTGGGCTAGCAGGGTGGATGTCGTTTGAGTTCCTGTTTATGTTTCATCCGTAGTCGGATGTTGTTCTTGTATGTGATGTTGATGTATTCTTGTGGTATTTGTGCCTTATGTATGTATCCCTACCTATTATGTAATGTTGATGTAATGATATCCACCTTGCAAAAGCGTTTCAATATGCGGGTCTATCCTTGGTGGGACCGTCGAGTTCCTTTTGGATAGGGTCGCATATTGAGCGTGACACCGGCCGCCTCCCCCCTTGCTCCTTTATATACGGGGGCAGGGGGACACCCCATAGACACAACAATTGATCCCTTGGATCTCTTAGCCGTGTGTGGTGCCCCCCTCCACCATAATCCACCTCGATAATATCTAGCGGTGCTTAGGCGAAGCCCTGCGTCGGTAGAACATCATCATCGTCACCACGCCGTCATGCTGGATCGGAGTTCGAGGGACGTCATCGAGCTGAACGTGTGCTGAACTCGGAGGTGCCGTACGTTCGGTACTTGATCGGTTGGATCATGAAGACGTACGACTACATCAACCGCGTTGTGCTAAATATTCCGCTTTCGGTCTACGAGGGTACGTAGACAACACTCTCCCCTCTCGTTGCTATGCATCACCATGATCTTGCGTGTGCGTAGGAATTTTTTTTGAAATTACTACGTTCCCCAACACCTTTTTCTTTCTTGCTGACCCTTGGTCTTGGCCTTGCCTCACCCCCTTCTTCGGTGTCCAGATTCCTCCTCGGTGAACCTAGAGGACGTGGACGCCGTCATCGAGGACGTCGCCAAGGCCGCCGAGGTGGACGCTGAAAGGATCGCTGCTGAGGAGGCCGTCGAGGGCGCTGCTGAGGACGCTGCCTAGGGGCCTGCCGGGGAGGTCGGCAAGGCCACCACTGAGGAGTCTGGCAAGGGGCATGTCGGGGAGGCCAGCAGGGCCGCTGCCGAGGAGAAGGAGGAGGAGGTGGCTGATGACCAGCCTTCCTCCTGTGCTGCTTCCGGCTCCGGCACGTACCTAAGGGTGAGTGACGACTTGTTCATCCACCTTCCAGGCGCGTTGAGCACCAGAGCACCCATCGAGGGAGAGGTGTTCGACGATGAAGTGCTTGTCGCCGCCGGGCTTGAGGTCGTTGACGAGCTGAGCGTCGGTGGCGACGGCTCGCAGGAAGAGCGGCTCCTCCACGCCATGGGCGCCAGCTTCCGGAAGCTCCAGGTGCTCCATCACGCCCTCCTGGACAAGGCTAAGTCCAGGACGGTGGTGGTGGAGAAGGCGGAGGCGGACCTCCAGAAGCGCGTCACCGAGGTGCAGGACTAGTTCCGTGAGGCTCGCGACGAGCTGAAAGCCGCCCAGGGCGAGCTGGCCAAGCGTGACGTGGAGCTCACCATGAAGTTGGCCGACATCGAGAAGGCCCAGGAGATGGCGGCAGGCTTGGCCGCGGCAGCCGAGGCCGCCCGAACCCAGCACCAGTCCGCGCTGAACTCTCAGGAAGAGGACCTCGCCGCGCGCGAGGAGAAGCTTGCCGCCATGCTTCACGACAAGGATGAAGATGTGGAGAAGCTTGTCTTGCAGCAGACCAGTGAGATGGAGCATAGGCACAAAGAGGCGCTCCATGCTCACGCCCAAGTTCACGCGGACAAGGTAAAGGAGCTGGAGGCAGAGTGGGGCAGGCTGAAGGAGCAGGCCTTGAAGCTGTCCCATGAGAAGGACACGCTCAACAGCGCCCTGACGGAGGCGCGGGGTGGCGCCATCAGCAGGGCTGGGGAGCTCTCCGAGGCCAACAAGTCCGTCAAGGACCTCACGCTGAAGCTGGAGGGCCTCGAGGGGATACTCACGGAGGCCAAAACCTGGGAGGGGATCCTGGCCAAGGAGCTGGAGACCGAGAAGCAGCTGCAGAAGAACGAGGCCACAAAGCACAAGGATTTGAAGGAGGGCATGAAGCGCTGGATCGGCCGCCTCGAGGACATTGCCGGCAGGATCACCGCGCGGTTGGCTACCATGGGGATGCCAAGCGTGAGGTATACCCCAGAGCGCAGCGGGACCACCAACGCCAAGTAGACCTTGTTCTTCGAGTGTGTTATCAGGGCCCTGGAGCAGCTTCACGCCAACCGGGCGGCCTCGCTAGCCGACGAGGCCCGGAGGCTTTCCCAGGGCGCCATGACCAAGGTTCTCACCAAGGTGGCACACTGGTACCCCGACCTCGACTTTGACGCCGCGCTGGAGAGCTTGCCGGAAGGTACCGATCTCGCGCCGCTCAGGGAGCGCATCAAGCCCATCATCAGTCGTGTCGGCGGAATTCTGAGGGGGAGGGCGAGCGCCGGGATTAGGCACCCCGTTTCTTATCGTTCACAACCAAGACAATTGCTATCTCTAGTTAGAACCGCAACAACAATTTGATGTAATATGACTCTGCAGCATGTTTAATATCATGCATGTTATTTTCCCGTTCGATTTTTCCTTTGTGTGTCCACCCTACGTTAACCGGGTAGGTTTGTCGGCGCGTAAACCCAGGGCGGCGTCTTGGGGATGGATCCCCATTGGCCTGCCGGGTGTGCTTGCTGCCAGGCGAACCACCTTACCGCCCTTAGCGCGGCCGCCCGAACTGTCGAGTTTGACTCGAGTCAGAGTCGGGAGTGTTGCCAAGTGAGGAAGGCTACCCAGCCACTCTCGAAGCGGCCGCTTTGAGCTATTGAGCGGACTCGAAACAGAACAAGGGCGTTGCAAATTGCGGGGGGCCCCTTTGCGTGCAGGTTTCTCATACATAGGCAAGATCTCCGAGGATGATAACCTTATATATAAAAGGAAGTAACTCAAAGTTCCGAATGACTTAGTTTTTCTGCTGCCGCGCTGGCGTCCTTCGCGTTCGCAGGCAGCGCCCCTTTTCTCCCGGCCATCTCCTTCTTGGGAGTCATTGCGATGAGGAATTGGTAGGCAAACTACTAGAACAGATTCTCACAATTCCGCTCCCCTACCTGGCGCGCCAAAGATATCGGTGTGGAATGACACCTATGGGATCACAAGAATCCCTACTACGGTTGCCGGGGCGCAGGGTTACGAGAAGGGCAGGATCAGTAGTCAGCACAAGGATCGTTTACCCAGGTTCGAGCCGCGGGGATGCGTAAAACCCTAGTCCTACTTTGGTGGGTGTATTTCAGAGAGTTCTTGAGCTCTCGAACTAGCTATGGTGATTGCGTGGTTCAAAAGAGCCGAATCCTTTCCTAGTATGCCATGGGCCTCCTTTTATGGGCGAAGGGGCTACCACAGTGGCATACAGGAGGTGGAAAGGCGTACAGTATTGCGAGCTTATCGCTCGCATTACAGGACAAGTTGCATTTAATGCGCCGCTGAGGTGTCCCCTACCTTTATCGGGGGCGGGGGTGAGGCACGTCCCGTCCGTCGCCGCTCCTCCTCGCTTCGACACGCGCCCTGGCCAGCGATGCGTGCGGCGGCATGTAGGCAGGCAGGCAGCTGAGGTGGCACGGTGGTAGGGCCTTCACGAAGATCTGCATGCCGCCACGCAGGCGCCTGCTGAGTTTGCCTGGAAGCTGCATGTTGCCACGTAGGTGCCTACACAGCTGGTTTGGGCTGGCAGCTGCATGCGAACAACGGTGGAGACTTGGCTGGTGCGGGCCTGGCAGTGGTCATGCTGGCGTCTTCTGTGAGAGCCTTGCCAGGGGGGCTGGCAAGGGTCTTGCCGTGGCGCGCTGTCATCCCCGGCAAGAATCTTGCCGGGGGTCTCGTGGCTCTCCTCGGCAAGGATCTTGTCGAGGGTCGTTGTCTTCTGATCCTCATCTGATCTTGAATATGTCTTCACAAAGATCTGCATGCCACCACGGAGGTGCCTCCCGAGTCCTGGCCCCACACGGCTGATGGTGTTGGGGACGTGGGCTCAAGGGTGGCTCGCCCTGTTGGTGTTTGGGCGTGCTGCCCCGGCAAGAGTCTTGCGGGGCTCTTGGCGATCCCGGCAAGGGTCTTGCCGGGGGAAACTGCTCTGCCCCTCTGCTTCTTTGCGTTCTTGGTCTTGGCGTTGCTCTGGCTGTCTTGGGCTTCGGTTTTGCCTTGGTTTACCTCCCGTGTTCTGCTTCGTGTGACCGTGGGCACGGCTTCGACTGCCCGTGCATAGGTAAAGGGGTACAAAGGTGCACCCCTTCTTTTGTACACCGACAGTCTACTCGGAATACCTTGTTTTCACTCCAGATACTTCCATCACCGCTTCAAATGGCTGATGCACAGGAAGAGTAGTTGAATATACAAACGTTGTCGACAAATGGAACACGTAATACAAAAAATGATAGCATGATATAATTCACATACATGATGATTGGCTAAACAGCATGGCATTGCATAATTCACATATATAATGCCTTTGCAACAAGATATCATTGCATAATTCATATATATAATGTCTTGCAACAACATGGCAATGCATAATTCACATATATGGTAATTAGACACTAAACATGTGGCATTCACACAAAGCATGTCTAAACTAATCAAATGACATAGCAATGCAAGACACCATACGCACGATATGAGCAACATAACCCTGCCAAGTTAGAGCATACACCTCGGGGATAGGACTGGTCATCTATCTCTGAATCCTCCTATGAGGAGCTATCCGTAACCAGCGAGATATGCGCTTCATCAGATAGCATAGTCTGCTCTGAAGACCTTATTTTCACTCCATAATTTTCCATCACCGTGTCAAATGGCTAATGCACACGAAGAGTAGTTGAATGTACTACCATTGTTGACAAATGTAATACGTAACGAAAAAAGGATTACCTGATATAATTCACATATAAGATGACTGGCTAAGCAGGATGGCATTGCAAAATTCACATATATGATGCCTGGCTAAACAAGATGGCGTTGCATAATTCACATAAATGATGACAAAAATAAATAGACGGCATTCACACAAAGCATGTCTAAACTAAGCAGATGACATATTTGATGTATAAAGTAAGAAATGCAAGGCACCATATGCATGATATAACCAACATCAGCATGCCAAGTTAGAGCGAAGACCTCAGGGGGTAAATAGGAGTGGTCTTCTCCTTCTGACTCCCCCTCGGAACAAATATCTTCCTCTCGATTACAACCCGAAATGGGTGGCGGGGGGCTGCCTTTGCGCCTACCATGGAGTGACGTCTGCATGAAATTTTATTGCCACGCAAGGCTCGTCTCTTTTGCTCCACATGTTCAGCTCCATTGTGTACAATAATTGACTTGCATAGGAATAAAACACAGTGAGATTATGTAAGGAGTGCATGCAGAAATCTAGAGTGATGGTAGAAACCTGTGGAGAAACCCAAAACCAATGGTAGCAGGCAGATAATGGCTTCAGTTAAAAAATACTGATAATGGATTCTTTATTGTTTGTTTCCCACCCAACATGAAACTCATAGTAGACACCAGAGATTAACCAGATAGTAGGTAGATACTATTGATTTTGGCCCCTATATGTACCCCACAACCATTTAAAACTTCAAGTTTGACCATTAGTTTGGAGCTGACTGAGAGTCTAATCAGTGAGCAGGGCGATAAAGTAGCATATAATATTAAGCGATGCATAACGTAAGCAGACACAGAAGAGTGCGACCTCTCTTGCGGACCCGTGTAGTCCTCGAGATCATCTGCTCGGTTGATGATGGTAATGCAGTTGTCATGGCTGCCCGCGGCGGGGAAGGAGATCTGAGGCGGCGAAAGACAGTCTGGAGGACGGATCCCTGCTATGCCTGACCCTTCTATCGTTGGAGTAGCTGAGCTGGGGTGGACGATGGTGCAGCAAGAGCGGGACAAACCACACAAGGTTTTCTTTGACAACTATCTGTAAGAGAAGTAATTCTGTAAGGACTGATTAGAATTGCAGGATTCTAACAACGTAGGGATAGGAAATACACAGTAATAGGATAGAAATGCACGTGCAAAACAGAGAATTTAAAAACACAGGATTTTTGCCAATCTGGGTGTTTGGTTCACAAGAATTGGAAGATCACAGGATGCAAAGAAGCATGGTGAGATTAAGTCAAACCACAAGAAAATGTACGGTTATAATGCTATTATGCTACTATCTCTTAGTCTTGTGCTTCATGAATAGGAATTTGAAAAGGAGGACAAGTGGACATTAAAATTCCTACGGTTTTTCTTTCAAAGAGACACTAAAGGAACAAATCCTACAGTTTTCCTTTGCTCCATTCCTTTGAACCAAATGCATGAATAGTAGTACCATAGGAAACTTTCCAATTCCTATGTTTTTCCTTCACTTTTCCTTTCAAGCACTGGTGATTCTAGTAGGTAGGCTTGAACAAGGAAAAGCCTACACTCAAAAAATGTTTTTGTGCTACTTCTACTACTTTGGACCCAGGCCACTGCCCTACTAGCTCAACTCCCAGGCCCATCAACAAATGCATAGCTCAAACGTGCAGAGATAAATAATGATGGATAGCTAAGTTGCCTGGTCCCTCACTGCTTGTCATATAGGAGGAGAAACTAATCATATTTCACGTTACTACGTGTGCTCAGTGGACTATATATAACATGTAGAGTAAAAAAGAGATGCAACAAGTGTATAACCTCTTTGGCGAAGCCATGTCGATCTCAGCGTGATTGGGTTGGTCGGTGAGGATGATCCGACTGACTTGGTGTCGGTGGGAAACGACACCTATGGGATCACGTGAATCCCTACTACGGTTGCCGGGGAGCAGGGTTGTGAGAAGAGCAGGGATAATAGTCAGCACTAGGATCGTTTACCCAGGTTCGGGCCCGCGAGGATGCGTAAAACCCTAGTCCTGCTTTGGTGGATGTATTGAGTGTTATTGAGCTCTCCAACTAGCTATGGTGGTTGTGTAGTTCAAAAGAGTCGAATCCCTCTCCAGTATGCCATGGGCCTCCTTTTATAGTCGAAAGCGGCTGCCACAGTGGCACACAGGAGGTGGAAAGTCCTACAGTACTACGAGCTTATCGCCTGTATTACAAGACAAGACACATTTAATGGGCCGCTGAGGTGTCCCCTGGTTTTATCGGGGATGAGAGCGAGGCCCGTCCCATTCGTCGCCGCTCCTCCTCGCTTCGACACGCGCCCTGGCCAGTGATGCGTGCGGCTCCATGTAAGCAGGCAGGCAGCTGAGGTGGCGCGGTGGTAGGGTGTTCACGAAGATCTGCATGCCGCCACGCAGGCGCCTGCCGATCTGGCTTGGAAACAGCGTGTTGCCACGCAGGTGCCAGCCCAGCTGGTTGGGCTGGCCGCTGCATGCGAACGGCGGTGGAAAACTTGGCTGGCGCGGGCCTGGTAGTGGCCCCGCTGATGTCCTCGGCAAGGGCCTTGCCGGGCCCGGCAAGGGTCTTGCCGTGGCGCGCAGTCGTCCCCGGCAAGGATCTTGCCGGGGGTCTTGTGGCTTTCCTCGGCAAGGATTTCGCCGAGGGTCGCCGTCTTCTGGTCCTCATCTGATCTCATGTGTCCGTGATCTTGACAAAGATCTGCATGCCATCACAGAGGTGCCTCCAGAGCCCCGATCCAACCGTAGTTAGTTGGGTTGGAACCCGTGGGCTCAAGGGTGGCTCGCTTTGTTGGTGTTTGGGCAAGTTGCCCCGGCAAGGTTCTTCCCGGGGCCGCGGGTTCTGCCCCGGCAAGGGCCTTGCCGGGGGACTCCACCCCGCCCCTTTGCTATCTTGTGACTTTCGTACACTGACAGGAGCCCCTGTGCCTGGGCCACACATAAGCGCGACACATTGTTGGGCAAGGCCCAAAACGGTGCACGGGCAGGCGGGGGGGATTTTACCGCAGTAGTTTTTCGTCTGCTGTGCTTCCCCACGCCCTACACGCGACGTGGAAGGTCGTGTGTGACGTGGGGGTCATGCGTGGGGCGGTTTCCGCATGCATGCATCACATCGTGGTAAAGAGGCGGCTCGCGCCTTCCCCATAAAAGAGGGAGGTGTGGAGGCGTGGCTCATTTACTGGAGGGACTTGGGTCATGGTCTTCAAGGCGCCCACTCCCCCCCCCCCCCGATCACGGGGTGGGGAACGGTCGCCTCACCCGTCCTTTCGACCCTGCACATTCGCCACGTGTCCTTCATTCAAGTGGCGGGCGGTGGAGGCGGGAAACTGGGTCGTCGCTGATTGGGGCGGCGGGTCGGTCCTGATTCCTGCGCTTCCGACGGCTGGATTGGCTGGGTGGGTCGGCCGAGCCTCGACCTTGCCCCTTTATAAGGAGGGGGAGGGAGGGCGTTGTCCCGCGTTCTTCCAGCGCCTATCCTCCTTCATCTTTGCTTCTTTCTTCCACCTGCCATGGCGAGAGGAGGTGCTGGGCCTTCGTCGGTGGCGGCGAGGGTCGCTGCTCGTCAGCGCGTCCGTCCTCCCCAAGAGCCTGCGGTGGCAGAGCCAGCCGCAAGAGGAAGGGGGAGGGGGCGTGGCCGAGGTCACCGCGGCGGTCGGGGGAGAGGGGGACGAGGTGGCGTGGCAGCCATGCCTCTGCCAATGGTGCCCCCTACGATGGAGGGCCACATCGGGGACCGGCCCCGTGAGTTCTTCATCAGCCTGTGCCGGCCACCGCATCGTCGTCTCCATCTTCCCACCCCTTTCGCTCAGGAGATGGAGCTCGACCCGCCCCAGACCCTCAGGTTGCACATGAGGGGCTGCGGGACCAGCGACACGCGGGTCGATGTCGACTTCCCTGCTCCTCATGTCATGTATCTCTGTCGCGGATGGAAGACATTCGCCCGCATCCATAGCCTGAAGGTGGGGCTCGTCCTCTACTTAAAGTTAATGGAGGGCGTCCTGCTCTCCGTCAAGGTCTTCGGAGATCATGGCACTCGCCTGAAGTGCTGCGTGGAGAGCTCCTCCGACGATGAAGATTCCTCCTCGAGCGAGAGCGACGAGGAGGACAACGACAGCGACGACGAGGGTAGTAGGCGGGAGGATGACAGGTCCGACTAGATGTCGGGCGCGCCGTCCCGGGGCGGTGCCGGTAGCAGCAGCATCTGCACCGGGCCCTCTGAACTTCTCGGGGTCGCCTCCTTGGGCGGCTGGCGTAGGAGGCCCGGAGAAGGCGAAGAAGGTGGGTGGCAGGCCGTCAAGTCGGAGTGCGTGGGCACCGACGCCTTCGTCGTGTATTGCCGGTCCTGCCGCCTCGTCTTCCAGCTCTTCTCCCGTCATCATCACCACCAGCCTCTCCCTAGGATGGCCACCGGGATGTTCTCCTGGTGCCTTCTGCTGCTCGTGCCTCGCCTAGGCGCTCTTTTTGCCCTTCCGTCATCTTGTTCCATTTCCTGAGGAGAGGGACAAGAAAGGGATTACGGGCACCTTATCTTTTTTTAGTTTGTAAGCCTGCGGGCACTTGTTAGATTTGAAACTTGTAATCCCCTTTCTCATTTTTTTCTTTCCGTACAAACTTGTACCTGTATGGGACGTTTTTAATGAAAAGGGGTGCTTGCCGAGTTTTTTGTGCGTGAGCGAGGCCCATGCCAAGGATGAATCCTTGTTATTTTTAAGATAAACATTATCGCCTGGCAGCAGGCCTTGCTGTTCCCCCACTTCAACCGACCGTTCTCACGCTCTCGGCGGAGGCAGGGGCGATGTGGAGTTAGGCCCCTCGTCTGTTTCTCTTGCCACCGCGACTACGACCAAGTTCCTGTCAGATTTCGGGTTCCGGCAGACCCTTGAGGTTCGAACACTGGGGTGCGCGCGGAATCTCGCCCCCTACCTACCTGCACCCCGCCGCCTCGCTAGGATCTAAACTACGAAAGGAACAGTACAAGAGGCACAGGGTGTATACAAGTTCGGGCCACCATTGTGGTGTAATACCCTACTCTAGTTTGTGGTGTGGTGGATTGCCTCTTGGGCTGATGGTGATGAACAATACAAGGAAGAACATGCTCGCGAGGGTCTGTTCTTGGCCGGGGCGATGAACTGCTAGGAGGAGTTCAGTCGCCTTCTCTCTCTCTCTCTCTCTCTCTCTCTCTCCCAAGGTGCATCCAGCTATTGATCAGATGTCTCTACTATGGTGGCTAGCTCTACTTATATAGGCAGAGGCCCTGGGCCTCTTCCCAAATATTGAGCGGGAAGGGCGCCAACAATTGGCCATTTTGAAGGGGAACATCTGGTACACTTATCCTGACTAAAGTTGGTCCTCGCTTGTCGAAGGCTCGTGGTGACGCTTGGCTTGGGTTCCACAATGACTTCCTTCCTGCCGTTGGACTGGTCTTGGTCTTGTTGCACGAAATGGGCGCCTTTGCTTGATGCTCTCCCTGCGCTTGCTCCCTTTGCACCAAAGAGGAAAGGAGGACATTGCGTGGGCTGGCGCCCACCGGCGCCTCGGTCGTCATGGCTTGCGTCATGGGCACCTCGTGAGGTACCCGCCTTGATCTCTCCGCCTCCTCGAGCCAGCCTGATGAGGCCGTGCTCGAGAAGCTCCACAGTCGTCCGCCCAGCAGGCTTGGCTCCTTGCGAGGGTCTTGAGCTTGTGTTGATGAAGATGGGCCGTGATGGCCCCCCTTTGATCCACGCCGCAGGACACAGGCAGACAAGTCTGGGGACCCCCGTTCCCAGAACACCGACAGTAGCCCCCGGGCCCAAGGCGCGCCCGGACTTGGCCAAGCAGAGAGGCGAAGGGGCAAGTGCGAAGCGCCGCGGGCCCTAACAGCCTGCGGCCTTGGGCGGCGCGTGGCGGTTGATTGGACGTGGGCGTGCTTGGACTATTGTTGTTTATTATCGTATTGTTTCTGCTATCTCGGTATTATGCCCGTGTGTTGCACGCTCGCGCGTAGAAATTACTTAGCTCGGGGGCGCCCGTCGTGGCCCTCGTTTCTTGGTGTCGAGGCCTCGTCGGACGCTTCATGTCCTGCGAAGGTTAGTCTGGAGAGGTAGCTCCCGGCCTCAGCTGTGGAGGCGACCGACCCAGGTCCTGTGTTCGTGTCGCGGTGCCCGTGGGGCGTGGACTGGAGGGGTGCTCCTGTAGTGGACCCGGGTAGGGAAACCTCAAACAATAAGGGCAGAGAACACTCGCGGGGGTGCTCAGGCTGCCCTCCTCACGAGACCTTGCGCGAGAGAAATCGAGGTAATAGGGCGAAAGGTCGAAGAGCCACAAGTTAAAAACGACAACAGCTTCGATAAAACTTCAAATGGGAATGAACAAGCCAACTGCAGAAAGCAAATGAAAAAGCCACGTCCGGCACCTAATCTAGTCTTCGACGTCTTCTCACCAGCGCGGAGCTAAGTGCTGCCACTGGGCGTGGGAGGGAGCCCCAAGGCCTGAGGCCGGCGCTCCTGAGACTCCGAGGCGTGTACAGCCCCAACTCATTATTACGTGAGAGTGTCACGGGCGGCGAGCTTCACAGGCGTTGGCCTTCTTCACAGGATCCGGGCCTTTCTTGGGGGAAGCAAGCTTCACGGGCATTGGCCCTCTTCACAGGCTCTAGGCCTTTTCCGAAAACGCGACAGCTTCACATGCATTCGCCTTCTTCACAGGCTCTGGGCCTTTTCCAAAAAGACAGCTTCATAGGCATTCGCCTTCTTCACAGACTCTGGGCCTTTTCCAAAAAGACAGCTTCACAGGCATTCGCCTTCTTCACAAGCTCTGGGCCTTTTCCAAAAAGACAGCTTCATAGGCATTCGCCTTCTTCACAGGCTCTGGGCCTTTTCCAAAAAGACAGCTTCACAGGCATTCGCCTTCTTCACAGGCTCTGGGCCTTTTAGGAAAACTCCGGAGGTGCTTTGGATGTTCCACGCGTTACGGACTGGCACCCCCTCCCGAGTCTCCAAGCGCTGGAGCAGTCCCGAAACATGAACAACCTTGAGCGGGCCTCCCACATGGGAGAGAGCTTATGCAACCCCTCCCGGAGAGAACCCGCCGAGCACGAGGTCCCCTACCTCGAGAGTTACAGGCGGATGTTGCGGCAGTGGTATCGTCGCAGTGCTTGTTGGTACCTTGCCGCTCGCAACACGGCTTCTCGACGGCACTCCTCCCCCAGCACGAGATCCGTCCCCCGCATGGCGTCCTGCTGCGCCTCGTCGAACGCCAGGACCCGTGCGGAATGACGTCTGACCTCGTGAGGAAGGACCGCTTCGGCTCCATAGACCAGGAAGAACGGGGTCTCTCCAGTTGGCTTGGTTGTGGTCGTGCGGATGGACCACAACACAGAGTGAAGCTCGTCGTACCAACCCCTGCCGTAGGCCTCCAGTTTCTTCTTGAATGTTCTGGTTTTGAGGCCCCTTAGGACCTTTGCGTTGGCCCGCTCGGCCTGGCCGTTGCTTCGGGGGTGCGCCACCGGGCGTAGCATATCTGCGTTCCTGTGTTAGCACAATATGTTTTGAAGAGGTTATCGTGAACTGCGAACCATTGTCGGTGATGATGCGGTTCGGCACCCCGAACCGGCTCACGAGGCCCTTGACGAACATGACCGCAGAACCTGCGGGGATGGTGCGGACGGCTTCCACTTCTGCCCACTTGGTGAACTTGTCCACGGCGACGTAGAGGTAGCGATAGCCCCCTGGAGCCCGAGGAAACGGGCCCAGGATATCCAGCCCCCATAATACAAATGGCCACGAGAGGGGTATAGTTTGTAGACCTCCTGCCGGCTGATGGATCTGCTTGGCATGGAATTGGCAGGCTTCGCAAGCCTTCACTAGTTCTACGGTGTCGTTGAGCGCAGTAGGCCAATAGAAACCGCTCTGGAATGCCTTGCCCACGAGGGTTCGTGATGATGAGTGATGCCCACAGTCTCCACCGTGTATACCCGCCAGCAATTCTTTCCCTTGCTCCCTGGAGATGCAGCATAGTGCCACATCATTCGGTCGCTTCCGATAGAGCTCTCCATCCCTGATGCAGTACGCTGTGGCTTGCCGCGCCACGCGCTCCGCTTCCTCCTCCTTCTCCGGCAGGATCCCTTGCGTTAAGTAGCTCCGGAGCTCTGTGATCCAGCACCCCTCTTGAGGCTCCATCGTCAGGAGCAGGCGCGCTCCCGAGGCCGGGCCACAGACCGGGGCTCCTGAGGCAGGTGGCTGGGGGAGCTCCTCCCGAGGCTGCGCCGTGTTTGATAGTGATGGCATGGTGGAGGGCTTGAGAAGCCGCTCCTCGAACACGCCAGGCTCCTGAGGTAACCGCCTGGATGCTCGTTTGGCGATGTCGTCGGCCTCCTGATTGGTGCCGCGGGGCACGTGCTACAACTCCAACCCACAAAACTGCTTCTCCATCCTGCGGACCTCCGCAAGGTAGGCTTCCATGTGCTCATCTTTTGGCTCGTATACCTTGTTGGAGAAATTGACAAGGAGCTGTGAATCGCCCTTGATGGTAAGGCGCTTCACCCCTAGGGCAGCTGCGGCCTTCAAGCCCGCTATTAGACCTTCATACTCCACTATGTTGTTGAAGACCTTTTCACCTTGCTGGAAACAGAGCTGCACAACGTAGTAGAGCTTGTCCTGAGTGGGAGATATGAGCACCGCCCCAGCCCCAGCGCCATGCCTGGAGAACGCCCCATCAAAGTACATGACCCAGCCTTCTGGCGCTTCGCTTCCCGGAGAGAGGGACCGATCCTCGTCGGCCTTGAGGCCCGGTGCCTCCGTCCATTCTGCCACGAAATCCACTAACGCGGCCCCCTTGATGACTCTGGTCATGCTGAATTTGAGATGAAATGCTTGCAGTTCAATGTTCCACTCAGCGACCCTTCCGGCTGAGTTAGGGCTCCTGAGCACCCTTTCCAAGGGGTATGCTGAGACGACCTTGATGGGGTGACCCTGAAAGTAGTGCCACAACTTGCGTGAGGCCACCAATAGCGCGAGGAGGAGTTTCTGAGGCATGGGGTACCGCGCCCTTGCGTCTCGCAACACCGTGCTGACGAAGTATACTGGGTGCTCAACGAGGTTTGGAGCGCCAGTGCCGCCGGCGCCTATAACGCCCTCAATGCGGCTATATCTCCCACGTGTCGAAGCACGACTTAGAGGCATAACTGCATTGAAAGCAATGTCGCAAGTGAGGTAATCTTCACACAACCCATGTAATACATAAGGGAAAGAGATACATAGTTGGCTTACAATCGCCACTTCACACAATACATGGGTAAAACATTACATCATACAGATACAAACAAGGTCCGACTACGGAACCAAAATAAAAGAAGACTACCCCAAATGCTACACAGATCCCCGATCGTCCCAACTGGGCTCCACTACTGATCGACTAAAACGAAACAACACAATGAACAAGATCTTCATCGAGCTCCTCCTTGAGCTCAGGTGCATCACCTGCACGTTTCATCGGCACCTGCAAACTGGTTTTGAAAGTAACTGTGAGTCACGGGGACTCAGCAATCTCACACCCGCGAGATCAAGACTATTTAAGCTTAAAGGTAGGACAGGGTAGTGAGGTGGAGCTGCAGCAAGCGACTAGCATATATGGTGGCTAACATACGCAAAAGAGAGCGAGAAGAGGAGGCAAAGCACGGTCGAACAACTATGATCAAGAAGTGATCCTGAAACTACTTACGTCAAGCATAACTCCAACACCGTGTTCACTTCCCGGACTCCGAGAAGAGACCATCACGGTTACACACGCCGATTGGTGTATTTTAATTAAGATCAACTTCGGTTTTCTACAACCGACATTAACAAATTCCCATCTGCCACATAACCGCTGGCACGGCTTTGAAAGTTCAAACCCTGCAGGGTGTCCCAACTTAGCCCATGATAAGCTCTCGCGATCAACGAAGAATAGACCTTCTCCCGGAAGCCCGATCAGTCTCGGAATCCGGCTACAAGACATTCACAGCAATAAAACAAGTCCAAGAAGACCTCCCGGCGCGTCGACACCACGATAGTAGCCGCACAGATCTCGTCTCGAGCCACGACCGGATGAGCAAGATGTACGACAACCGACGATACCCCAAGTTGCCTCGGGGCGGCACCGCAAGTGGCTCTAGTTTGGACCAACACTTAGACAAGCATTGGCCCGGGGGGGTAAATAAAGATGACCCTCAGGATGCGCGACTCCCAAGGGAAAAAAGGCTAGGAGGCAAATGTAAAACCAATGTTGGGCCTTCTGGAAAAGTCTTATTCAAAGCGAACTGTCAAGGGGTCCCATAAATCACCCGACCGCGTTAGGGGCGCAAAAATCCGGGAACATAACACCGATATGACGGAAACTAGGGCGGCTAGAGTGGAACAAAACACCGCATAAGGCCGAGCCTTCCACCCTTTACCAAGTATATAGATGCATTAATTAAATAAGATATATTGTGATATCCCAACAAGTAAACATGTTCCAACAAGGAACAACATCTCCATGTTCAACAAGGAACAAACTTCAACTTCACCGCAACTAACAACGCTATAAGAGGGGCTGAGCAAAGCGGTAACATAGCCAAACAACGGTTTGCTAGGAAAGGATGGTTAGAGGTTTGACATGGCAATGTGGGTGGCATGATATAGCAAGTGGTAGGCATCGTAGCATAGGCATAGCAAAAGAGCGAGCATCTAGCAAGCAAAGATAGAAGTGATTTCGAGGGTATGGTCATCTTGCCTGAAATCCCGCAAGGAAGAAGAACGAGTCCATGAAGAAGACAAACGGACGAAGTAGTCGAACGAATCCTCACAATCGCAACATAACCGAAACCGAGAAGCAACACCGGAAAGAAACAAACAACATGATGAATGCACAAGCATAAACATGGCATGATGCACAAACAAATATGATGCATGTCCGGTTTAATGAGGCATGGCATGGCAATATGCAACAAACAATATTACAAGTTAAGTGGAGCTCAATATGCAACGAGTTGCATATTGACGGAACACCACATTCGAATATTTAGTTTGATCTCGTTTAGGTACACAACAATATTAAATGTTGTTAAACATGGCAAGAGGTGGAGCATAATTAAACTAACTATTTAGGCAAGTTTAAATGAGGCCGGAAATAAGAAACAACAATTCCGGAAAATCCCCATGAGCAAATATTTTAGATTCGGTCCTGTTCTGCCCTAAACACAATTTTAGAGTTGTTAAACAGCAACATAAAGTGGACCATGTTAATCTAGGCATTTTTCCACCCCATTTACATATAAAGTTTGTTAAAATCCGAGTTACGGTTATTTAGTTATGAATTAAGGCATTTTAGCATGGCATAATAGCAAATTAAAGCAAACATCAATTTAAACATTTTAAACATGGATGAAAATGGCAAATTATTAATCTACACAATTTTCTGAGCATATTACATATAAAGTTTGTTTAAATCCGATGCACGGTTGATGAGTTATTAAATGCATGAACTCTAGGGACTTTTCTGTAAAACGGTAATTCTCTGGATAATAGATAAATCGCAGATCTGGGAAAAAACTACACAGGCCGAAACTGCAGGCTGGCCCAACTGAAAAAAACAAAAGGAGGGGCGCTGGGGGTGGCCTCACCCATGGGCTGAGGCCCGGTTCGGTGGAGGAGCTGGCGGGGCCAGGCGATGGGCACAGGGTGCTCGCTCACGTTAGGCTCGGCCCGGTCGGGGAAGAGGCGCTGGGCTGGGTGGCCCGGCTGGAGGCGCGTTGCCTGGCCCACGCGGGACGTGCGGTCAACGGGGCGCGGGGCGAGATCGGGCTCCTCCCGATCTTGCCAGGCCAGCGGCGGCAGCGCCAGCGGCGATGGGAGGGCGCCGGCGAGGGTCCGGAGGGCGGATCCGGCGAGAGATGCCGGATCCGGCGGAGCAGGTGGTGGGCGCCGTGGGGCGCGCAAGGGAGGATCCGGGCCGGAATGGTGAGCATGGAGCTCGGCGACCATCCAACCGGGCGGGCGAGGCCGGCAGCGGCCATCAAGGCGGCGGTGAACCTGCGGGAGAGAGGATTAGAGAGAGAGAAAGAGAGAAGGAAAAGAGAGAGAGGCGAGGCCGACGACCAAGGGGCGCTCCCAGCGAGGCGGCGAGGGCGGATCTGGGCGGCGGATGCGAACGGGGCGGCGGTCTTGGGCGAGGGAGCGAGCACGGGCGACGGCGCTGGGCCTCGGCCCAGATCGGGGCCAAAGCGGGCAGCGGACGGGGCTCAAGGCCTCGGCGAAGAGGAGGGAGAGAGGCGACGTGGAGGCTCTGGTGGCTGGAGCGCGGCGCAGCAGGCTGGGGGCGCGCCACTTGGCGGCGGTGGCTTCACGGCAAGGTCTGACGAGGCCGAGGTGGGAGGTGGCGGCGGCCGATGATTGGGAGGGCGCTGATTTGAGGAGGAGGGAAGAGAGGCCAAAATGGAAGGGGGGGCTTCCTTTTATAGGCAGAATTAGGGTTTGGGGGGTTAGGAGGGGTTTCGGAGCCTCCGATCGCGATCCGACGGATCCGATCGAGAGAGAGGGGTTAGGGGACCTAGGTGGACTGAGGAGAGGGGGGTTTTGGACTGCGCTGGAGTGGTTGGGCTGAGAGGAGAGGAGAGGAGAAGAGTGCAGCCCGGCAACTGTTTCCGGAGACCGAAAACGTCAAGCGAATATACCGCTATATCGCGGTAGTAGGTTTAACGGTTGGGCTATCAAATGGACTCGAATGCGTTTAAACTTGGCGGCGGGCTGTCTACACTATAATAAGACCGCATGACAAGTTGCAACCCATTCCGAGAACATTTTATGCCACTAATAAAATAATATTTGGAGGTGCAGCGGCGCGTCTGAGTGTATCGGGGCTCGGAACGGACAACGGAGAGAACCGGCGGAACCCGAACGAATGCAAGTTTTGAAAAACATGCGGATGAAATGCAGATGATGCCATGAGATGAGATGCATAACAAAAACAAAATGCAAAACAACAGACAAAACCCAACCACGAAGGAAATAATAAATCACATCTCCGGAAAAGGCAAGAGTTGGAGTTACGAATATGGAAAGTTGTATCCGGGTGTTACAACACTCCACCACTACGAGAGGATCTCGTCCCAGATCTAGGATGGCACCGGAGGGAAAAGGAAGAGGAAGAGAAGAGGTAAAACTACGTTGCTTCTTTGACAAACGAGTGAAACCATGAACCTTGAGAGGTTGAGCAAAATGAAAGAAAGAGAACAACGAAGATGAACGAGATTGCAAACAATCCGTTAGAAAAGAGGAACAAGGAACATTACGATAACTTGAAGGTTGAAAAGGCATGAATCAAGAGTTTAATGGAGAAGATAGAATTCGAAACCACTCCGTTTAAAACAAGATGAGAGAGGAAGAATTCGGGCAGCACTCCGATTGAACATGGAAGGAATATAACATGAACTAGAGATGATGGGATGATGCTTGATGAAATCAACAACACACTGCCTCCGGAACTATGAAAAAAGCACAAGGGGTAAGAAAGATTTCAGACAGCTCTCCGGTTGAGGAAGCAGGCAAAACTTGATAAGATGAGAGAACTCGAATGAAAACACAACACTCCGGTTAAATGGATAAGCAAGAAAATAACATGATCTTGACAAAAGAAGATGATGGGTCGAAGAGTGCAACATCACAATGCCTCCGGAAGAAAAATTGAAGATAGGTCGTTGGAATAAAGGAATGGAGAAGAAAATGACACTTCTACCACAAATGAGTTTGGAAAGCACCCTTAAAAAAAGGATAGAACGGAGTTGTTGGATAATCAACAACGAAAAGAATAAGCTTGTAGTGGGCTTATGGAAAACGTCTCAAAATTTTGAGGTGAGCTTCTGCCACCAACGGAAACAATTGCTTGCTTGAGATCAACGAAGAGGTGAAAACTTGTTCCACCAAGAGGATAAAGAGAAGTTTGGGTCATTGAAAGCACCACAATAGCAACATTCCTTAGGGAAGGCTTTAGGTGAAATATAGCCCAAGATAAGTCCAATGAAGAGATTGATGGATTTAAAATACCTCATTCTTGACAACATGTGAATCATGAAACACGAACTCAAATTGTCGAGAATGACATAACACCACCTCAAAAGATAAGGTAGAAAGAATTGCACTTCGGAATGCAAGAAGAAGAATACTTGAAATCCTCAAGAAAACATGTGTTGAGCACCATGTTTATTTTAGAGTATAGCTTGACGGATCTTAGCTCCAAGAGAAATCTTGAAGAACAAATGAAGAATGAAAAGAATCCTTGACGAACCACCATGTAGAGCCTCCATGATGAACTCCGGTAACCAAAAGGATGATAAAAGAAAGAGAAGTTGACAACACAAGGTGAAGCCTTGCAGTGATAAGATGAAGCTTTGAAATGATATAACCGAGAAAACTTGGAACTCCGGAAAAGAAAGAAGAACAATTGAAATCAAGAATTTTGATGATCCTCCGGAATAAGGAATTGCACTTACTCGATGAAACAAGAATAAGAATTACATTATGCTCATCCTTCACCAATTAAATTGATGACAAGCAATGGATTTGGCATACTACTTATTCCGTAGAAAAGATTAAGATAGATAAAGGCGCAAACTTGGGAAGGTCTTCAACGAACCACCGTAGGATTGGAAAGAACGAATGAGTCTATATGATAACGAAGGAAGAGAACTCTTGAACAAACCACCGTAAGAATTGAAAATGAGCGTAGCAAAAGCACATTTCACGGGAAGAATTTTAAAACGAATAAGGATGCTTGACAAAATTTAGATACATTAGAGCGAAGAGATCATGAACTGATTAGAGGATATTTGACGATGCACCGGTGAGATTTGGAAAACAAGAGTTGAGCGCTTGAATGAATAATTCTGAGATGATGGGCTCAAAGAATCAAACTGAAAAGACTCTGAAATGCTCGGGTGGGTTAAAAGAATTCTCACAATCAAAACAATTATGAGGATGGCACGAAGCTAGAACCATGAATCTTGAAGAGAAAGAAGCGAGATTTAAGAGAAACTCTTCTTGGTCTTCAAAATTCGAGAATGACGACGAGAACATCACCATGAATTATTGAAGCACTCGGAATGAAAATTAGGAAGGTTGAACCAACAATGAAAATAATTTGAAAGATCTTGGAGAAAGACATTTGATGATGATAACCCATTCTTCGTCAAACTTTGAAAAGAATTTGGGAATAGCTCCGAAAATTAGAAGAGTCGTAAGATCACGGGAAAAGACACGTGGGTTAGGGCCCTCAAAAGAACCACCGTTGAACAATTGTTTGAAAAGAGATATTGCACCGTTGAATTAAATGGCTTGAATGAGATAGCATCCTCAAAAGAACTTGAGTGAATTGAGAATGGAAACTAGAATCTTCGAGATATCTTCAACACTCGGAACAATTGAATAGCGAAAGTGGTAGATTAAGAGATGCACCGACATGAGAAAACATTTGAAATGATGAAAAGAATACGATCAACACCGAAAACTTGACTTGAGTCCACGGAGAAGAAAATTAGAATGGAACAATGATAAGGTTAAAGCTTCCTTAGCGTCTTCATGAGAAATCACCGGATAAAACATTAAAGGAAAAGAATGAAGAAACTTCACTCAATAAAATGGATACTTGATTAAGAAATCTGAGTCCTTGAAGAAAAAGGGTGGGAGGCGGAAATCAAAACAACTTGGGTCGGATGAAGCGAACACCGTTGAGAAAACTTAGAATTGATCTTGCAGATGTTGAAATGATCGGATCCACTTGAAGAGAAGCACACCGGTTGAGAAAAGAATTAACATGACAAGCTCATTGATCAAGAAGGATTAGTATTCACATAGAAATATGAGAACACCATTTGAGGAAAAGGTATGGAATCAACATTTGACTTGAAGCAACTCGAATACCACAAAACAAAACAAAACAAAGGATTGGCTTCAAGAATAAGCGGAACAAACACATGATAGAGATTTACGCCCAAAGTGTTAGTGGTGGGGCCCACACGGACACGACGTATAGCGGACGTCACGAATGACAAACAAGACGTCCCGAATCAGCATAGCCAAGGATTCTTTAAGGCGTCTCGCGACCACTCAGAATCGACCGTGAATGGGCGGACCACTAAACTTTGAACCCCAATCTCAAATCATACATCCGTCGGAAAGATATCCCGTAAGCTACTAGAATTCCCACCTATAAACTCCCAAACTTTCTGGTTATGCAATCAGGTGTTGGGGATCTGAGGGACACAAAATATATCACCCAAACTAACAATACCTAGATCCATTGTATCCATCCGTCAACACATAACCAAGAAATCCTCGAAATCGTGTACCTCGACCTTGAAAAACATCCGTTATACAAGTCATGGCAATACTCCAAGACTCGCCACGATCTTTGGGCTATCGAGGTTATCTCACCAACAACTGCACAAAAGAGATTTCGATGTCGGCAAAACTCGGGTATTCGAATCTGCAACGATAAAATTGTGACGACAACACCTCGGAGCTCAACTCCCGGGACACCGCCACAACCCCTAAATGTCGGGAGGCACCAAGAACAATGTTCTCGTCACAAAACCATCGGACGATTCCAAGATACCCACGTGATCCTAAAAAATTTTTAGTGAAATTTGAGAAGAGAAGAGTCAAAACTCTCGTCGGGATACCTCACCAGAGCGACGAAGGGACCGAGGAGTAAAAAGAATCCTACTCTCGATATATAATCCTAAGACTCAAAACATTTTCCATTCTAGACTCAACAACGTCGACAAACAATCAAGTAGGGGCTCCTAAGTCGGGAAGGCTCGATACCAACTTAGCGCCCTCGATGCGGCTATATCTCCCACGTGTCGAAGCACGACTTAGAGGCATAACCGCATTGAAAGCAATGTCGCAAGTGAGGTAATCTTCACACAACCCATGTAATACATAAGGGAAAGAGATACATAGTTGGCTTACAATCGCCACTTCACACAATACATGGGTAAAACATTACATCATCTGAGATACAATCAAGGTCCGACTACGGAACCAAAATAAAAGAAGACTACCCCAAATGCTACAGGATCCCCGATCGTCCCAACTGGCTCCACTACTGATCAACTAAAACGAAACAACACAATGAACAAGATCTTCATCGAGCTCCTCCTTGAGCTCGGGTGCATCACCTGCACGTTTCATCGGCACCTGCAAACTGGTTTTGAAAGTATCTGTGAGTCACGGGACTCAGCAATCTCACACCATGAGATCAAGACTATTTAAGCTTAAAGGTAGGACAGGGTAGTGAGGTGGAGCTGCAGCAAGCGACTAGCATATATGGTGGCTAACATACGCAAAAGAGAGCGAGAAGAGGAGGCAAAGCACGGTCGAACAACTATGATCAAGAAGTGATCCTGAAACTACTTACGTCAAGCATAACTCCAACACCGTGTTCACTTCCCGGACTCCGCCGAGAAGAGACCATCACGGTTACACACGCGATTGGTGTATTTTAATTAAGATCAACTTCGGGTTTTCTACAACCGACATTAACAAATTCCCATCTGCCACATAACCGCTGGCACGGCTTTGAAAGTTCAAACCTGCGCAGGGTGTCCCAACAGCCCATGATAAGCTCTCGCGATCAACGAAGAATAGACCTTCTCCCGGGAAGCCCGATCAGTCTCGGAATCCGGCTACAAGACATTTCACAGCAATAAAACAAGTCCAGCAAGACCTCCCGGCGTGCCGACACCACGATAGTAGCAGCGTATCTCGTCTCGAGCCACGACCGGATGAGCGAGTACGTCTGACAACCGACGATACCCCAAGTTGCCTCGGGCGGCACCGCAAGTGGCTCTAGTTTGGACCAACACTTAGACAAGCATTGGCCGGGGGGTAATAAAGATGACCCTCGGGATGCGCGACTCCCAAGGGAAAAAGGCTAGGAGGCAAATGTAAAACCAATGTTGGGCCTTCTTTGGAAAAGTCTTATTCAAAGCGAACTGTCAAGGGGTCCCATAAATCACCCGACCGCGTTAGGGACGCAAAATCCGGGAACATAACACCGATATGACGGAAACTAGGGCGGCAAGAGTGGAACAAAACACCGCATAAGGCCGAGCCTTCCACCCTTTACCAAGTATATAGATGCATTAATTAAATAAGATATATTGTGATATCCCAACAAGTAAACATGTTCCAACAAGGAACAACATCTCCATGTTCAACAAGGAACAAACTTCATCTTCACCTGCAACTAACAACGCTATAAGAGGGGCTGAGCAAAGCGGTAACATAGCCAAACAACGGTTTGCTAGGAAAGGATGGTTAGAGGTTTGACATGGCAATGTGGGTGGCATGATATAGCAAGTGGTAGGCATCGTAGCATAGGCATAGCAAAAGAGCGAGCATCTAGCAAGCAAAGATAGAAGTGATTTCGAGGGTATGGTCATCTTGCACGAAATCCATAAGGAAGAAGAACGAGTCCATGAAGAAGACAAGCGGACGAAGTAGTCGAACGAATCCTCACAATCGCAACATAACCGAAACCGAGAAGCAACACCGGAAAGAAACAAACAACATGATAAATGCACAAGCATAAACATGGCATGATGCACAAACAAATATGATGCATGTCCGGTTTAATGAGGCATGGCATGGCAATATGCAACAAACAATATTACAAGTTAAGTGGAGCTCAATATGCAACGAGTTGCATATTGATGAACACCACATCAATATTTAGTTTGATCTCGTTTAGGTACACAACAATATTAAATGTTGTTAAACATGGCAAGAGGTGGAGCATAATTAAACTAACTATTTAGGCAAGTTTAAATGAGGCGGAAATAAGAAACAACAATTCGGAAAATCCCCATGAGCAATATTTTAGATTCGGTCCTGTTCTGCCCTAAACACAATTTTAGAGTTGTTAAACAGCAACATAAAGTGGACCATGTTAATCTAGGCATTTTCCACCCCATTTACATATAAAGTTTGTTAAAATCCGAAGTTCACGGTTATTTAGTTATGAATTAAATCATTTTAGCATGGCATAATAGCAAATTAAAGCAAACATCAATTTAAACATTTTAAACATGGATGAAAATGGCAAATTATTAATCTACACAATTTTCTGAGCATATTACATATAAAGTTTGTTTAAATCCGATGCACGGTTGATGAGTTATTAAATGCATGAACTCTAGGGACTTTTACGTAAACGCGGTAATTCTCTGGATAATAGATAAATCGCAGATCTGGGAAAAAAAACTACACAGGCGAAACTGCAGGCTGGCCCAACTGAAAAAAACAAAAGGAGGGGCGCTGGGGGTGGCCTCACCCATGGGCTGAGGCCCGGTTCGGTGGAGGAGCTGGCAGGACGGGGCGATGGGCCTGGGGTGCCTGCTCACGTTAGGCTCGGCCACGGTCGGGGAAGAGGCGCTGGCCTGGTGGCCCGGCTGGAGGGGCGCGTTGGGCCTGGCCCACGCAGAGCGGCTGATCAGCGGGCGCTGGCGAGATCGGGCTCCTCCCGATCTTGCCGGGCGGCGGCAGCGCCAACAGCGATGGGGAGGGCGCCGGCGAGGGTCCGGGAGGCGGATCCGCGAGAGATGCCGGATCCGGCCGGAGCAGGTGGTGGGGCGCCGTGGGGGGCGGCGGGAGGATCCGGGCGGAATGGTGAGCATGGAGCTCGGCGACCATCCAACCGGCGGGCGAGGCCGACGACGGCCATCAAGCGGCGTGAACCTGCGGGAGAGAGGGATTAGAGAGAGGAGAAAGAGAGAAGGAAAAGAGAGAGAGGCGAGGCCGACGACCTGGCGGGGCGCTCCCAGGCGAGGCGGCGAGGGTCGGGCACGGCGGCGGATGCGAACGGGAGGCGGTCGTGCGGGCGAGGGCGAGCAGGCGGCGGCGCTCGGGCCTCGGC
>CM038679.1:235755852-235910093 GCA_021605205.1 Aegilops longissima | reverse complement strand
TGGGAAGTGGAGGCGTGTATTGATTACATAGATATCAATAAGGCTTGTCCTAAGGACCCCCTTCCGTTGCCGCGCATCGACCAGTTATTGTCTCCACGGCGGGTGTGATCTGTTATCATTCCTCGGCGCCTACTCGGGCTACCACAGATCTTCATGACAAGAGAGGATGAAGAAAAGACAGCATTCATCACCCCCATATAGTGCGTATTGCTTTCTCACGGATGCCTTTGGGTTGAAGAGTCTTGGCTCAACGTTCGCAAACAGTCCAAATTGGTTTTGAACCTCAGCTCCGTAGAAATATGGAGTCATACATGGATGACATAGTGGTCAAAACCAAGGGCGGAACCAACTCTTGTGCAAGATCTGGAAGAGACATTTGCTAACCTGCATGAAGATCAACCTCAAGCTGAACCACGAAGTGTGTCTTGGCGTTCCATCAAGCAAGCTTCTCGGGTTCTTTGTGTGCATGGCGCAGGATCGGCGAACCAGACAAGATCAAGGCTATTTAGCAGATGAGGCGCCCAAGAGGATCAAGGATGTCGTCGGCTCATCGGCTGCGTTGCCGCCATGAGCTGATTCATCTCAGTCCGCTGACGCCCTTCCTTCTTCAAAATCTTGAAGAAGGCAGGCCCAATAAGTGGACCCGAGCGAGGCAGCATTGCAGGATCTGAAGAAATACCTTTCCTCCACATAATCTGGTTGCGCCCTAAATCATAAAGAGTTATTCTTTGTGTGTCTGGCGGTGACAAATCAAATGGTCGGCCTTATTTGGTGGTAACCGAGAGGAGGTCAACGAGGAGGCGTGTGTGGCGGAACCACCGGATGGCAAGCCCAAAATTCCCCCCACGAGGCATGGTGCCGACAAGGCAAGGCCCCGGCGAGTCTGATGCCGCGGCGGTGCCAGCGCAGTCAAGTGAGGTGGTGCGAAGAAAGAAGATGATGCACGACACCGGTTTACTTTCGATAAACTCCCTCTTCTTTGGAGCTGGATCGAAATACTCGGTGTGTAGAAATTGCTCTTCGTCCTCCTTATGGCCTCGAGGAAGCTGCGTCATTACTTCCAAGATCATGAGATCACTGTCATCACCCGCCTCCCATTACAACAGATACTGCATAACCCAGATGCGACTAGAAGGATTGTGGAATGGGCCTTGGAGTTATCAAGATTTGGTTTAAAGTTTGAAAGTACCTTGACAATTGAAGCGAGAGTCTTATGGAGTTCATTGCGAGAATGGACCTCGGCGCCGACAAAAAATCCAGAGACCACTCTCCCCATCAAGGAAGCAGACCCTTGTTGGATAATGTATATTGATGGGGCTTTCTCGCTGCAAGGCGCCCGGTGCTTGTGTTACTGCTCGCCGCGCAGAGAGCACCTCAAGTCGTGATCCGATGCACTTCCCGAGTGAGATGTCCACCAACAACACTTTGCTGAGTACGAGGATTGCTTGCGGTCTCGGGATCGCGGCAGAACCTCGGGGTTAAAGCTCATCGTCAGGGGTGACTCGCGTTGTCAGACAAGTCAACAAGGATTATCAGAGCCCATTGATGGAAGCTTACGTAGATGAGGTGAGGAAGCTGGAGGAACGCTTTAATGGTATCCAAGTAGAGCACGTCCCCTGAGCGGAGAAGGACATCGCCGATTACCTGTCAAAGCATGTCGCATTCAAGCTACTCATGGAACTGGTACTTTTTGCTCCGGTTAACTCAACCATCCGTCGAACCATCGTACGGGGGAGAACAAGCGAAGGAAATCTGGTCGGCAAGTACTTTCCTACCGAGCCCCACAGGGATGCGGCAAGGGTGCTGCCACGCAGACGGCTGAGCCTGCCAAAACAAGCCCCAGCTCAGGCAGGGCGTCAAGCCCTAGCCATAGAGACAACCGCTCCCATGGCGAAAGAAATGCCTTTGGTCCTTGCCGTCGAGCCCGGGCTCCGGCATGGGCGCCTTATCTTGTCCAATTCCTCCAAGCAGGAGCTTCTGAGGAAGCGGGAAGAAGCGGAAAAAAGTAGCCCGTCGGTCCGCCATGTACTAGTTCGTCAATGACATCCTGTACAGGAGAAGGCCAAACGGTGTGAAATTAAAGTGCATCCCCGGGAGGAAGGATTGGAGCTGTTGGCGGAGATACATGGAGGCATATGTGGCTCCCACATAGGGTCGAGGCCCTTGCTGGGAAGGTGTTAAGCAAGGTTTCTTCTCCCCACCGCACTCCGAGATCACGACTGACACTAGTAACCAAGTGTGAAGCGTGTCGGTTCCATTCAAAGAAGCTTCATCAACAGTTCAAGCCCTTCAAACAATACCTCTCTCCGGCCATCCTTGGTTTGGGGCTCGATATCTTGGGCCCTTTCCCTGGCTGTCGGGGGCTTTGAAATCTTATATGTTGCGATCGACAAGTTCACAAAGTGGCCCGAGGTGGAAGCGATTAGAAAGCTGACTGCTCAATCAAACTACATCAAGTTTTGAAGGACTGGTCTGCCATTTTAGTGTGCCAAACAGAGTCATCACCAACAACGACACGCAGTTCCACGAGCCACACCTTCATGCAATACATTCAAGACCTCGGCGAAGGTCATTTTGCTTCGTGGCACACCCAATGAGCAACAGCCAAGCAGAGAAGGGCAAGCGCTGAAGTGTTGCGAGGCCTGAGGACAAATACTTTTGACAAGCTGCGCAAGAGCAGAAGCCGCTGGATTAATGAATTGTCGGCGGTTCTTTGGTCGATCAGGACGACGCCAAATCGAGCTACCAGCTAGACACCTTTTGCCCTGGTATACGGGGAAGAAGCAGTTCTCCCCACGGAACTCATATACAGGTCACCTAGAGTGCTCGCTTATGATGAGCTTGAGCAAGAGCAGTTGCGCCAAGATGGCATAGCGCTCCTTGAGGAAAGATCGTCTTGATAATTTGAGGAGAAGCAGCGCTAGCAACAAACCTAAGCGCCGCTACCATAGCCGCAAGGTTCACGCCCGAAGCTTTAAGGAAGGCGACCTTGTTCTTGGTAGCGTTCATCGGCCAAGAATTCCAACAAGTTGGCGCCAAAGTGGGAAGGCCCTTATCGGATAATCTGAGTCACCGGTAGCGCGCAGTTAGCTGGAGACCGAAGATGCTGTTCTAGTGAGCAACTCTGGAACATCGAGCATCTTCATAAGTTTTACCTGCGTAAAGCGGATGCCGAACCTCCCGGCAAGCCACCTTTTGTACAAGCCTTGCCGACAAGGCATGTAACCCTTTGTACAAAGCCAGTACCTGAGAACACATGCATAAATAAATGGCCTTTGGAGCCCTAAGTTATAGCATGCATGCTAGGTCGAGTATCTTCCTTGGTTAGGGTTGATAGTGCTTAGCGGCGACTAACCTCTAGCCTAGAAGTCAAGTGCGCGTCTATCTGTTTCTTTTTTTTCCTCCTTTGGTTCGCAGGGCACATGAGCACTTATGCTGAGCTACTTGGAAGAAGGGAAACAGACCGGCATCCCGATTCTAGCAAACCAGAGTTGCGGGGGCTGCAAGCACAAGGATCCAACCGCGGCAAGACAAGGTTGCCGGGGGCTGCAGATCCAGATAAGTCTTTCATCCTCTATCATGCATTTCAGAACGGAGTTGGGATATGTGAAACCTTGTTCTGTTTCTAGGCCACCGTGCTCCCCTTTTCTATACCCAAGGATTATCTCATGGGCCCGGATTTGGTTGTAGCCGCGGTGGCAAGGAAGTAGAACAAGGAGCCTAAGCCCGCTTCATCCTGCCTCCGCCAAGGCGTGAGAATGATCGGCCCGAGTAGGGGCGGCAAGGCCTGTTGCGGGTGAAAACGTTTATCTTAAATTATAACAAGGATTCGTTCCTTGTCGCGGGGTCTGCCCACGAACGAAAAACCTGGCAAACATCCCTTTTCATTAAAGCATCCCACACAGCTACAGTCCGTACGGAATGAAAAACATGAACAAAGGGGATTACAAGCTTTAAATTTAACAAGGCCCAAAACTTCAGATTAAAAAGAGATAAAGGTGCCCATGATCCTTTTCTTGTCCCTCTCCTCGGGAGGCAGGTCAAGGGCGAGAGGACAAAGGCGCCTAGGCGAGCCACTGAGCAGCAGAAAGCACCAAGAGAACACCTCGGTGGCCTGCAGGTAGGCCGGTGATGGCGGTGCGGGGAAAGGAGCTCGAAGACGAGGCGGCAGGACCGATAGTACGCGACGAAGGCGTCGGTGCCCGCGTACTCCGATTTGAAGGCCTTGACGCCCGCCCTCTTCCTCTTCCGCAGCCTCCAAATGCTAGCCGCCCAAGTAGACGGCCCCGAGAAATTGAAGGAGCTGGCCCCACCCCCGGCAAAACCCTGCTGGAGGAGCGGCCAGGTGCAGATGCTGCTGCTGCCGCACCCGCCCAGGTGCGGGGCGTCCGACGCCTAGTCGGACTCATCCCCGTCATCTGCCCCACTGTCCTCCTCATCACTTTCGCTCGAGGAAGAGCTTCCATCATTGGAATCTCCATCGGAGGAGCTCTCCACGCAGCACTTCAGGCGAGTCCCGACGTCTCCGAAGACCCTGACGAAGAGTAGGCCGTCCTCCATCAACTTGAAGTAGAGGACGAGCCCGGCCATCAGGCTGTGGCTGCGAGCGAACATCTTCCACCCACGACGGAGTACATGACCGAGGCCCGGGAATTGAGTTGACCCACGTGCCCCATTCCCCAACCCCTCATGTGCAATCTGAGGATTGGGGCCGATCACAACTCCATCTCCCGAGCAAAGCAGGCGGGAAGGCGAGGCAGCGGCGTGGAGGCGGCACAGCCTAATGAAGAACTTCGCGAGGTTGGTCTCGACATGGCCTTCCATCGGAAAGGCACCATTAGCGAAATGGCTTGGCCGCGCTGCCCGTCCGCCTCTTCCCCGAGCACTATGACCTCTGCCCCGGCCTCGCCCACGGCCTCACCCCCTCCCCCTTCCCCTCGCGGCCGGTTCCACCACCAAGGGCTCAGGAGGAGGAGGGACGTGCTGTCGAGCAGCGGCCCTCGCCGCCACCATCGAGGGACCCGAATTCCCTTTCCCCATGGCGAGTGAAAGGAAGAAGCAGAAGCAAGAGGAGACAGATGACAGAAGAATGCGGGATGCCATCCCCCCTTCCCCCTCTTTACAAAGGGGCGGGGTCGGGGCTCGGCCGCCCGCTCGGCGTAATCCAGCCACCGGAGGAAGCGAGGAATCAGGACCGACCCGCTGCCCCAACCAGCGACGGCCCGGTTTCCGCCTCCACCGCTGCCACCCAGCGCGCATGAAGGGCGCGTGGTGGGCGGACGTCTGGAACTCGGGGGCGGGTGGCGACCTCTCCTCACCCGGTGATGGTAGAGTGGGCGCCTTGAACCGTGGCTTGGCCCGTTCGATAAATGAGCGTGCCCCCATGCCTCCCTCTTTTTTATGGGAAAGCGCGAGCCACTGTCGGTGTCAAAACCGGCGGATCTCGGGTAGGGTTCCCGAACTGTCGTCTAGGCGGATGGTAACAGGAGACAAGGGACACGATGTTTTTACCAGGTTCGGCCCTCTCGATGGAGGTAAAACCCTACTCCTGCTTGATTAATATTGATGATATGGGTAGTACAAGAGTAGATCTACCACGAGATGAGAGAGGCTAAACCCTAGAACTAGCCTATGGTATGATTGTTGTTCGTCCTATGGACTAAAACCCTCCGGTTTATATAGACACCAAATTGGGTTAGGGTTACACAGAGTCGGTTACAATGGTAGGAGATCTACATATCCGTATCGCTAAGCTTGCCTTCCACGCCAAGGAAAGTCCCATCCGGACACGGGACGAAGTCTTCAATCTTGTATCTTCATAGTCCAGGAGTCCGGCCAAAGGTTATAGTCTGGCTATCCGGACACCCCCTAATCCAGGGTTCCCTCAGTAGCCCCTGAACCAGGCTTCAATGACGACGAGTCCGGTGCGCAATTTGTCTTCGGCATTGCAAGGCGGGTTCCTCCTCCGAATACTTCATAGAAGATTTTGAACACAAGGATAGTGTCGGCTATGCAAAATAAGTTCCACATACCACCGTAGAGAGAATAATATTTACACAAGTTCAATCTGGCGGCGTGTTCATGGCGTGACATCACATACAGCCAAGCCTTTATTGAATCGTTTTCTTGTCCAACCTCAGCGCGTTTAGCGAGGCGGTTTCCTTAGCACGTCTCGTCAAAGCAGAGATCGTGTCCCCTTATTCCGGGATTCTCATCAATACGGGCGTGGGTAACCCAACCGCGCCATTGATTACGGCGCTTGGGAGATAAGCGAGTTTTCTCTGGCTGGTGGGGACGCATAGCTTTTTCCGTCCATATAAGGGGATAAGGATCCACTTTTTCACACACGCCTTCTTCCTCCTTTGCTTATCCATTTCCGCGCACTGGAGCTCCAGCGCCCAAGTCTGCACATCCCACCTCAACCTTCTCCAACTATGTTCGGAGCGGGAGGCAAATGGATGGCCTCCTCCGTCACGGAGGGGCACATCAAAAAGCTGCGGAAGGCGGATACTTGTCCGCGACATCAGCCATAGGCTCCCCAACAAGGGCAGCTCATCCCCACCCAGGCCCCATGAGAGGTGGTGTTCCTCCCCACTTCCTCCGCGGACTAGGGTTTCCACTTCACCCATTCGTCCGGGGCTCATGTTCTACTACGGCCTAGATTTCCACGATCGGCCCCAATTTCATCCTCAACATCTCGGCGTTTATCGTGCGTGTGCGAAACCTTCCTCCGCATCCAGACCCACTTGACTTATGGCTGAAGACCTTCAATGTCAAGCCGAAGGTAGTGGGTGGCCGCCAAGCCGGAGTCTGGAGGTGCCATGGTGGGCAAGATGGCCAACGTCCTATGGCTCGAGGCTCCTTTGTGGAGACCATAAAGGGGTGGCAATCGGGGTGGTTCTACATCACCAAGCAGCGTGACTCTCAATGGGCGGGCCCCGAATTCGATTTGGCTTCCCTACGGCTGACCTCATGGAAAGAGAGCGGGCTGGCGTGGGGTAATTGAGAAGAGCTGACGGACTCCAAACCTGCGTCCGAAACCTGGTGGACAAGAATCTCAAGCTTGTCAGCGTAATCCGGTGATGCTCATCCATCGGATTCTCCCATGCCACAGGGGGCCTTCAACTTGTGGGAGTTTGATCCGGCACAAAGATCAACCTTGAGCGGCTCTTGACACTCGTCACGAAGATGCCCGGAAGGTCTTGTTCAAAGCGCCGAAGCTCCGCATCCGCTACGAAGATCGCGGATTCAGCTCACAACATCAAGCCAGCGAGGTAAGTTATTTTACCCTTTACGGGACTCTTTTTCATAGTTTGACTCTTTGCGTCTAAAACTCCCTCACCTTTGACGGGATGGCTGAAGGCGTCCGGACAGATTGATTGTCCGGCTCCCTTGCCGAAGACCAGTGGGACCTTGGGTTGACGGACTGCTGGTTCCGGCACCTCACGTGGTGCGGAGGAGAAGGCCAAGAAGAAGGCCACGGGAACTCGAAGGAGTTCCGGCGCCAGTGTTTGTCGGACTCATCGTCCGATGACTCTGGCGGAATCCCCGCCAAGATGAGGAGGAGGAAAAAGAGGCCTCTTCCCAGTGAAGGAGAGAAGAAAGGAAGGCCGCCCCAAGCGGGGAGGCCTGAGGGTCAAGAAGGGAAGGACCCTTCCTCCGGACTACACCGCCGATGCCGACGATGGCGAAGAGGGGTGGGCACCTAGGACCAAGCCCCTGGCGAAATCGTAAGTGTCCGGACACCAGAATAATTCATGGTGTTCCATTTGTCGCACAGCATCTTCTAATGCCAACTATAACCATGCAGCCCACCCAAGGACGGGCTCGACGATTCGTCGAGCAGCTCCCTGGATTCGTCGGAGGTGAATAGCACCTCACTTCTGACTGCCTCGTCTCCTCCCGCCGCGGATGACGCCGGGGTGGATTCCCAAAAGGGGCCCAGCCAGGAGGAGGTGGCCCTGGAGGCGCCGCAAGGCGACCTCCCGAAACCCGAGCTCAAAGGGGATAAAACCCCAAAGGGCTTCAAGTCCGGCCCTGCGCCAGACTCCGTACCGGAACCTTCATTGGTTGCGGAGTCCGACAGGCGACCCCTTCGTAAGAAGGGCAAGGCTGCGACGCCGGTGACCTCCGTCCAACCGGAGGCACCGGATGATTTGATGGAGGCGCTTAATGGCGCTTCCATCGACGAGGAGCACTGCACTGTTATGTGCGCGGTGATCCAGAAAGTTCAGGGCGCCAAGAGCGGGCTGACTCAAGCATGTGCCAGCCTTCTAACAGGCTTTGAGGTATGTATTTAGGATATGCAAAAATATTACCGCATAGAGAGTAGCCCCTGATGCTCAGTTTGGTGTTCGGAAAGAAATATCCGAACTGAGGATCTAAAAAGATATGCGCAGGAGTCTAACATAAGTATGTCAATATGGGAATGCAGGCTGTGCTGCTGACCTCTGCCGCACTGATTGCGGAGGTTGATGCATTAAAGCAGAGCCTCGAGCGGTCCGAGAACGAGCTTGGACTTGCTAAAAAGCAGCTTGAGGACAAGGAAGGTAAGTAATACCTTATGGGAGTATTTAAAAGATGTGTTTGCAAAAAATGACAGGAATAACGTGAATATTGTAGGGGCCACGAACAAGGTGGCGACCCTGAAGGAAGCGGTGTCCAAGGCCGAAAGCAATGCGGCGGCGGAGCACACCGAGCGAGAGAAGCAGGAGGCGCGGGTGGCGGAGGTGCGGCAAGAGCTCCAGGCTCTCGTGGAAAAAAACGAGAGTTTGGAGCGTGACTCAAAGACTCGAGAGTCCGAGCTCGCCTCGGCCCTTGAGAGCGCCAAGGCCGCTAAGGCCGAAGCCCAAAAAGCCCTCCAGGAGATTGAGGCGATGAAGAATATAGTGGCGGGTAAGGCATTCTATATGCAAAGCAAGCATGTGAAAGTGAATTATCTGTTACTTACCCGAATCCGGAGCTCTCGAGGAGCATTCGCAGATCTGCCCCGCAGTGTGGCTGATACTGCCACATTCTACCGAGCCGAGGAGGGAAGCTCGACGGAGAAGGTGTTCTGGTCTCAGTATGCTGAGGCCGGACACCTGGTGCCCTTAAGCGACCAGTTGAAGCAGCTGGTTGAGCTCCATAAGGTGGCCGAACAGGCCATGAAAGGCCTCATAGTTCGGCTGTGGCCTAAGGAAGCCATGCCTGGGAGCTACTTCGGGCTGGTGAGGCGGCTGGTGGACACCTGTCCATGGGTTGAAGTCATCAAGCGCTCCGTCTGCATCGAAGGTGCCCGTAGGGCCCTTGCCCTTGCTAAGGTGCACTGGGGCAAGATGGACGCTAAGAAGCTTGTGACGGACGGACCACCACCGAAGAAGGAGCATCGCAAACCTGAAATGTATTATGAGGGCGTCCTGAAGGGTGCCTGCCTTATAGCGGATGAATGCTCCAAAGATATAATTTTTGAATAGACTCGCATTTGTTATCCTGTGCGCTGAAAACTTGTTCATATGAGCGAAGCAACACTTTTGAATTTAAAATATTACCTTTTGTGCGGCCGTTTATTAAATTTAAGAGATGTCGAGTCGTCGGCTTCACCCCCATGCCACGAGTCTTTGGGGTGTTGGGATAAACTTGAGCGCTCTTGTTCCCATTCTTGGGTCCTTCGAGGCGGCGCCAACGAACGAACAAGGCAACCGGACTATAATGCTTGAACACTCTCACTTAGCCATAGAATTCTATAATTTTAAATTTCGGCGAAGCCCCTAGTATTCGGAAGACCGAGTTCGGGGCGCTATCCACGCCTTAGGCCGGACAATGCCGACTCCATTCTCTAAGCGGCATAAGTCTTTAGGGACTCGAAAACCTCTCGAACAGCAACCGGCTCTCACCCTATCATGACGGTCAGTTTTAGCTTTCTCCACTGAGGTGCTTAACCCAGCTCAACCGGGGCACAATCGCAGTGGTTCTCCCAGCGCTACCTTAACCGATATAACGGAACGTAAGGTACCAAAACATGGGAGCCGGGCAAACCCAACTATTGACCCAAGACATGATTCGGAGCCGATGCATATAATGCTATAAGTTCGGGGTGCCGCACTTGTGAAAGTGTTCGGACTTATCACACCATGTTATGGGGTACTTAAGCCCCTGGTGTATTGCCTGTACCAAAGTGTACGGTTGCACAATGTCATAAATGAACATATATATATATATATATATAGGAAAAAAAGGGGATTCCATAATAGTCAGAAGCTATATATTGTTTATTCAAAAGGGTGCGAGAAGAGCGAACGATACAAATAGTGTGATAAGCAAGGGGCGGACTTTTAACATGTCTCCCTCCGGGGTAAGCCAGCGGGATGGTGTGTAAAACAGATATATTGCTCATAAAAGAGACCACCTGGACACTCGACGTAGCTTTCTGCTTCCCTGGCTGTTGCATCGTGTGTTCGGTGATTCTAATGCCGGACAGGGCTTCGTGATAATGGAGTCCTGAAAGTAAAAAGAAAGAAGAAAAGAATGACACAATCGGGAGCCCCTGGTGCGGTTGAGCCGCATTCTGGGCATGTCATGCTCGTGCCCCTTCCCCTATGCCCATGGTATTTCCACAGCGTAATTATGTACGCGTAGTACTGGTTTCGCAATTTCGCGAGGGCTGGGGATTGGGCCGCATTGCTATGCGTGCTCGGAACGTGCCAGGCGGTCTTGTTGTAGGTTACTCCGGGCGCGCTTGAAGGTGTCCGGGCGTTTAACAGCCGGACTCGAGAATTGCCTGAAGAGGCTGCTTTGTACATCCGCCGCGAGGACCGCCGTATGCTCCTCCGTTCGGAGAGAGCGTTCGGTGTTTCGATTGACCGTAATGACTCCTCGAGGACCTGGCATCTTGAGCTTGAGATATGCGTAGTGCGGAACCGCTTTGAACTTTGCAAATGCGGTTTGTCCGAGCAGTGCATGATAGCCGATGCGGAACGGGACTATGTCGAAGATTAACTCCTCGCTTCGGAAGTTATCCGGGGATCCGAAGACCACTTCAAGTGTAACTGAGCCTATACAGTTGGCCTCTACACCTGGTATGACGCCTTTAAAGGTCGTCTTCGTGGGTTTAATCCTTGATGGTCTATGCCCATTTTGCGACTGTGTCCTGATAAAGCAGGTTCAGGCTGCTGTCGTCGTCCATTAGGACTCTAGTGAGATGAAATCCGTCAATGATTGGGTCTAGAACCAATGCGGCGAATCCGCCATGGCGGATGCTAGTGGGGTCGTCCCTTCGATCAAAAGTGATCGGGCAGGAAGATCAGGGGTTGAACTTTGGGGGGACTGGCTCCATCGCATATACGTCCCTTAGTGCACGCTTCCGCTCCCTTTTGGGCATGTGGATTGCGTATATCATGTTCACCGTCCGCACTTGCGGGGGGAAGCCCTTCTGTCCTCTATTGTTCGGCGGCCGGGGCTCCTCCTCGTCATCACTATGCATCCCCTTGTCATTGTTTTTGGCATTTAACTTGCCCGCCTGCTTGAACACCCAACAATCCCTGTTGGTGTGATTGGCTGGCTTTTCGGGGGTGCCATGTATCTGGCACGAGCGATTGAGTATTCGGTCCAAACTGGACGGGCCCGGAGTATTTCTTTTAAATGGATTTTTCTGCTGACCGGGTTTAGAGCCTCTGAATCCGGCATTGACTGCCGTATCCTCAGCATTATCGCCGTTAATGCGGCGCTTGTGCTTGTTGCGACGCGACCTGCCATTGCTGTCCTTGGTATCCGAATTACGTGGCTCTTGGTCATGTTGTTACTATGAGCTAGCCAGCTGTCCTCTCCCGCGCAAAAGCGGGTCATGAGTGTTGTGAGGGCTGCCATGGATTTTGGCTTTTCCTGTCCTAGTTGCCGGGCAAGCCACTCGTCGCGGATGTTGTGTTTGAAGGCTGCAAGGGCCTCGGCATCCAGACAATCGACGATTTGATTTTTCTTGGTTAGGAACCGTGTCCAGAATTGTCTGGACGATTCCTCTGGCTGCTGAATTATGTGGCTTAGGTCATCTGCGTCTGGTGGTCGCACATATGTGCCCTGGAAATTGTCGAGGAATGCGGCTTCCAGGTCTTCCCAACAACCAATTGACTCTGCTGGCAAGCTGTTAAGCCAATGTCGGGCTGGTCCTTTAAGCTTGAGTGGGAGGTATTTGATGGCGTGTAGATCATCACCGCGGGCCATGTGGATGTGAAGGAGATAGTCCTCGATCCAAACCGCAGGATCTGTTGTTCCATCGTATGATTCAATGTTTACCGGTTTGAAACCCTCAGGGATTTGATGATCCATCACTTCATCTGTGAAGCATAGTGGGTGTGCGGCGCCTCTGTATTGGGCTATATCACGACGCAGCTCAAATGAGCTTTGTCTACTGTGTTCGGCCCGGCCGGAGTTGCCATATCCGGCGTGATGGTTATCGTCACGTGTCTTTGGGGACCCACACAATCCGTAGATCGATCTTGTTTGCCCTGCCTTGTCCTCCAATATATCTCGCAGGTCTGGCGCATCTCCCCGCGCCTTTGTATATTTTGAGCGGCGATGGGGTGCGGCTTGAGTTGAGGGCCGAGAGGCCTCTCTGTCGCGGCCACGAGGTGGCCGGTCAGCCATATCATGCACTGGTGATGTAGGTTTGGGTGCTTCCTCCTCTAATCGGGGTAGCAGCCTGCGTCTTGGGTAGCTCTTAGAGGGGCGCTTGAGTTCATACTCTTCGGCCGCAAGGACTTCAGTCCATCTGTCAGCTAGCAAGTCTTGGTCAGCTCTAAGCTGTTGCTGCTTTTTATTGAGGCTGCTTGCCGTGGCCATGATCCTGCGTTTGAAACGCTCTTGTTCGACGGGATCCTCGGGCACGACGAATTCGTCGTCGTCGAGCCTTGCCTCATCTTCGGAGGGAGGCATGTAATTATCGTCATCTACCTCTTTTTCTGCCGCTCTCTCATGAGGGTTGGCTTCTCCATCCTCATGCGCTGAATCTTGCTGGAGGGGGTTGTCTTCGACACTGTCCCGGGTGTTATTGTCTCCCGTGCCGGAATCACCGTTTTTGCTGTGGCGGGATTTAGAGCGGCTCCGCTGACGCCGGCGCTTAGGCTGTTTCTTGGAGGGGTCATCCTCCACTGTTCCATCGCCATTCCCATCTTTTGGGATGTCCACCATGTATATGTCGTATGACGAGGTGGCCTTCCAGTGCCCTGTGGGCGCTGGTTCTTGGTCGTCTCCTACATCGTCGTCCATACCGTCGATGTCTTCGGAGTCGAAGTCGAGCATGTCGGTTAAATCATCGACAGTGGCTACGAAGTGGGTGGTGGGTGGGATTTGATTTTCTTCGTCGTCCGCATCCCAGCCTTCCTGACCATAATCCGGCCAGGGCTCTCCTGATAAAGAGAGAGACTTTAGTGAATTCAGAATGTCGCCAAAGGGCGAGTGCTGAAAGATGTCCGCGGCAGTGAATTCCATGATCGGCGCCCAATCGGATTCGATTGTCAGGGGCGCGGAAGGCTCAGAGTCCGGAGAGGAGTTCGGCACCTTGGAGTTACGAGCTTCGCAAAGGATGGGGTAGGTGTGCGGCTCAATCGCCGTAGAGATCGCAGCCCCTGAGGCGGTGTCCAGCCACCCGTCCTCGATCGGCCCGGTCGGCTCCGAGCTAAAGGTCGGAGCGGACTCTGGTGCAGCCTCAAGGACACTGTTCGGCGGCAGAGCTAGATCATGCCCCTCGTGACAGTGCGGCGCGCTTGGCTGTGGCTCGAACCCATCGAAGATCAAGTCTCCGCGGATGTCAGCCATGTAGTTCAAACTTCCAAATCTAACCTGATGGCGGGGGCATAGCTTTCAATCTGCTCCAGATGGCTGCGAATTGCCCATGATGCAAAGCCACCGAATCGAAGATCTATCGGGGAGAAAAGTCTCGCCTGGAGCGCATCGTTGTTGATGATCGGAGGAGCCATCGGGCCTAAAGATGACGACACGAGGAACTCTCAATGAAAGCACCAATGTCGGTGTCAAAACCGGCGGATCTCGGTAGGGGGTCCCGAATGTGCATCTAGGCGGATGGTGACGGGAGACAAGGGACACGATGTTTTACCCAGGTTCGGGCCCTCTCGATGGAGGTAAAACCCTACTCCTGCTTGATTAATATTGATGATATGGGTAGTACAAGAGTAGATCTACCACGAGATCAAAGAGGCTAAACCCTAGAAGCTAGCCTATGGTATGGTTGTTGTTCGTCCTACGGACTAAAACCCTCCGGTTTATATAGACACCGAATAGGGTTAGGGTTACATAGAGTCGGTTACAATGGTAGGAGATCTACATACCCGTATCGCCAAGCTTGCCTTCCACGCCAAGGAAAGTCCCATCCGGACACGGGAGGAAGTCTTCAATCTTGTATCTTCATAGTCTAGGAGTCCGGCCAAAGGTTATAGTCCGGCTATCCGGACACCCCCTAATCCAGGACTCCCTCACGGCCTCTTTACTGCGATCTGACACATGCCTGTGGAAACCGACCCACGCATGCCACCCACGTCACGCACACCCCTCCACGCTGTGCCGCGCGATGGTCGTCGTCTGAAGCGCTTGTGTGAAAAGTCTTACCACGGTAAAACCGCCCGCCTGCTCACAAGACCGCTTTTGGCCTGGCCCAACAACGTGTCGCACTTATGTGTGGCCCAGGCCCGGGGGCTCCTGTCAGTGTACAAAAAGGGGCACACTTTTGTACCCCTTTACCTATGCACGGGCAGTCGGAGCCGCCCCCACGGTCACACCAAGCAGAACAGGGGAGGTGAGCCAAGGTAAGATCGAAGCCCAAGATAATCAGAGCAACGCCAAGGGAGAGACCACAAGGAGCAGAGGGACAAAGCAAGCTCCCCCGACAAGACCCTTGCCGGGGCAGCCTCAGCAGCCCCCGAGAGACCCTTGCCGGGGCAGCTCGCCTCACACCAACAGAGCGAGCCACCCTTGAGCCCACGGTCCCCAACGCCATCATCCACGTGGGGCCAGGGCTCGGGAAGGCACCTCTGTGGTGGCATGCAGATCTTTGTGAAGACATATTCAAGATCAGATGAGGATTAGAATACGACGATCCTCGGCAAGATCCTTGCCGAGGAAGGCCACCAGACCCCTGGCAAGGCCCTTCCCGGGGACGACAGCGCACCACGGCAAGACCCTTGCAAGGCCACACGGCAAGACCCTTGCCGGGCCACCCGGCAAGGCCCTCACCAAGGATGCCAGCAGGGCCACCGCCAGGCCCACGCCAACCAAGCTTCCATCACCGTTCACATGCAGCTGCCAGCCCAATCAGCTGGGCGGGCACCTACATGGCAACATGCAGCCCCCAGGCCAACTCATCGAGCGCCTGCGTGGTGGCATGCAGATCTTCATGAAGGCTCCACCACCGTGCCACCTCAGCTGCCTGCCTGCCTACATGGCGCTGCACGCATCGCTGGCCAAGGCGCGTGTCTAAGCAAGGAGGAGCGGTGACGGACGGGACGGGTCTCGCCCCCGTCCCCGATAAAGCAGGGGGACACCTAAGCTACGCATTAAATGCATCTTGTCCTGTAATACGATCGATAAGCTCACGGCACTGTGCGCCTTTCCGCCTCCTGTGTGCCAGTGTGGCAGCCCCTTTCGACCATAAAAAGGAGGCCCATGGCATACTGGAGAAGGATACGGCTCTTTCGAACCACTCACTCACCACAGCTAGTTCGAGAGCTCAAGAACTCTCTGAAATACACCCACCAAAGCAGGACTAGGGTTTTCCGCATCCTCGCGGCCCAAACCTGGGTAAACGCTCCTTGTGCTGGCTACTGGTCCTGCTCTTCTTGCAACCGTGCGCCCCAAAAACCATAGTAGGGATTCTTGTGATCCCATAGGTGTCGTTTCCCCCGACAGCACCTCTTACTAAATTAAATGATATAGCCACCCTATTCACTAATGATGAGAAACCTCGCTACTATTATATCCTTAAGTTATTTCCATTCTCATTAAAGGGTGATGCTAAAACATGGTTTAATTCTCTTGATCCTGGTTGTGTGCGTAGTCCCTAGGATATGATTTATTACTTTTCTGCTAAATATTTCCCCGCTCATAAGAAACAAGCTACCTTAAGGGAAATATATAATTGTGTGCAAATTGAAGAAGAGAGTCTCCCACAAGCTTGGGGGAGGCTTCTCCAATTACTTAATGCTTTGCTTGTTCATCCTCTCAAGAAAAATGAAATACTTGATATCTTTTATAATGGACTAACCAATGCTTCCAGAGACCACCTGGATAGTTGTGCTGGTTGTTTTTTCAGGGAAAGAACAGTTGATCAAGCTGAATTGCTATTGAATAATATGTTGACTAATGAAAATAATTGGACACTTCCTGGACCAACTCCTAAGCCAACTCCGAAGAAAAGGGGTATTCTATTTCTATGTCCGGAAGATATGCAAGAGGCAAAGAAATCTATGAAAGAAAAAGGTATTAAAGTTGATGATGTTAAGAATTTACCTCCTATTGAAGACTTAGATGGTCTTGATTTACCACCTATTGAAGAAATACATGGTCTTGATAACCCGACACAGGTAGTAAAGGTAAATTCTCTCTATAGATTTTATGAAGGTGATATTCCTCGTTATAAGTCTGCTGGCCAATGCTTAGATGAGTTTGATAATTTTATTGTTAAACAAGAAAACTTCAATGCTTATGTTGGTAGAAAATTGAAACGCAATGCTTATATGATTGAACACTTGAGTGATTATATGTCTAGAGTTAAAGGTGAACTTAAACTCATTAGTAAACATGCTTCTATGGTTACCACTCAAGTAGAACAAGTGCTTAAAGCTCAAAATGATTTGCTCAATGAATTAAATAATAAGAAAAATGATAACGATGTTAGAGTTATGACTAGAGGGGGTAAAATGACTCAGGAACCTTTGTATCCTGAGGGCCACCCTAAGAGAATTGAGCAATATTCTCAGAGAACTAATGTTGATGCACCTAGTCCTTCTAAGAGGAAGAAAAATAAAAATGATAGGACTTTGCATGCTTCTAGTGAACCACACCAAAGAATCCCAATGATATTTCTATTTCTGATGCTGAAACACAATCTGGTGATGAACATTAACCTAGTGATAATATTAATGATGATGTTCATGTTGATGCTCAACCTAGCAATAACAATGATGTAGAGATTGAACCTGTTGTTGATCTTGATAACCCACAATCAAAGAATCAATGTTATGATAAGAGAGACTTTGTTGCTAGGAAGAACGGTAAAGAAAGAGACACAAATATGCGACCCTATCCAAAAGGAACTCGACGGTCCCACCAAGGATAGACCCGCATATTGAAACGCTTTTGCAAGGTGGATATCATTACATCAACATTACATAATAGATGGAGATACATACATAAGGCACAAATGCCACAAGAATACATCAACATCATATACAAGATCAACATCCGACTACGGATGAAACATAAACAGAAACTCAAACAATATCCAGCCTGCTAGCCCAGGCTGCCGACCTGAACCTATCCCCGATCAAGAAGAAGCGGAAGAAGAACTCCAATACAAGCAAACATCGCTCTCGCGTCATGATCATCGCAAAACCTGTACCTGCAACTGGTGGTGTAGTAATCAGAGCCACGAGGACTCAGCAATCCCATTACCATGGGTATCAAGACTAGCAAATCTTAATGGGAAAGGAAGGGGTAAAGTGGAGAGGTTGCAGCAGAGACTAAGCATATATGGTGGCTAACATACGCAAATGAGAGCGAGAAGAGAAACAAAGGAACGGTCATCAACTAGTAATGATCAAGAAGTGATCCTGAACTCCTACTTACGCCAATCATAACACGAAACCGTGTTCTCCTCTCGATCAACCCCAAAAGAGACACTCACGGTTACGCTTTACAGGTTGGTGTATTTTAATTAAGATCAACTTCGGTTTTCTACAACCGGACATTAACAAATTCCCATCTGCCACATAACCGCTGGCACGGCTTTGAAAGTTCAAACCCTGCAGGGTGTCCCAACTTAGCCCATGATAAGCTCTTGCGATCAACGAAGGATATTCCTTCTCCCGGGAAGACCCGATCAGTCTCGGAATCCGGCTACAAGACATTTCGACAGCAATAAAACAAGACCAGCAAAGCCGCCGGATGTGCCGACAAATCCTGATAGGAGTCGCACGCCTCGGTCTCGTCTCACACACGGATAAGTCAAGCTACGAGTAAAACCAACCCTCGAGTTGCCCGTGGTGGCCCCCAGCAGTTGCTCGGTTCGGACCAACACTGGAGGAGCACCGCCCGGGGCTAAAATAAAGATGACCCTCGGGCTCCGAAACCCAAGGGAAAAGGGTATAGGTGAGGCAAATGGTAAAACCAATGTTGGGCCTTCTTTGAAAAGTCTTATTCAAAGCGAACTGTCAAGGGGTCCCATAAATCACCCGACCGCGTTAGGGACGCAAAATCCGGGAACATAACACCGATATGACGGAAACTAGGGCGGCAAGAGTGGAACAAAACACCAGGCATAAGGCCGAGCCTTCCACCCTTTACCAAATATATAGATGCATTAATTAAACAATAGATATATTGTGATATCCCTACAAGTAAACATGTTCCAACAAGGAACAACATCTCCATGTTCCAACAAGGAACAAACATCATCTTCACCTGCAACTAGCAACGCTATAAGAGGGGTTGAGCAAAGCGGTAACATAGCCAAACAACTGTTTGCTAGGAAGGGTGCAAAAGGTTAGAGGCTGACATGGCAATTTGGGATGGCTTGATAAACAGGTAATAGGTAGCGCAGCATAGCGAAGGAACGAGGCAACTAGCATAGCAATGATAGTAGTGAGATCCAGGGTAGCGGTCATCTTGCCTGAAATCCCGCAAGGAAGAAGAACGAGTCCATGAAGAAGACGAACGGAAGAAGCCGAACCAAGCATAGACGAACGAATCCTCACGATCGCAACGAAACAGGAACTAACAAGAAGAAGCACACAACATGGTAAACACCCACACATGAACAAGGCATGCTGCACAATCAAGCATGATGCATGACAAAGCTACATGAAGCTACTCATGGAAAGGGATGATGCAAACAAGAGCAACACATCAAAGCAAGTTTAAATGAGGCCGGGAACAACATATAACAATTCCGGTAAGTCCTCATATGCATATTTCGAAATTGGTCCAGATCTGAATAACTTTATGTTCAAGTTGTTAAACAGAAAGTTAAGATGCACCACGATGATCTACACGAAATTCTAGTCAAGTTACATATAAAGTTCATTAGATTCGGAGCTACGGCCTAGAAGATATGAGCAAAACAAGATAAGCATGGCATTGATGCAAAATGCATACAAACATCAAGCAAACACCTCAAAACAAGGATGCAACATGATAATATGAAACTACAAGCAAAATCAAGCAAGTTTCATATAGAGCACACTCAAAACGGAGCAACGGTTCAACACATACACCCTATACAAGTCATGACAACAATCTGCCCAAAACAGCAACTAGGCATATTGCAAGCATCAAAACAACATGCTACAGCACCACAATATGAAAACAAAAGGCATGGGCATGATCTACAGGTAAAGCATTACAAAACATGAACACTGAGCTATCTCCAGAAATGACTAGAACATGCTCAAAATGACATGGCAAGATTGCAAGTAATAACAGTTTCAGACTTTGACAGAAATAACATCAGGTTGCAATGTTTAGAGCTATGAAACATCATATTACAGGAACTTATCATGGCAAACAAAGGCATGGCATGAATCTACCCAAAGCATATAACAAAAGTCCTTTAGTGACCATAAGCCAAAAAGGATCAGAAAATATAGTAACACCCATGTAAATATCGAAAGTATCGTTAACAGATTCAGCAACATGGCATGTCAAAAACTGATAACAAGTAGGCATGTTTACAAGCTCAACGCACTCACTACAGAGCATTATATGATAAACAAAGAATACATACATCAAGAAGGCATGGCATAGAAGACATACATGGCAAGAACAATAACATAGCATACATGGATCAACCACAACAACCTTGGCAAAATTGAATAACATGTAAACAATCTGCCAGGAAACATTTTATAGAAAAAGTAGAGCTTGATTGACTCAAGCTATGGCACTCCATAATTGCAAACAAGGGCATGGATGGATAGAACAATACATGCTTTACAAAACATCCTTAGTGAAGTATCTCAAAATATGCATGGATCTCTCGGTAGCATCAAGTAAACATGGCATCAAAATATCAGCAAAACAGGGCTGAAATCAGCAACAACAAGACACCTAGTTTGCATGCTTGTGCTAGTCACCACATAGATCACAAAAATACATGGCATATACCCCTCGAAATATGGCATGGCATATTACAAAACACATGTAGGACTCAAGTCCATAGGATGCACACATCAATCATGGCAAAAATGACAAAAGTGCAAGTTCTGATAAAAATCAGAAACTAACATCACATAGCACTCTTCCAACAGCATTTCGGGCACCAAGATGAGCTTAAATGAAAATGATGCAATGAGATGAAATGATCTACTCTTCGAGGCGAACGTTTTGACATATTACACGCCCAAAACGGAGCAACGATGACAGAGATATGATGCAATGAAAATGGAACAAAATATATGCAGAAAAAGGACAGGATATTTCGGGTCAACCTCCAGATTTGCACGGTTTACGATGCGGCGACGGATCTCGCAGGAACTTCGCCGGAGTTGAAGGGGAAGGTGGCCGGAGCTGCGGGAGAGGTTGGGGAGGCCGGGAGGAGGCGGATCCGGCCGCCGGAGGGGCGCCAGACGGCGGGCGCGCCGGTGGCGCTGCGGGCGGCAGCCCGGCGAGTAGCGATTCGACGGCAGGCGGGCGAGGCTGCCAGCGGGCGGCGGCAGGGAGGTGCGCCGGGCGGCGGGCGCTGCGGGCGCTGGCGCGGGGGCGCCAACCACCGGGCGAGGCGGCGCGCCGAGGCCGGAGGCGACCACCGGGCGGCGGGCGGGCGACCGTGAGGCGGCGGCGGGCGGCGGCGAACGCGCGCGGCGGCGGCGGCGCGGGAGGCGCGCGGGCGGCGCGGCGGCGGCGGCGGCGCGGCGAACCTGGCGGTCCGCGATGGGCTCGCGGGGCGGGCGGGCGGCGGCGGGCTCGGCGGTCCCGCGATGGGCTCATGGGCCGGGCGGCGGTGGACGCGTGGGAGGCCACGTGGCGGCCCCCGGTTGGGCGCGGGCGGCGGCGGAGATGCGTCCGGCCGGGGACGGACATGTCCGGCGCGGCGCGGAGGAGAATTTTAGGGTTTGGGGTGGAATTGGACTGCGATTTCGGGGAGGAAGACATATTTATAGGTAGAGGGAGCTAGGAGAGTCCAAATGAGGTGCGGTTTTCGGCCACGCGATCGTGATCGAACGACCGAGAGCATGGAGAGGAGTTTGGTGGGTTTTGGGCCACTTAGAAAGGGGTGTTGGGCTGCAACAAAGAGGCTTGCGGTTACCGGTTAACTGTTGAAGTACCAAACGACCTCAAATGATCCGAAACTTGACAGGCGGTTCACGGTTTTATACCAAGGCCGCTTGACAAACCTCGGGCATTCCGAGAACGTTTGACACCCGCACATGAAAAGAGGTAAAAGGGGGCGCCGGGAGAGATAGGAGTGCCGGATTGCAAAACGGACAACGGGGAAAATGCTCGGATGCATGAGACGAACACATATGCAAAACGAAATGTACATGATGACATGATATGAAATGCATATGATGACATGGCAAAGACAGCGAATAACTGGCAGACACCTGGCGCATCGAATCCGGGGCGTTACAACACTCCTCCACTAACAAGAGATCTCGTCCTGAGATCTTAGGACCGAGACGGAAGGGAAAAGGGATGAGGTGAAACAAGAACTCAAAAGAAGAAGAAAAGAATCGAGATCACTCGAGAAGAAGAGAGGAACGACGAGGATGAGGAGAATCGAAAGCTCACTGAATCAGATAGACTATGAAAGCACTCGTTCCAACCGGAGTGGTTAGAATGAGAAAAGAGACGAATAAGACTGAAAGGATTTAGGCAGCACATCGGTTGAACAAGGAAAGAAAAGAACATGAACTTGAGAGGGTGGAATGATACTTGATGAAGACATGACACAAAACCTCCGAAAATAATTGAAATAGAATGAAAAGAACTTAGGAGGAAGGATTGAGCGGAGTTGTTGAGAAAATCAACCACGAAAGAATAAGCTTGTTGTGGACTTATGGAAAACATCTCGAAATTAATGAGGTGATAACCAGCCGCAAACGGAAATGATTGAATAGCTGAGAAAAACGAAGAAATGCAAAACTCCACTTTAAAAGAATTCGGAGAATTAATTGCACTTCGAGATGCGAGAAGAAAAGATATTTGAACTCTACCCACAAAATCTTGATGAACTCTTGAAGAAATGAATTAAATCATGAAGAACCACCATGAAGAACTCCGTTGATAAAAAGGATGATGAGATAGAATGAAAGGATGAAAGAATAAGATGAGCATTGCGATGAATTAGATGGAGGATTCCGACGAGATGGCTGAGGAAATTGAACTCCGGAAAAGAAAAGATGAAAACACTTGGAACTAGAATTTATTTCTCAAAACAAACTCCGAAGGAAGGAATTAATAAACTTGAGGAAATAAGAATAAGATTTATTGTATGGTTATCCTCCACCAATTAAATTGATGAGAAGCAATGGATTTTACATACTACTTATTCTTCTTGAAAAGGATTGAGAATGGACATATCACAAACTTGAGAAGGACTTCATGAATCACCGGTAGGTTGAAAAGAATGAATGAAATGATACTATAACAAAGGAAAAAGAATCTGAATGAACCACCGTAAGAATTCGAAGATGACTGATGAAAGAGAATGAATCACCGGGAAGAATTAGAAGAACAAATAAACTAGAGGGGATTTAGATGCAAAAGAACAAAGAGATCATGAGCTGATTAACGAATGCTTGAACGCATCACCGGAAGAATATTGAGACGAACAAAGGGGCACGAATATGGAATAATTGGAGAATGAATCTGAAAACTTAGAATGAAGAAATCTTCCGAAAAGATGGCCTCCGGATGATCGAGAGGGAAAGCAACTCCTGAAACACTCCGGACGGATGAAAAGAATTGCACGACTGGAAACAATTAGATAGGATAACATCGAGCTAGCACCATGAATCTCCGGGAGAACGGACAAGATTTAAGAGAAACTCTACTTCGGTCTTCAAAGGACGATGATAAACACCAGCAAAATTAATGAGATACTCCGGAAGAACAAAAGCGAAGAGGTTGAGGCAACAATAAAAAGAATTAGAAAGCGAGATCTTGGAAAATCATCTGACTGATGAAATTCATACTTACGTCAAACTTGAAAAAAAAATTCTGAATGGCTCCGGGGAATTAGAAGAGTCAGGTAAGATCCTGGGAAAAGACCTGTGGATTAGGGCCCACTAAAAAGAAAACACCATTGGAAAAGGATGTTGAACAGATAGATGATGCACCGGAACAATTGAGATATTAGAATGAGGTGACAACCTCGAATTAATTGGAACACAGACGAATCTCCTGAGATATCTTGAGCACTTCGGAAGGATAAACTGGCGAGAGACGAACGAGCAAAGAGAACACTTCGAAGGAAAGGAATATGATTAACCCGAAAAACTTGAATCGAGTCCACCGGAAAAGAAAGAGATGAAGAATGTCGTACAAAACGAGAATTCACCGGTTGAAATAATTGACGAAAGACTGAAGATACTCTGCACGAATGAAATTGATGGTCGAAACAGACTCAAACTCCGAGAAGAATAGGGTGGGAGGGCGGGAAAACAAAGACAACTTGGAAGAGGAAAACGATGAATAACTTGAAGAGGCAACACCGGTTGAAATCATTGAAGAAAGAAAGCAAAAACTTCACACGAGTAGGATGGATACTCGATTACGGACTCCGGTTCCGAGAAGAAGAAGGGAGGGCGGGTGGGAAAAGAAAACAACTGGGAATTGAACTTGGCAAAGATGAAGATGGTCGAGTCAACTTGACGAGAAATGCACCAGATGAAAAGAGCTGAGAGCCAACGATCGGAAAACCAACTGCGTGACCCTAAAGAAAAATTTGAAGGGGAAGAGAAGTAATTCAAAACACCTACGTCAAGATTCCTCACCAGGGCGACGAAGGGGCAGAGGAGTAAAAAGAATTCCTACTCTCCGATATAACTAGACTCCGAAAATAGTTTTCTTCTAGACTCAACAAGGGGGCTCCTAAGGTCGGTCGAGGCTCTGATACCAACTTGTCACGCCCAATATGCGACCCTATCCAAAAGGAACTCGACGGTCCCACCAAGGATAGACCCGCATATTGAAACGCTTTTGCAAGGTGGATATCATTACATCAACATTACATAATAGATGGAGATACATACATAAGGCACAAATGCCACAAGAATACATCAACATCATATACAAGATCAACATCCGACTACGGATGAAACATAAACAAAACTCAAACAATATCCACCTGCTAGCCCAGGCTGCCGACCGAACCTATCCCCGATCAAGAAGAAGCGGAAGAAGAACTCCAATACAAGAAAACATCGCTCTCGCGTCATGATCATCGCAAAACCTGTACCTGCAACTGGTGGTGTAGTAATCTGTGAGCCACGAGGACTCAACAATCCCATTACCATGGGTATCAAGACTAGCAAAGCTTAATGGGAAAGGAAGGGGTAAAGTGGTGAGGTTGCAGCAGCGACTAAGCATATATGGTGGCTAACATACGCAAATGAGAGCGAGAAGAGAAACAAAGGAACGGTCGTCAACTCGTAATGATCAAGAAGTGATCCTGAACTCCTACTTACGTCAATCATAACACAGAAACCGTGTTCTCCTCTCGATCAACCCCGAAAAGAGACACTCACGGTTACGCTACACGGTTGGTGTATTTTAATTAAGATCAACTTCGGTTTTCTACAACCGGACATTAACAAATTCCCATCTGCCACATAACCGCGGGCACGGCTTTGAAAGTTCAAACCCTGCGGGGTGTCCCAACTTAGCCCATGATAAGCTCTCGTGATCAACGAAGGATATTCCTTCTCCCGGAAGACCCGATCAGTCTCGGAATCCGGCTACAAGACATTTCGACAACAATAAAACAAGACCAGCAAAGCCGCCGGATGTGCCGACAAATCCTGATAGGAGTCGCACGTACCTCGGTCTCGTGGCACACCGGATAAGTCAAGCTACGAGTAAAACCAACCCTCGAGTTGCCCGTGGTGGCCCCAAGGTTGCTCGGTTCGGACCAACACTCGAAGAAGCACCGCCCGGGGGCTAAAATAAAGATGACCCTCGGGCTCCGAAACCCAAGGGAAAAGGGTATAGGTGAGGCAAATGGTAAAACCAATGTTGGGCCTTCTTTGGAAAAGTCTTATTCAAAGCGAACTGTCAAGGGGGTCCCATAAATCACCCGACCGCGTTAGGGACGCAAAATCCGGGAACATAACACCGATATGACGGAAACTAGGGCGGCAAGAGTGGAACAAAACACCAGGCATAAGGCCGAGCCTTCCACCCTTTACCAAATATATAGATGCATTAATTAAACAATAGATATATTGTGATATCCCAACAAGTAAACATGTTCCAACAAGGAACAACATCTCCATGTTCCAACAAGGAACAAACTTCATCTTCACCTGCAACTAGCAACGCTATAAGAGGGGCTGAGCAAAGCGGTAACATAGCCAAACAACGGTTTTCTAGGAAGGGTGCAAAAGGTTAGAGGCTGACATGGCAATTTGGGATGGCTTGATAAACAGGTAATAGGTAGCGCAGCATAGCGAAGGAACGAGGCAACTAGCATAGCAATGATAGTAGTGAGATCCAGGGTAGCGGTCATCTTGCCTGAAATCCCGCAAGGAAGAAGAACGAGTCCATGAAGAAGACGAACGGAAGAAGCCGAACCAAGCGTGAGCGAACGAATCCTCACGATCGCAACGTAAACAGAACTAACAAGAAGAAGCACACAACATGGTAAACACCCACACATGAACAAGGCATGCTGCACAATCAAGCATGATGCATGACAAAGCTACATGAAGCTACTCATGGCAAGGGATGATGCAAACAAGAGCAACACATCAAAGCAAGTTTAAATGAGGCCGGGAACAACATATAACAATTCTGGTAAGTCCTCATATGCATATTTCGAAATTGGTCCAGATCTGAATAACTTTATGTTCAAGTTGTTAAACAGCAAGTTAAGATGCACCACGATGATCTACACGAAATTCTAGTCAAGTTACATATAAAGTTCATTAGATTCGGAGCTACGGCCTAGAAGATATGAGCAAAACAAGATAAGCATGGCATTGATGCAAAATGCATACAAACATCAAGCAAACACCTCAAAACAAGGATGCAACATGATAATATGAAACTACAAGCAAAATCAAGCAAGTTTCATATAGAGGACACTCAAAACGGAGCAACGGTTCAACACATACACCCTATACAAGTCATGACAACAATCTGCCCAAAACAGCAACTAGGCATATTGCAAGCATCAAAACAACATGCTACATCACCACAATATGAAAACAAAAGGCATGGGCTTGATCTACAGGTAAATCATTACAAAACATGAACACTGAGCTATCTCCAGAAATGACTAGAACATGCTCAAAATGACATGGCAAGATTGCAAGTAATAACAGTTTCAGACTTTGACAGAAATAACATCAGGTTGCAATGTTTAGAGCTATGAAACATCATGTTACAGGAACTTATCATGGCAAACAAAGGCATGGCATGAATATACTCAAAGCATATAACAAAAGTCCTTTAGTGACCATAAGTCAAAAAGGATCAGAAAATATAGTAACACCCATGTCAATATCGAAAGTGTCGTTAACAGATTCAGCAACATGGCATGTCAAAAACTGATAACAAGTAGGCATGTTTACAAGCTCAATGCACTCACTACAGAGCCTTATATGATAAACTAAGCATACATACATCAAGAAGACATGGCATACAAGACATACATGGCAAGAACAATAACATAGCATACATGGATCAACCACAACAACCTTGGCAAAATTGAATAACATGTAAACAATCTGCCAGGAAACATTTTATAGCAAAAGTAGAGCTCAATTGACTCAAGCTATGGCACTCCATAATTGCAAACAAGGGCATGGACGGATAGAGCAAGACATGCTTTACAAAACATCCTTAGTGAAGTATCTCAAAATATGCATGGATCTCTCGGTAGCATCAAGTAAACATGGCATCAAAATATCAGCAAAACAGGGCTGAAATCAGCAACAACAAGACACCTAGTTTGCATGCTTGTGCTAGTCACCACATAGATCACAAAAATACATGGCATATACCCCTCGAAAGATGGCATGGCATATTACAAAACACATGTAGGACTCAAGTCCATAGAATGCACACATCAATCATGGCAAAAATGACAAAAGTGCAAGTTCTGATAAAAATCAGAAACTAACATCACATAGCACTCTTCCAACAGCATTTCGGGCATCAAGATGAGCTCAAATGAAAATGATGCAATGAGACGAAATGATCTACTCTTCGAGACGAACGTTTTGACATATTACACGCCCAAAACGGAGCAACGATGACAGAGATATGATGCAATGAAAATGGAACAAAATATATGCAGAAAAAGGACTTAGGATATTTCGGGTCAACCTCCAGATTTGCACGGTTTACGATGCGGCGACGGATCTCGCCGGAACTTCGCCGGAGTTGAAGGGGAAGGTGGCCGGAGCTGCGGGAGAGGTTGGGGAGGCCGGGAGTAGGCGGATCCGGCCGCCGGAGGGGCGCCGACGGCGGGCGGCCGGTGGCGTCGGGCGGCAGCCCGGCCAGAAGCGCTTCAGCGCCGGCGGGCGAGGCTGGCCGGGCGGGCGGCGGAGGTGCGCTGGGCGGCGGGCGCTGCGGCGCGCCGGCAAGGCGCCGCCACCGGCGGGAGGCGCGCCGAGGTCGGAGGCGACCACCGGGCGGCGGGCGGGCGAACGGTGAGGCGGCGGCGGCGGCGGCGAACGGCGCGGCGGCGGCGGCGGCGAGGCGCGGCTGGCGGCGCGGGCGGCGGCGGCAGCGGCGGGCCTGGCGGGCCCTGCGATGGACTCAGCGGCCGGCGGCGGTGGAGGCGTGGGGAGGCCACGTGGCGGCCCCGCAGCTTGCGGCGGCGGAGATGCGTCCGCCGAGACGGACATGTCCGCGCAAGGGCGAGAGGAGAATTTAGGGTTTGGGTGGAATTGGACCGCGATTTCGGGAGGAAGACATATTTATAGGTAGAGGGAGCTAGGAGAGTCCAAATGAGGTGCGGTTTTCGGCCACGCGATCGTGATCGAACGACCGAGAGCATGGAGAGGAGTTTGGTGGGTTTTGGGCCACTTAGAAAGGGGTGTTGGGCTGCAACAAAAGAGGCTTCTGCGGTTACCCGGTTAACCGTTGAAGTACCAAACGACCTCCAAATGATCCGAAACTTGACAGGCGGTCTACCGGTGCTATACCAAGGCCGCTTGACAAACCTCGGGGCATTCCGAGAACGTTTGACACCCGCACATGAAAAGAGGTAAAAGGGGGCGCCGGGAGAGATAGGAGTGCCGGATTGCAAAACGGACAACGGGGAAAATGCTCGGATGCATGAGACGAACACATATGCAAAACGAAATGTACATGATGACATGATATGAAATGCATATGATGACATGGCAAAGACAGCGAATAACTGGCAGACACCTGGCGCATCGAATCCGGGGCGTTACAATCCAGGAGTACCAACTATACCTGCTCCATTAAAAGAAACTATGTTAAAACTGCTTTATGTGATCTTGGAGCCGGTGTTAGTGTTATGCCTCTCTCTTTATATTGTAGACTTGATTTGAATAAGTTGACACCTACTGAAATATCTTTGCAAATGGCCGATAAATCAACTGCTATACCTGCCGGTATTTGTGAGGATGTGCCTATTGTGGTTGCAAATGTTACTATTCTAACGAACTTGGTTATTCTTGATATTCCTGAGGATGATAGTATGTCGATTATTCTTGGGAGACCCTTTTTGAATACTGCAGGGGCTGTTATTGATTGCAACAAAGGCAATGTCACTTTTCATTTTAATGGTAATGAGCATACGGTACACTTTCCGAGGAAACAACCTCAAGTCCACAGTATCAATTCTATTGAAAAATTCCATCGATTATTATTGGAGGTTTTGAATTTCCTCTTCCTACTGTCAAAAAGAAATATGATATTCTTATTGTTGGGGATGTGCATATTCCCGTTGAGGTAACTTAGTGTTATTCGAAATTTCTCCGGTTTCAAGCGATTCGGAATGAGTTTGTTAACAAGACCTTATCAACCTTGTTAGTGGATTCCTTTTGATGAGCATGAGATGGATCAAGTTAGAAAGCACAACCTTCTGTACCCTCCTTTTACTTTCTGTTATTTAGATTAAATAAAGCAAAAAATAGTATTTTCTGTCTGTTTTCTGAATTATCATTGCAATAAAAAATACCCCAAAAATAAAATTTCTCCAAATGCCCTGAAATTGAAATATGATTTTTCTAGAATATTTAAGAATATCTGGCACTGAGAACACATCAGGGGGAGCCAGTACCTGGCCACGAGGGTCCAGGGCGCGTCCACCCCCTGGTCGCGCCCCTACCTCGTGGGCCCCTGGTGGCCCCCCTCCACTTATTCCAGCACCCACACACTCCTTATTCCTCCCAAAAGAATCACCAACCAGCTCAAGCACGAGTTCTAGCTCATCTTGCTGCGATTTTCGATCTCCTTGCTCAAAGCTCCACTCACAAAACTGCTTTGGGGCATTGTTCTTCGGTATGTGACTTCTCCAATGGTCCAATTAGTTTTTGTTCTAGTGCTTTATTTATTGCAAATTCTTGCTGCTTAGGTGAACCTGTTCTTGATCTTGCAAGTCAAATTTATATGGTCCCAAGTAGTTCTAATGCATGATATAGTCTCAAGGCACTTGTGGGAGTAGTTGCTATCAATTTTGTTGAGTTTGGCTCACTTTTATTTTGAGTTACTAAAATTTTCAGAAATTTTTCAGAGGAAAAAATATGTTTAGGAAAATGTACCAAGGTGGTTCTTCAAGGAAGCAAGGACCCAGGCCCGCAATACGTGAGCCAGAGAAGCTCAAGTGCGGCCTTGTGAATGGCCGTCAGAAGATTTTATGATCCGAGCAGAAATTAAGGAGGAATTTGACGCATATGTGCGTAATGCTGAACTCGACGGCTTCATGCTAGATAAGTGCCCTCGGTATTATCACCTAACCGATTCCTTTGTGAGAAGGTTTAAATTTACATCTTCACGCAATTCTCACACTGTCCTATTTGATTTCTACGGTAAATCTTATACAATGGACTTAGAAGTTTTTAATACTGCTTGTAAACTCCCGCAATGGGGTAGTGCTAGTGAACCCCGCAAATCTGAGTTTAAAGATTTTCTTGCTAGTATCACTGCGGGGGAATCTAGAGAGATAACACAAGCTACCATAGGGATCATTCATTTTCCTGCTATACATTATTTTGCTCTCTTTATAGGTAGATGCATTAACGGCAAGGACGAGGCATGTCACATGTGTGTTCCCGATCTTAGTGTTCTCATGAGTGCTGTATTAGAAGATAAACAATATAACTTGGGGGCCATTGTTGCACGTAGGTTGCATAATAATAGTTTAAGTGGAGACTCTTTTGGTGGGATTTATGCAACTCGTGTGGCTAATTTTCTTGAGATACCCATACATGAAAATGATATGGAATTGCCTCCCGCTTATTTAGATTATAATGCTATGGTTCGCCATCAGTTTATTGAGAGGAATGAACAGCCCCTCCAGTACCGACTAATGTTCGACAGGCGTCGCACTGTCCATGTTGCTCTCCCTGCTCCTACTTTCTTTTACTTCCAGGCAAAAGGGAGATATATTATAACCAAGGAGGAGGCGACCGAGTACGAGAGGAGGATGGAGGCAGCTCGCCTCCAAGCTGCAGCTCATGAGGCAATAGCTGCTGCATCTCAGTATGACCCCAGCTACAACTTTGATCCATGGGCATAGACCAACTTAGGCCAAAAGCCTAAGCTTGGGGGAGTATGTATTTCTCACCGACATTACATTCATGTTCACACACTCATGCTAGTTATCGGTGCTCATACTTTTTCATTGTACTATCCATGCTAGTTTATTTTCCCTTTTCTCACTTTCTTCTTGTGTGTTTGAATAACCTTAAGAAAAACACAATTAGTTGTAGCTTTTAGCTAGTTTACTTTCCATGCCGGTAGCAGTAATAATTAAAAGAAAACCAAAAAAGATTTCTTGTTCTTCTTTTGCTTGTTGGGAGCTTTCCCGTGTAAATAGTTTTATTTCTTTTCTTTTCTTTGGGGGTCGAGAGGAGAAGACCATAATGAAAATGTTGAAGTGGCTCTTATATGCATTATTGTTGATTTAACAAAGAGCCCATATTACCTTGTCTTCTCCTTTGTATCAGATGCCTGTAGATTCCAGCTTAGTCCAATGCACCTGCACTATTATTATTATACACACCGTTCGGTCGTGCAAGTGAAAGGCAATAATGACGATATATGATGGATTGATTGAGATGAAAGAAGCTGGTATGAACTCGACCCCTCTTGTTTTTGTAAATATGATTAGTTAATCGTTCCTGATTCAGCCTATTATGAATGAAACATGTTTGCAATGAAAATTAGAGATTATGGTTGCTTATGCCATGCTTAATTAGCTAGGAGTTTATAATGGTTTACCTTGCGTGCCAACATGCTATTAAAATGGTTGTGATGTGGTATGATAAGGTGTTATCCTCCTTTGAACGATTCGAGTGACTTGACTTGGCACATGTTCACACATGTAGTTGAAACAAAATCAACATAGCCTCTACGATACTTATGTTCATGGTGGATTATATCCTATTCATGCTTGCACTCGATGTTTATTAATTTTAATGCATGTTCATGACTGTTTTCGCTCTCTAGTTGGTTGCTTCCCAGTCTCTTTCTAGCCTTCACTTGTACTAAGCGGGAATACTGCGTGTGCATCCACTTCCATAAACCCCAAATTTATTCCATATGAGTCCACCATACCTTCCTATATGCGGTATCTACCTGCCGTTCCAAGTAAATTTGTATGTGCCAAACTCTAAACCTTCAAATGAAATTATGTTTTGTATGCTCGAATAGCTATATATCAACTAGGGTTGTCTGTATCTCCCATGTTAGGTGGGTTATTCTCAAGAGGAGTGGACTCCGCTCCTCGGTCATGAGAAAACGGCTGGTCACTGGGATGCCCAGTCCATGCTCAAATCAAATCAAAATAATTGCAAACAAAACTCCCCAGGACTATTGTTAGTTGGAGGCACCCGTTGTTTCAGGCAAGCCATGGATTGATGCTTGTTGGTGGTGGGGGAGTATAAACTTTACCATTCTGCTTGGGAACCGCCTATAATGTGTGTAGCATGGAAGATATCGAGATCTCTTGGTTGCTATGTTGACAATGAAAGTATGCCGCTCAAAATATTATTTATCTCTATTTCAAAATCGAGCTCTGGCACCTCTACAAATCCCTGCTTCCCTCTGCGAAGGGCCTATCTATTTACTTTTATGTTGAGTCATCATCCTCTTATTAAAAAGCACCAGTTGGAGAGCACCGCTGTCATTTGCATCCATTACTATTAATTTATATTGAGTATGACTATGACTGGATCTCTTTTACCATGAATTACAATGTTTAGTCAGTCCTTGATCTTCAGAGGTGCTCTGCATTTATGTTTTGCGGTCTCAGAAAGGGCTAGCGAGATACCAACTTGTTATATCATATTATGATTGTTTTGAGAAAGTGTTGTCATCCGAGATTTATTATTATTGCTCGCTAGTTGATTATGCCATTGATATGAGTAAACATGAGACCTAAATTGTTACTGTGAATATGGTTAGTTCATAATCTTTGCTGAAAACTTGAATGTTGGCTTTACATATTTACAACAAGAAGAGCAAACGGAGTTTGTAAAAGTTTTTCTTTATCACATTTAGTTTGTCAACTGAATTGCTTGAGGACAAGCAAAGGTTTAAGCTTGGGGGAGTTGATACGTCTCCATCGTATCTACTTTTACAAACACTTTTGCCCTTGTTTTAGACTCTAACTTGCATGATTTGTATGGAACTAACCCGGATTGACGCTGTTTTCAGCAGAATTGCCATGGTGTTATTTTTGTGCGGAAATAAAAGTTCTCGGAATGACCTGAAACTTCACAGAGAATATTTTTGGAATATATAAAAAATACTAGCAAAAGAATCAAGACCAGGGGGGCCACATCCTGTCCATGAGAGTGGGGGCACGCCTACCCCCTGGGCGCGCCCCCTGCCTCGTGGGCCCCCTGGAGCTCCACCGACCTCAACTCCAACTCCATATATTCACGTTCGGGGATAAAAAAATCAGAGAGAAGGATTCATCGCATATTACAATACGGAGCCGCCGCCAAGCCCTAAACTCTCTCGGGAGGGCTGATCTGGAGTCCGGTCGGGGCTCCGTAGAGGGCAATCCGTCACCGTCGTCATCATCAACCTTCCTCCACCACCAATTTCATGATGCTCACCGTCGTGCATGAGTAATTCCATCGTAGGCTTGTTGGACGGAGATGGGTTGGATGAGATTTATCATGTAATCGAGTTAGTTTTTTTAGGGTTTGATCCCTAGTATCCACTATGTCTGAGATTGATGTTGCTATGACTTTGCTATGCTTAATGCTTGTCACTAGGGCCCAAGTGCCATGAGTTCAGATCTGAACCTATTATGTTTTCATGAATATATGTGAGTTCTTGATCCTATCTTGCAAGTCAATAGTCACCTACTATGTGTTATGATCCGGTAACCCCGAAGTGACAATAATCGGGACCACTCCCGGTGATGACCGTAGTTTGAGGAGTTCGTGTATTCGATATGTGTTAATGCTTTGGTCCAGTACTCTATTAAAAGGAGGCCTTAATATCCCTTAGTTTCCAATAGGACCCCGCTGCCACGGGAGGGTAGGACAAAAGACGCCATTCAAGTTCTTTTCCATAAGCATGTATGACTATATTCGGAATACATGCCTACATTACATTGATGAACTGGGGCTAGTTTTGTGTCACCCTATGTTATAACTATTGCATGAATAATCGCATCCAACATAATTATCCATCACTAATCCAACGCCTACGAGCTTTTCACATATTGCTCTTTGCTTAGTTACTTTTCCGTTGCCATTGTTACAATTACTACAAAACTGCTACTGTTACTTTTGCCACCGTTACCGTTACTTCCATACTACTTGGTACTAAATACTTTGCTGCAGATATTAAGTTATCCAGGTGCGGTTGAATTGACAACTCAACTGCTAATACTTGAGAATATTCTTTGGCTCCCCTTGTGTCGACTCAATAAATTTGGGTTGAATACTCTACCCTCGAAAACTATTGCGATCCCCTATACTTGTGGGTTATCACTCCCCACCGTCGGTCTGCCGCTGCCCCGGCCATCCCTCTAGGCCCCACGTGCCGAGCTTTTTCTTCGGCAATCCCCACGCCACCGCCCCACCACCTCCGGCAACCACCGCCCCCACCCTGAACCCTAAGATAGATAGTGGGGTACCTCTCCAGTGAGCCCCCCGCCCCACCCCCTAAAAATCGACTGACCCAAATGTCAATTCAGTTGACTGAAGTGTAGCCAAATCGGAGCAGCATCACAAGCAAGAGGAAGAGCGAGAGCAGCAGTGCGAGCAAGAGCAAGAGCAATAGCAAGAGAAGACCAGACTGGGGACCAAGAGCAAGAGCAGAGCAGCAGCACGAGCGAGAGCTAAAGCAGCAGCAGCTCCTACTGATGTGGACGTCACCGCTGAGGGAGCGACGCCGTGGAGGAAGTGGTCGGCGACGCCGCCGTGGATGGAGCCCCGCCATGTCGGCTCGGGACCGAGCGCCGGCAGCACCGTGAGATCGAATCAAGTAGAAAATGCGGCGATTAGTGTACAACCTCTTTGGTGGCGCCGATTAGGCCTCAGCTTCATCCGAGGAAATGGTGACGATGCTGCTCTTCCGGTGGTGCGGGTGAGGACGGCAGTGTGGGAATGGAGTTGGCACGAAAGACGAGGGGAACATCGGGGCAGCTCCTTGGAGGTGGAGGACAGGGTGGCTGAACCGGTCGGACGACGAGATCGACGACGGATCCTCATCTGGTATGGTGGATGAGGGACGTCGAGGTGTTGATGTGGACGACGTCGTCGGGGAAGAGGCTCCGGCTGGGTGGCGGACGGAGGAGGGTATCGGGCTTCGCGGGTTTTCGCGGCCTCAATGTACGAATGGGTGGGCTGATGGGATGGGAGTGGGGAACCATGGCTTAGGTACGCGCTTGTCCGAGATGTGGGGTAAGTTACGGAAGTGCCCCCACCGATTTGTGCTAGGCGGTTCTTTCGGTTCAGGGGTATCACGGGCATTTCACGTGTCGAGATTTCGCATGAGGTGGGAGTTTTCGCGCGCGTTGTAATTTTGGGATAGCAAGGCGTGGGTTGAGATGGAGGGAGTTTTCGGAGCACAATGAGACAAAGAAGTATCTTAAATATTTCGGGGTAACAAGGTGCGGGTTGAAATTTCCGGACAAGCCTAACGTGTACTGTATCAAATCAATTCGCACTTCCGTCGACGAAAAAATAAAAAGAAATCAATTCACACCACACAAGAGAGTCTAGTCCCGTGTACTGTACCAAATCAATTCGCACTACAAATGCCGTTCAAAACTTTGAATTCATGTTATGTTCGATTAAAATATTTCGCTGCGTGTATAATGCATGCAACCTGCTACTCAAATGAACGTTTTAGTGTATTCCAAACGTATATACTACCACTTCAATATGAACTAAATTTGAATTTGTTTCTCTATTTGAATAAGATCTGCAATAATGATTGTTGTGAAGTCAAACCATTTGAATTCGTTTCTTTATTTTAATAAGATCTACAATAATCATCATTGTCAAGTTAAACCATCATTTGTGTATTATCTTCACGGCACACCACATGATTACTGTCGAGTTAGATATGAACTATGTATACTATATGAACTCGAACTCAATTTTTTGAATCCACTTTATGTTGATTTCAAATCAGAGTACATTTCAAGCTCTAGCTAGATCTTCATAATCTAAACCATGTCTCATATGTATAATGTGTTTATCACATAATGTATGGTGCCCCGCCCCCTACTCCTACAAGTATTTAGATGTGAGTTGCAAGCTCCACACATTACCACAAATTCAAATAAAATGTGAGATTGTTTGACATATAGTATTGTTTAGATTGTTCGATATTTAGTTATAAGCTGCAAACGCCACACATTATCACAAATTCAAATAAAATGTGAGATTGTTCGATGTATAGTATGATTTAGATTGTTCGACATTTAGCTGTGAGTTAAAAACGCCATGCATTATCACGGTATCATATAACATGTGCAAAACCACATCACGTGTATCACCGCTATATTCATGCATGCATATGTTTATAACACTATGATCTCCTATTCAAATATATGAATCCACTTTCATATCAAATTACCATCTTTGTTAGTCTCTTACACCCACACAATCTTCTAACCTTTGTAGCTAGCACTAACTTTCACTCGTGCATGCACACGCCCTCCTCGCCCTCCCCCTCCCTCAGCATTCTATCCATCACGCACATTTTTTTCTTTAGGTCATTCTCCCACAGTCTCCACAACTCCTTTCGGACACACACCGATCAATAAACCTCTCCAGCGATGTCTGCCTACAACATACACATGCACCTTCCATCTCCTCCTTTCTGTGTCCATGCCTTGTGTCTCTCATACAGTCCCACACACGTGTAAACTCTCGCCCCTCTTTTCATTGATCTCACAATCGCACACTCCTCCCGCTATCTAGCTAGTAGCTCGGCATCTCGCACCACCTCCTAGCTCCATTCTCTCTGTCTATCCATCTCGCTGGGCGTTATTTGCCTCTAAGAAATGGATGTACAACAACTGATATCCCGCTATACATATAGCTACCTAGGTCCTTATAACTCGTTTTTTCCCACGCGTCGATTGATCTACCTCATTAATTATGTCTCTCCCTTCCTCCGACAAACAACAACTGATCTACCGATCTAGTTAGGTTTGCTAACCAAACACATGGTTCCCCTTCATCATCCATGCATGCGTCCTGACACATCTATCACGCACAGGCACACACAGAAACACATCCCCACTCTTATTGATAATATTGCAATTCTACCCTCAGTTTGTCTAGTAGGCCTCTCCCACCATCTTCGAGAAGCAACTCCATCACCCATCCAGCACTCTACCCCTCTCCCTCCCCCTCTCTCCTCTCTCTCTCTCTCTCTCTATCTATCTCTCTCTCTCTCTCTGTCCCAACCTATTTCCCGTCCTTCAGTTATGTATGGATGTCAACTGATCTCCCTCAAGACATAGCTGGGTCTCTCCTTCTCAACACATATACGAGTCATTCTACCTCTTTAGTTAGGCCTCTGCCTCCCCTCCTCCTCCCCCCACACACCGATACATCGAGCGCTCTAGTCATGTCTTCCTGCCACACACAAACTTGCCCTGTGCCCTCCGACGTTCCGGTAGGTCAGTCGCCCTATATCTTTGACTTGCACACACAACTTTGATGGCTCTCTTCATCGATCTCGCACCCACCCAATTGATCCTCTCTTCTCGATATCTATGACCCCTCCCTCTCTTCTCGTGGATCGCCCCCTCTATATATGATATCGATAGGCCTCTATTTCACACACATTGCATGTGTCAAATTTTGTTTTGAGATGTCATCGACACATATTCCCACAAATACATTCACGAAATCACCCCCCCCCCCCAAACAAAAAACACTCACGAACACACACGCCATCTGTCTAGGTTTGTATCTCTCTCACACACACCCACGTAGGTAGGCGACGTGCACGAAGAGAAGAGGTGCACGCACGGCGCACGTACTCCCGTCTCTTTCCCAACAACACCCGCGGGGGTACATGGTGGATCTCATTTCTGTACGAAAAGGCAGCCCATGTGGTAATTTGACACGTGTACTGGTTGTCCACTTGATGGAGGATCGTCTACCACGAGTGAACAAACAAATTGCAACTTGACGCATTATGTTAAAAAAGAGGCAAACCATGTGGGGCCTACCTTAGAGGCAATGCTCTATACACTCGGGATGCTCTATGCGTATTACTTTTGATGTGTCCCGTCAACTCACAGAACAAGGAGAAGCTTGCTTAGTAAGCCGTCTCCCCCTCCCACGGTCATGGTAGCTCGCGGGACGAGGTGAAGCTTGCTTACTACGCCTTACACCCGATCCCTCGCCCACGCACGCGGTGGCTCGCAGGACAAGGAGAAAATTTTACTACTCCCTCCGTTTACTCCTCGTCCCTACCTTGGTTAGAGAGATTATCATATTGTTTGGAATATATGTCCTTTAGTAGATTTCAATATGAACTACTAGTACATACTCCAAATGCTGATGTATATAGACGTATTTTAGAGTGCAGATTCACTCATTTTGCTCCATATGTAGTCAATATTGACATGGACGTAATAGTATGCACTCTCCCTCGCCCACGTGGTGGACGTGCAGCAATTCATTCAGTCTCATATAGCCAGAACAATATATACTACATTACCATTATTGCTCGACTTCCTGAAGAGGCGAAGAGCCAATCGCAAGGTTAATATTTTGGAGATGCCAAGCGCAAGGTTTATAGGAGAACGAGTAGTACTAGTACTAGTTGTACGTACCAGTGGTACATACTGTACGAGGAAGAAGGCAACAAGATGTATGTTTTGCGTGACAATCTCTTCTTATAGGACCTAGACCTAGTGGACCTCATTGTTGCAATGGGACTACTCCCTATCATAGATGGTACGATTCAGAGTGATGAGCAGCGGGCATAATTCAGAGCTGCTTAGTCTTAAACCCCATGAAGAAGTCCCATCAAAAGGAATAGCCATCCTCTACACGTGCTCCTATGTAAAATGAGTAAATGAGACAAAAAGAGAAAGAAACAAAGTAAAAAAAATCACCAGCCTTAGATCCGGCCCTATTGTATCAGTGAATGATATTTCTACGTCGTGATTGACATGGCTATATTATTAACCATGCCACGGAGGTAGAAGCGGATTTTTATTTATTCGCGGAGGTAGCAACGGATGGATATTCAACAAGGAGAGATATGATGGCTGCTTCCTCGGTCAAACATAGAGAAAGGTGGGCCTCGTGATTTCACGGCTTATTAGTCATTATTACTGCCTATACTCTTTGTCCATATATAATAACCATGTGGTAGTACAGTAGTGGGCTATACTTTTAATAACCATGCTCGAAGAGAAGAGGTGCACGCACCCACGCACGTAGTGTACTAGTAGTACTCTTTGCGTCTTTTGCGTCTTCCCCAACCACACATGTGACATGGTGGAGCTCATTTCTGTAAGATGATGCAGCCCACATGATAAGTTGACGCGTCTAGTAGTATTTACTCACTTATAAATAATGGAGGGTCAGGAACCACGCATGAATGGTGCCGCGTCATTTATAAATGAAGTTTTTTTTCTTCAGTGGCACATACACAATATAAATAGGTTCATATGGAGAGAAAGGGAAGCCGCTCCACTATATACATAGCCAGGACGAGCCTACACGGTGGCTTGCTGGGGTTACTCACTTCACACTCTCTCGCAAAAAACGGCTGTGGCCACATCTCTAGCCTCCCGGTGGATCACGCCCGCCGAGGGAAGGAGTGGATGCTTAGTGTAGATGCGGTCGCCGATGGAGAAAACCCACTGTCGGCACGTCCTGATCAGGGGTCCCCGCCGTTCTCTCTCACAAAGCCGGTGAGGTTGCCTTCGTCCCTTGCTCACTTCCGCGACGTGGGCAGTTGCCGCCTCCCGTCGCCCTCCTCTAGGTTAAGCTACATCCTGACATCCCTCAGGTACAACTTCCTTTACAGCCGGCTTGCACCACTACTCCAGCTGCCCACATCACTCCATGTGGATATTTATCTACTTCTTTGCCCCGCACATACCTCTACTGGCTTCTGCATACTGTATTTGTGATGAGTTTATGTCTCATCAACTAGTCCCGGTAATCTTATTCTAATCACGCTTCTTCAATTTCTTTAACACATGGATGCTCATCTCGATTTTGGTGAAACTGCACATAATGATCCTGTCGGGGGAAATCGACACCTATGGAATCACTGGGATCCCTTCTACGGTTGGCGGGCATGAGGTTGTGCAAAGAGCGGGTCTGACAGGAAGCACATGAATCGTTTGCCCAGGTCCGAGCCACGGAGATTCGTAATACCCTAGTCCTGCTTTGGTGGATGCATTTGAGTGTTCTCGTGTTCCTGAGCTAGCTACGGGGTGCAACTTGCCCAAAATATCCGAATCCTCCTCCTGGTCGCCTCGGGCCTCCTTTTATAGGAAAAAGGGGTTGCCACAGCGACACACAGGAGGTGGAAAGGTCTACAGTCGATGAGTCTATCCTCTGGCACCGCTGGACAAACGCATTTAATGCGCTGCCGAGTGCCCCTCTTGCTTTATCGGGGACGGCGAGGAAGCACGTCCCAGCTGTCGCCGCCTCGCCTAGTTCCTACACGCGTCCGAGCTGACGAGGTGTTGCTGCGCCACGTTGGCTGGCTGCTGTGCTGGCGTGGCGGCGGAGTCTTCAGGAAGATTTGCATGTCATCACGCAGGTGCTTGCTGGGTTAGTGTAGAGGCCGCACGTCGCCTTGTAGGTGCCTGCCCAGTTGGTTGAGCTAGCAGCTGCATGGGGACGGTGATGGAGCCTTGGCAGGTGCGGGCCCTGCTGCAGCCCCGTAGATGTCTTTCGCAAGGGCCTTGTCGGGGCCTGGCAAGGGTCTTGCCGTGGTCTTCCCCAGCAAGCGTCTTGTCGGGGCTCTCATGGATTTCCTCGGCTAGGATCCCGCCGAGGATCGTCATCTTATGGTCCTCATTTGATCTTGTGTATTTATGATCTTGACGAAGATCTGCATGCCACCACAGAGGCGCCTCCCGAGCCTTGGTTCCAATGTATTTGGTTGGTGGTGTTGGAACCCGCGGGCTCAAGGGTGGTCTGCTCTGCTGGCGTCGGGCAAGTTGCCCCGGCAAGGCTCTTGCCGGGGCCGCGGAGGCCGCCCCAGCAAGGGTCTTATCGGGGGAGTCCACCTCGCTCCTTTGCTCTTTTGTGTTTCTTGGTCTTGGCGTTGCCTTGGTGATCTTGTGCTTCGGCTTCTCTGTGGCTTCCCTCCTTTGCCCTGCTACGTGCGGTCGTGGCGCGCGGCTCTGACTGCCCGTGCACAAGTAAAGGGTTCAAAAGGAGAGCCCCTACTTTTGTACACCGACAGGAGCCCCCGGGCCTGGGCCACACATAAGCGCGGCACGTTGTTGGGCCAGGCCCATGACGGTGCGCGGGCAGGCGGGGCAGATTTTTACCGCGGTAATTTTCTCGTCCGCTGCGCTTCCCCACGACCCGCGTTGAGCGCGTGACGTGGAGGGTCGTGTGTGATATGGGGGTCATGTGTGGAGCGGTTCCCGCACGCATGCGTCACATCATGGTAAAGAGGCGGCTCGCGCCTTCCCCATAAAAATAGGGAGACGCAAAGGCGTGGCTCATTTACTGGGTGGACTCGGGTCGTGGTCTTCAAGGCGTCCGCGCCCCACGATCCCGGGGTGGGGAACGGTCGCCTCACCCGTCCCCTCGATTCTGCTTGCTCGCCACGTGTCCCGCATGCAGGTGGCAGGCGGTGGAGGCGGGAAACCGGGCCATCGCTGATTGGGGCAGCGGGTTGGTCTCGATTCCCTGCGCCCCCGATGGCCGGATTGGTCGAGTGCGGTGGCCGAGCCCCAGCCCCGCCCCTTTATAAGAAGGGGGAGGGGGATGGCATCCCGCATCATTTCATCATCTGCCTCCATTCACTTCGGCTTCTCTCTTCCATCTGCCATGGTGAGAGGGGGCACCGGCTCTTCAACGGAGGCGGCGAGGGTCGCTGCTCGACAGCGTGTCCCTCCTTCCCAAGAGCTCATGACGGCGGAGCCGGCCACGAGAGGAAGGGGGCGAGGCTGAGGTCGCCGTGGCGCTCGGGGAAGAGGGGGGCAGGGCGGCACACCGGCCTCGCCTCCGCTAGTGATGCCTCCCCCGATGGAGGGCCACGTCGGGGAGCAGCCCCGTGAGTTCTTCATCAGGCTGCGCCGGCTACCACGTTGTCGCCTTCGTCTCCCCACCCATTTGCTCGAGAGATGGAGCTCGATCCGCCCTAGACCCTCAGGTTGCACATGAGGGGCCGCGGGAACGGTGGTACGCGGGTCGACGTCGACTTCCCCGCTTCTCACGTCATGTACCTCCGTCGCGGATGGAAGATGTTTGCTCGTGTCCACAGCCTGACGGCGGGGCTCATCCTCTACTTCAAGTTAATGGAGAACGGCCTGCTCTCCATCAAGGTCTTCGGAGATCTTGGAACTCGCCTAAAGTGTTGTGTGGAGAGCTCCTCCGATGATGAAGATTCCTCCTCAAGCGAGAGTGACGAGGAGGACAGTGAAAGCGACGATGAGGGCATCGAGCGGCGGGACGCCGACCTCGACTCCGACTGACCGCGTTGCCCCTCCCTCGGTCACACGCCCTGCCGAGGGCCTTCCTCGTCGAGCTCTCCATCAGCGCGTTCCCCGTTGCCTCCTTGGGTGGCTGGTGTAGGAGGGTTGCAGAAGGCGAAGAAGGCGGGTGGCGGTCGTCAAGTCGGAGTACGCGGGCACCGACGCCTTTGTCGCGTATTGTCGGCGCGCTGCCTCATCTTCCAGCTCCCCTCCCGGCAACGGGATGTTCTCTTGGTGCCTTCTGCTCCTCGTACCTCGCCTAGGCGCTCTTTTTGCCCTCCTGCTATCTTGTTTCACCTTCTGAGGAGAGGGACAAGAAAAGGATTATGGGCACCTTATCTCTTTTTAGTTTGTAAGCCTGCGGGTACTTGTTAATTTTAAGACTTGTAATCCCCTTGCTCATGTTTTTTATTCCGTAGGAACTGTACCTGTATGGGATGTTTTTAATGAAAAAGGGTGCTTGTCGGGTTCTTTGTGTGTGAGCGAGGTCCATGCCAACGAATGAATCCTTGTTATTTTTAAGATAAAAACATTGTCGCCCGGCAACAGGCCTTGTCGTCTCCTTACTTCAGTCGACCATTCTCACGCTCTTGGCGGAGGCAGGGGAAAAGTAGAGTTAGGCCCCTCGTTTATTTCCTTGCCACCGCGACTATGACCCGGGTCCGACCCAGGGACTTGGGTATAGGAAAAAAGGGGAGCACGGTGGCCTAGGAGCAGAACGGGGTTTCATATGTCCCGACTTCATATGGAAATGCACAATAGAGGATAAAAGACTTATCTGAATCTGCAGCCCCCGGCAGCCTTGGCTTGCTGTGGTTGGATTCTTGTATCTATAGCCCCCGGCAACCTTGGCTTGCCGAGGCAGGAGCGCCGGCTCATTCTCTTTCTTCCAAACAGCTCAGCAGAAGCGTCCATGGAACCTGCGAACCAAAGAGGACGGAAAGGAATAAAGAAGCACAAGCTCGACCTCTATGCTAGGGGTTAGTCGCCGCTAAGAACTATCAACCCTAACGGAGGGAGAGACTTAACGTAGCATGCATGCTATAACTTAGGGCACCAGCGCTTCATATATTTATGCTCAGGGTCTGTGCCTGGCTTTGTACAGAGGGTTACATGCCTTGCCGGCAAGGCTCGTACAAAAGGTCATTTGCCGGGGGGCCCGGCAACCGCGCCTTGTGGGTAAAACTTGCGAATATGTTCAATGTTCCAGGAGTTGCTCACTGGAATAGCATCTTCGGTCTCCAGGCGGACTGCGCCAGGCCTGGTGACTCATATTACCCGATAAGGGCCTTCCCACTTTGGCGTCAACTTGTTGGAATTCTTGGCCGACTGAACACGCCGAAGAACAAGTTCGCCTTCCTTAAAGCTTCGGGCATGAACCTTGCGGCTATGGTAGCGGCACAAAACTTGCTGGTAGCGCGCTGCTCTCACAGCCGCCCGAAAACGATCTTCCTTGAGGAGCGTTGCGTCATCTTGCCGCAATTGCTCTTGCTCAAACTCGTCATAAGAGAGCACTCGGGGTGACCCGTATGTGAGTTCCATGGGGAGAACTGCTTCTGCCCCGTATACCAGGGCAAAGGGTGTCTGGCCGGTGGCTCGATTTGGCGTGGTTCTGATCAACCAAAGAACCGCCGGCAACTCATCAATCCAGCGCCTTCCGCTCTGGTGCAACCTGTCAAAAGTCTTGGTCCTCAGGCCTCGCAGTACTTCAGCATTTGCCCTCTCCGCCTGGCCGTTGCTCCGTGGGTGTGCCATGGAAGCAAAACAGACCTTGCTGTCGAGGTCTTGGATGTATTGCATGAAGGTGTGGCTTGTGAACTGCGTGCCGTTGTCCGTGATGACTCTATTTGGCACACCAAAACGACAGACTAGACCCTTGAAGAACTTGACGACTGACTGTGTTGTCACCTTCCTCACTGCTTCCACCTCCGGCCACTTTGTGAACTTGTCGATTGCAACGTACAAGTACTCAAAGCCCCCGACAGCACGGGGGAAATGGCCCAGTATGTCGAGCCCCCAGACCGAAAATGGCCAGGAGCGAGGAATTGTTTGAAGGGCCTGAGCTGGTTGATGAAGCTTCTTCGAATGGAACTGACACGCTTCACACTTGGTTACTAGTGCCATTGCATCCTGGAGGGCAGTGGGCCAGAAGAAACCTTGCCGGAACACCTTGCCGGCAAGGGCCCTCGACCCTATGTGGGAGCCACATATGCCTCCATGTATCTCTGCCAACAGCTCTAGCCCTTCCTCCCAGGGAATGCACTTCAATTTCACGTCGTTCGGCCTTTTTCTGTACAGGACATCATCGACGAACTTATACATGGCAGACCGACGGGCTACTTTTTCCGCTTCTTCCTGCTCCTCAGGAAGTTCCCCTGTCTGGAGGAATCGGATGGTATGTTGTGCCCATGCTGGAGCCTGGGGCTCGACGGAAAGGACTAAAGGTGTTTCCTCCGCCACGGAAGTGGCCGTCTCTGCGGCCAGGGCTTGACGCCCTGCTGGAGTCTGTTGCCTCATGGCAGGCTCAGTGTCCACGGCAGCATCCTTGTCGGCGGCTCCGTGGAGCTTGGCGGGGAAGTACTTGTCGGGGCCTGATTTCCTCCGCTTGTTCTTCTCTGTTGATGGTTCAACGGATGGTTGAGTTAACCGAAGCACAAAAGTACCTGGTTCCACAGGTAGTTTGAAGGCAGCGCGCTTCGACAGGTAATCGGTGATGTCGTTCTCCGCTAGGGGAACGTGCTCTGCTTGTATACCGTCAAAGCGCTCTTCCATCTTCCTCACCTCATCTATGTAGGCCTCCATCAACAGATAATCTTTGTTGACTTTCCTGGCGACAAGCTGTGAATCACCCTGACGATGAGCTTCTTAACTCCGAGGTCTGCTCTCGTGAGACCGGCAAGCAACCCCTCGTATTCAGCAGTTTTGTTCGTGGACATCTCCCTGGGAAAGTGCATCTGGATTACATACTTGAGGTGCTCTTCGGTGGGTGCGATGAGCAGCACACCAGCACCGGCGCCTTGCAGCGAGAAAGCCCCGTCAAAGTACATGATCCAGTTGCGACTTGCTTCCTTGCCGGGGAGAGTGGTCTCCTTGATTTCTTCATCGGGCGTTGAAGTCCATTCCGCAATGAGCTCCACCAAGACTCTGCTCTGGATCATCGAAGTACTTTCAAACTTCAAACCAAAGCTCAACAGCTCCAAGGCCCACTCCACAATCCTCCCGGTTGCGTCTGGAGTATGCAATATCCGTTGCAACGGGAGGCGGGTGACGATAGTGATTTCATGTGCTTGGAAGTAATGACGCAGCTTCCTCGAGGCCATAAGGAGCCCGAAGAGAAATTTCTGCACGCCGGAGTACCATGACCTAGCCCCCTGCAAGAGGGAGCTGACAAAATAAACCGGGTGCTGCATCATCTTCTTATTTTGCACCACTTCTCTTGGGCGTGCGGGCCCTATCCTGCCAACGTCAAACTCTGTCAAGGGCCCCGCCTTGCCGGCACCAGGCCCTGCCGGGGGAATCTCTGGCTCGCCATCTGCCAGTCCTGCCGTTGCTACTGCCTCTTCGTCAACCTCCCTCTGTGCCACTAGCGTGGCATTGACTGATAACCCACAAGTATAGGGGATCGCAATAGTTTTCGATAAGTAAGAGTCGAACCCAACGGGGAGCTAAAGGTAGAACAAATATTCCCTAAAGTTCTATCGACCACCGATACAACTCTACGCACGCTTGACGTTCGCTTTACCTAGAACAAGTATGAAACTAGAAGTACTTTGTAGGTGTTTTCGGATAGGTTCGCAAGAAAGTAAAGAGCACGAAAATAAAACTAGGGGCTGTTAAGGTAAAGACACAACTAAAGTAAATATAGCGAGTGTGGAAAAGTTATGGTAGGTGTGGCGAAATTGTCCCTTAAGTAATTGACTACCTTACTAGACCGATAGCAAGTATTATGTGGGAGAGGCCACTGCTAGCATGTCATCCCTGACTTGGAATTCTATGCACTTATGATTGGAACTATTAGCAAGCATCCGCAACTACTAACGTTCATTAAGGTAAAACCCAACCATAGCATTAAGATATATTGGTCCCCTTCAATCCCAGATGTATCAATTTCTATGCTAGGTTGAAGCTTACATCACTCTTGCCCTCCAATACATAGTCCTATCAACATACAACTAACCCTATGGTGTGATCCACATGGCGCCTTCATATGATGGGCACCAAAGGACAACAACATAACCACAAGCAAATTAAATCAATCATAGCAATTCATCAACCACCGATAGGACAACAAAAATCTACTCGAGACATCATAGGATGGCAACACATCATTGGATAATAATATGAAGCATAAAGCACCATGTTCAAGTAGAGGGTACAGCGGGTTGCGGGAGAGTGGACCGCTGTAGATAGAGGGGGAAGGTGATGGAGACGTTGGTGAAGATGGCGGAGGTGTTGGTGAAGATCGCGGTGATGATGATGGCCCCGGCCATGTTCGGCGCCACGGAAGCGAGGGAGAGAGCCCCTCCTTCTTCTTCTTCCTTGACCTTCTCCTAGATGGGAGAAGGGTTTCACGCCTGGTCCTTGCCTCCCATGGCTTGGGAGGCGAGAGCCCTCCGAGATTGAATCTATCTCTCTGCTTCCGTGTTCGCTCGCTCGCTTTCACTGTTTGGCGATATATGGAGATCCGTAACTCCGATTGGCCTGAAACCTTCGCCGTGATTTTTTTCCGAATATTAGCTTTCTTGCGGCAAAAGAAGAGTGTAAACCGCCTTACGGTGGGCTCACGAGGGTAGGGGCGCGCCCAGGGGGTCAGGCGTGCCCCCCTACCTCGTGACCACCTCGGGCACCGTATCGCGTGGATTTTTCTTCCTGAATTTTCCATATTTTCCAAAAATAAGCTATGTTCGGTTTTATCCCGTTTGGACTCTGTTTGATATGGATATTCTGCGAAACATAAAACATGCAACAGGCGAACTGGCCACCGGAGCCTTTGGATCAATATGTTAGTCCCAAAAATAATATAAAAAGTTGCCAAAAAGTATATGAAAGTGAATAATATTGGCATGGAACAATCAAAAATTATAGATACGATGGAGACGTATCACTGACTACTTGATTCGTTGCCGCTAGGTACAGCAGCAACGGCTCTTGTGGTTTAGGCGCAACTAGTATCGCCGTAGAGGAGAGGTGTTTCTTCAAATCCTGTAACGCTGCTTCGGCCTCTGGGGTCCATTCCATTGGTCCCGCCTTTTTTGAAGATTTTGAAAAAGGTAAGGGTGCGCTCGGTAGACTTGGAGATGAATCTGCTCATGGCAGCAACGCAGCGAGTGAGCCGACGCACATCCTTGATCCGCTTGGGCGCCTCAATTTGCTCGATAGCCTTGATCTTGTCTGGGTTTGCCTCGATCCCACGTTGTGACACAAAGAACCCAAGAAGTTTGCCGGACGAAACGCCGAAGACACACTTCTCAGGGTTCAACTTGAGGTTGATCTTGCGCAGATTTGCGAACGTCTCCTCTAAATCTTGTACAAGAGTTGCCTTCTCCTTGGTTTTGACCACTATGTCATCCATATAAGCTTCCATATTTCTATGTAGCTGGGGCTCAAAACCAATTTGGACCGCCCTTGCGAATGTTGAGCCAGCACTCTTCAACCAAAAAGGCATCCGGAAAAAGCAATAAGTACCACATGGGGTGATGAATGCTGCCTTCTCTTCGTATTCTCTTGTCATGAAGATCTGGTGGTAGCCTGAGTAGGCGTCGAGGAATGATAACAGATCACACCTGGCCGTGGAGTCAACAATCTGGTCAATGCATGGCAACGGGAAGGGGTCCTTAGGACAAGCCTTATTGATATCTGTGTAGTCAATACACAGCCTCCACTTCCCGTTTGGCTTGCGCACCACCACCAGATTGGCCAACCACGTCGGATGGAGCACTCCTCTCACCAAGCCTGTCACTTCCAACTTCCTGATATCCTCTGTGATGAACTCCTGCCGTTCCAAAGCTTGCTTCCTGACCTTCTGCTTGACGGGTCACGCATGGGGACAGACAGCAAGATGGTTCTCAATCACTTCCCTGGGAACGCTGGGGATGTCGGATCTTTGACACGCAAACACATCGACATTCGCCCGCAGGAAGGTGACGAGCGCGCCTTCCTATTTGCTGTCGAGGGTGGAGCTTATGGTGAAAGCCCCTCCCGTGCCATCCTCCTTGATGGACACCTTCTTGGTCTCTGGCGGTGCAGCTCTAGATTTCTTGCTCTTGCCGGTGGAGCTCTCTGGCACGTCCTCGACGGTAGCACAACACTCCGAAGAGGTGCGCTTGCCGGAGTGGGTGCGAGAGGTCTTGCCGGTCTTCTTCTTCCCTCCCGGGGCTTCAGCGGCAGGAGCAAGTGCCTTGGCGACAGCTGCTGCAACTTCTTCCCAGTAGAGTAGGTCGGCGCAGATCAGTGCGTCTTTCTTGTCAGAAGGGACGGTGATGATGGACATCGGCCTAGGCATCTTCAGCGTGTTGTAGGCATAGTGCGACGCCTCCATGAACTTGGCTAGTGCCGGGCGGCCGAGGATCCTGTTGTAGGGCAAGGGGATCTCGGCTACATCAAAGACAATCCTCTCCGTCCTGTAGTTCAACTCGCCTCCAAACGTCACAAGCAACGTGACCTTCCCCTTCGGCTGGCTCCTTCCATGGTTGACCCCTTGAAACGTGCCCATCTCCTCGAGGTCTCCATCAGGAATTTGTAGCCTTTTGATCACAACGGGTGAGATCAAGTTCAGACCGGCCCCACCATCAACCAGCATCTTGTTCACCTTAAGGTTGCGTATCGTTGGTGAAACCAACAATGGCAAACACCTGACCGTAGTTGTGCGATCAGGGTGGTCCTAGGTGACAAAGATGATGGGCGTCCTGGACCACTTTAGCGGCTTCTGAGCGTCGAACGACGGCTCTGCTGTTGTGATCTCGCGCACCCACTTCTTGAGCTGGCGGTGAGAATTATGCAGCGAGGCGCCACCATCGACGCACATGGCCTCCGTAGCCATCTAAAACTCATGCTCGCCGGACTCGTCATCCTCGTCATGATCTTCGTCTTCCTGCTTCTTGTCATGGCCCCGAGCGGGCCTCTCTTGCTGGTTATCCTTGTCGTGGTTACCTCCTTGGCCGCCACACTTCTTGCCGGATCCTCCAGCGCCATCCTAACCCTTCTCCTTGTCCCGCCTCTCATACTCGGCTTTTTTCTTTTCAGCAAGCAGCTCGACTTGTCGGCAGTTCTGGAGGTCGTGGCCCTTGGTGCGGTGGATCTTGCAGTACTTCTTGTCAGAGCCTCCTGGCTTGTCGGCAGCCGCCAAAGGCCGCAAGCGCGCGCCCGCAATCTCCTTGTCGGGTCGCTGCGCGCCAGCCTTCTTGGCACCGCCGGTGTCATCGGATCCCTCGATGGCAAGCACGACCTATGCCCTTGCATTTCCTATTGCGACGTCGACCCTTCTACGTCGGGGCGGTGGTGTCTTTGTCGGTAGAGTCGGTTTCCACGCCGGCGTCTTCGCCGGGGTACTTCCTCCCCTCTTCAGCCAGAGCGCATCTATCGGCCAGAACGTAAAGTTCGGCCACATCCTTGACCTTGTTCATTGACAGCTCTTCACACATCTTGCGGTTATTTACATTCTGATGGAATGCGCTGATCACGGTGGCAGGATGAACATCCGGGATGTTGTATTGCACTCGGCTGAACCTCTGTATGTACTTGCACAGGTTTTCACCTTCCTTCTGGGGATGATATGCAACTACCTCGCCTGGCCATGAGCTTGGTGGCCTCCAATGAAAGCACCAATGAACTCATGACACAGATCCGACCAAGAAGAAATGGACTCGCCGGCAAGTGCATCAACCAAGACATGACATTGAGTTTCAGGGCCAACGGGAAGTAATTGGCAAGCAGCTTATCGTCGCAAGCTCCAGCGGCCTGCATCGCGATGGTATAGATGCTGAGGAACTCCGACGGGTGGGTCTAGCCGTTGTACTTCTCGCCTACGTCAGGCTTGAACGTGCGGTGGGACGGCCACTGGAACTGCCGCAGCTCACGGGTAAAGGCTGGGCAACCCACCTCATAAGGTAGGCTACCGGAGCCTCCCGGCGCTGGGTGGTCCATAGCGGGCCCCGCCCGCCTATCTGACGGGTGGCGTGTATCGCGCCGGTGCTCGATGGTGGTTCGAGCGTCTTCATGGGCTCGCTCCTGAAGAACTTGGCGGAGGTCGCGGTGGGTCCATGGGTCGGACGATGCTATGGAAATGTTATCACAAGCGTCATCACGACGGATCAACACCCGCGGTGGCTGGCGTGGAGGAGGAGAGTGCACCGTGGCCGCAGCACCTCCGGCCCCTCCACCGCTGGCGTGCGGTGGTTCGACGGAGCGCTGGCCTAAGGGCCCCACTAGCCATGGCTCGTCTTTGTTGGCGACACCGAAGAGGCTCCGGATAGTGGCTCTCCACTTGTCGAGCTTTTCTGCAGCAGGAGGGAAGTCGAGGAGCAGCTGCACGCGCGCCAAAGCTTCTGCTAGCGTGGGTGGCGGCGAAAGCTGCGTGGACCGTGACGCGCTCTGACTTCTAACCACATTAGAAGGAGCTCTATCACGGCCTGGCGGTCGTGCGCCATTCTCGCCAGCACTTCGGCGGGCATGTTGGCCTCCTTCGTCCCGCGAATGATGCACAGGGCTATTCCCATGGCGGCGTCCGGGGTCACCAGCGTGGTGACGCTGCTCGTTGCGCACACCCTAGGAAGAGCGCGTTGTGGGCGCCAGCGTAGGCATCTTGGAGGTTGCTGCACCACCCGTAGGTGGCACAGCGCCACCCCTGAAGGGTCCCGCCGCCTGCGGGGGGCCCAGCTCCGTCCTTGGGTTCGGCGACGCGTGGCCCGTCGTCTCGCGCACGAATGACACTGCTCACCAGGCTCTTACTGCCAGAGCTATGTTGGTGCTCGCGGGCCGTGCCTCGGCTTCTGTCCGCGAACGGCCCGCTGCTCGCCCGCACCGTAACGGGCCATCCAGCTCCGGATGAACCGATCATCGTGATCGTCTTCTTCTAGGGAGCCATGGCGATGAAGAACTGCTGGGCTAACCTCTAGACCGGATTTTCACAACTCAACTGCGCCCCCTACCTGGCGCGCCAAAGATGTCGGGGGAAATCAACACCTATTGTCGGTGTACAAAAGGAGGGGCGCACTTTTGTACCCCTTTACCTTTGCACGGCCAGTCGGAGCCGCGCCCACGGCCACACCAAGCAGAACAGGGGAGGTGAGCCAAGGTAAGACCGAAGCCCAAGATAACTAGAGCAATGCCAAGGCCAAGACCACAAAGAGCAGAGGGACGAAGCAGGTTCCCCCGGCAAGACCCTTGCCGGGGCAGCTCGCCCCACACCAACAGAGCGATCCACCCTTGAGCCCACGGTCTCCAACATCACGTGGGGCCAGGGCTCTGGAGGCACCTCCATGGTGGCATGCAGATCTTTGTGAAGACAAGGAACACTCAAGATCAGATGAGGATTAGAAGACGACGATCCTCAGCAGGATCCTTGCCGAGGAAGGCCACCAGACCCCCGGCAAGGTCCTTGCCTGGGATGACAGCGCGCCACGGCAAGACCCTTGTCGGGCCACCCGGCAAGGCCCTCACCAAGGACACCAGCAGGGCCACTACCAGGCCCGCACCAACCAAGTCTCCACCACCGTTCACATGCGGCTGCCAGCCCAACCAGCTGGGCGGGCACCTGCGTGGCAACATGCAGCTCTCAGGCCAACTCATCAAACGCATGTGTGGCGGCATGCAGATCTTCATGGAGGCTCCACCATCGTGCCACCTCAGTTGCCTGCGCCTGCCACGATGCCGCATTGCTAGCAGGGTATGCAGTCGGGCAAGGAGGGCGCGAACGAACGGGACGGGCCTCGCCCCCGTCCCCGATAAAGCAAGGGGACACCTAAGCTACGCATTAAATGCGTATTGTCCTGTAATACGAGCGATAAGCTCATAGGATGGTGCGCCTTTCCACCTCCTGTGTGCCACTGTGGCAGCCCCTTTCGACTATAAAAGGAGGCCCATGGCATACTGGAGAAGGATTCGGCTCTTTCAAACCACACACTCACCACGACTAGTTCGGGAGCTCAAGAACTCTCTGAAATACACCCACCAAAGGAGGACTAGGGTTTTACGCATCCTCGCGGCCCGAACTTGGGTAAACGATCCTCATGCTGGTTACTAATCCTGCTCTTCTCGCAACACCGCGCCCCGGCAACCGTAGTAGGGATTCTTGTGATCCCATAGGTGTCGTTCCACACCGACATCTTTGGCGCGCCAGGTAGGGGGTGCAATTGTGAGAATCTGGTCTAGTAGCTAGCCTAGCGTTTCTTCATCGCCATGGCTCCCAAGAAGAAGACAGCCACGGCGGTCGGCTTGTCGGGGGCCGAACGGCCCGTACCACTACGGGCGAGCAGCGGCCCGGTCGCGGACAGGACCCGGGCCATGGTCCACGAGCACCAGCATCACCCTGGCAGTCAGATCCTGGCGAGCGGCATCATTTGCACACCCTACGACCGACCGCACGTCGCCAGATCCAAAGACGGAGCTGGGACCCCGCAGGCGGCGCGGGGCCCTCCAGGGGTGTCGTTGTGCCACCTCGGGGCGGCGCAGCGACCTCCAAGACACCCACGCCGGCGACCACTGCACGCTCTTCCCATGGTGTGCGCGACGAATAACGCCTGCGCGCCGGGCGCACTTAGGCACCGCCGGGAACAGCCACAATGCGTCGCTCGCTGGGATGAAGGAGTCCAGCATGCCCGCCGAAGTGCTGGCGAAAATGGCGCGCAACCGTTGGGTGATGGTGGAGCTCCTTATAACATGATTAGAAGTCGAAGCACGCCACGGTCCACGCAGCTAGCGCCACCACCCACGCCAGCGGAAGCTTTGGCGTGCGCGCAGCTGCTCCTCGACTTCCCTCCTGCTGCAGAGAAGCTCGACTAGTGGAGGACCACCATCCGGAGCCTCGTCGCCATCACCAACAAAGATGATCCGCGACCGGCGGGGCCCTCGGGGCGGCGCTCCACCGATCCACCACATGTTGGCGCTGGGAGGACCGGGAGCCGCGGCCACGGCGCACTTTCCTCCTCCTCGCCAGCCGCCGTGGGCGTCTGCCCGTCGTGACGATGCTTGTGATAACATCTCTATAGCGTCGTCCGACCCGCGGACCCACCGCGACCAGCGCCAAGTTCTTCGAGAATGAGCTCACGAAGATACTCGGACCACTATTGAGCGCCGGCGTGATGCACGCCACCAGTCGGACAAGCGGGCAGGGCCTGCTATGGACCACCCAGCACCGGGGGGCTCCGGCGGCCTACCTTGCGAAGTGGGCTTCCCGGCCTTTACCCGTGAGCTGCGGCAGTTCCAGTGGCCGTCCCGCCGTATGTTCAAGCCCGACGTCGGCGAGAAGTACACTGGCAAGACCCATCCGTCCGAGTTCCTCGGCATCTACACCATCGCGATGCAGGCGGCCAGAGCTCGCGACGACAAGGTGCTTGCCAATTATTTCCCGCTGGCGCTGAAGCCCAATGTTATGTCTTGGTTGATGCACATGCCGACGGATTCCATTTCTTCTTGGTCGGATCTGTGACATGAGTTCGTTGGCGCCTTCACAGGAGGCCACCAATCTCATGGCCAGGCCAGCAATCTGCATATCATCCACCAGAAGGAAGGGGAAACCCTGTGCAAGTACATCCAGAGGTTCAGCCGGGTGCAGTACAACATCCCTGACATTCATCCCACCGCTATGATCAAGCCAAGACGCGCAATCGCAATATCTTGCCAAGAGTCATTTGGCGATGACCAAGGTTAAGGATGTGGCCGAGCTCTATGTTCTGGCCGATAAATGCGCCCGGGCTGAAGAGGGAAGGAAGTACCCCAGCGGAGACGCCGGTGCGGAAACCGACTCTACCAATGAAGACGCCACCACCCTGACAAAGAATGGCCAGCGTCGTAACAGGAAACGCAAGGGCAAGGCTGTACTTGCCGTCGAGGGGTCTGACGACACTGGCGCTGCCAAGAAGGTCAAGGCAGACGGCCCCGGCAATGAGATTGCCGGGTGCGCCGCCTGCCGGGCCTTAGCAGCCACCGACAAGCCAGGGGGCTCCGGCAAGCGGTACTGCAAGATCCACCGCACCAAGGGCCACGACCTCCAGAACTGCCAACAAGTTGAGTTGCTTGCTGAAAAGCAAAAGGCCGAGTATGAAAGGCGGGACAAGGAGAAAGGTCAGGACGGTGCTGAGGGATTCGGCAAGAAGCGTGGCGGCCAAGGAAGCCGCCCCAGCAAGGACAACCAGCAAGAGAGGTCCGCCCTGGGCCGTGACAAGAAACAAGTAGACGATGATCACGACGAGGACGACGAGTCCGGTCAGCAAGAGTTCCAGAAGGCTACGGCGGCCATGTGCGTCAATGGTGGCGCCTCGCTGCATACTTCTCACCGCCAGCTCAAGCAGTGGGCGTGTGAGATTACAGCAGCGGAGCCGTTGTTCCACGCTCAGAAGCCACTGAAGTGGTCCAGCACGCCCCTCATCTTTGACCCAGAGGACCACCCTGACCGCACGACTGCGGTAGGGTGTTTTCCATTGTTGGTCTCACCAATGATACGCAACCTCAAGGTGAACAAGATGTTGGTTGACGGCGGGGCCGGCCTGAACTTGATCTCGCCCGTCGTGATCAAAAGGCTGCAAATTCCTGATGAAGACCTCGAGGAAACGGGCATGTTTCAAGGGGTCAATCCGGGGAGGAGCCAGCCGAAGGGGAAGGTCACACTACCCGTGACGTTTGGAGGAGAGTTGAACTACAGGACGGAGAGGATCATCTTCGATGTGGCCGAGATCCCCTTGCCCTACAACGGGATCCTCGGTCGCCCGGCACTAGCCAAGTTCATGGCGGCATCACACTACGCCTACAACATGCTAAAGATGCCCCGGCCGTTGACCATCATCTCCGTCCCCTCCGACAAGAAGGACACGCTGATTTGCGCCGACCAACTCTACCAGGAAGCTATCACAGCAGCTGCCGTCAAGGCACCTGCTCCTACCGCTGAAGGCCCGGGAGGGGAGAAGAAGCCCGGCAAGACCTCTCGCATCCACTCCGGCAAGCGCACCTCCTCGGAGTGTTGTGCTACCATTGAGGACGTGCCAGAGAGCTCTTCCGGCGAGAGCAAGAAATCCAGAGCTGAGCCGCCGCAGACCAAGAAGGTGTCCGTCAGGGAGGAAGGCACAGGAGGTGCCTTCGCCATAGGCTCCACCCTCGACAGCAAATAGGAAGGCGCGCTCGTCACCTTCCTGCCGGCGAATGTCGACGTGTTTGCATGGCAAGCATCCAACATCCCCGGTGTTCCCAGGGAGGTGATTGAGCACCACCTAGCTGTCTGTCCTCATGTGCGGCCCGTCAAGCAGAAGGTCAGAAAGCAGGTTCTAGAGAGGTAGGAGTTCATCATAGAGGAGATCAGGAAGTTGGAAGCAGCAGGTTTGGTGAGAGGATTGCTCCACCCGACGTGGTTGGCCAATCCGGTAGTGGTGCGCAAGGCAAATGGGAAGTGGAGGCTGTGTATTGACTACACAGATATCAATAAGGCTTGTTTGAAGGACCCCTTCCCATTGCCGTGCATCGACCAAATTGTCGACTCCACGACTGGGTGTGATCTGTTGTCATTCCTCCACGCCTACTCGGGCTACCACCAAATCTTCATGACAAGAGAAGATGAAGAGAAGACAGAATTCATCACCCCATGTGGTACGTATTGCTTTTTGCGGATGCCTTTCGGGTTGAAGAGTGCTGGCTCGACGTTTGCAATAGCAGTCCAAATTGGTTTTGAACCCCAGCTCCATAGAAATATGGAAGCATACATGGATGACATAGTGGTCAAGACCAAAGACGGGGCAACTCTTGTGCAAGATCTGGAAGAGACATTTGCCAACCTGCGCAAGATAAACCTCAAGTTGAACCCTGAGAAGTGTGTCTTCAGCGTTCCGTCCTGCAAGCTTCTCGGGTTCTTTGTGTCGCAACGCGGGATCGAGGCAAACCCAGACAAAACCAAGGCTATTGAGCAGATTGAGGCGCCCAAGCGGATCAAGGATGTGCATCGGCTCACCGGCTGCGTCGCCGCCATGAGCCGATTCATCTCCAAGTCCGCCGAGCACGCCCTTCCTTTCTTCAAAATCTTGAAGAAGGCAGGCCCAATGGAGTGGACCCCAGAAGCCGAGGCAGCATTGCAGGATCTGAAGAAATACCTTTCCTCCAAGCCAATACTGGTTGCGCCTAAACCACAAGTGTCGTTGCTGTTGTTCTGGCGGCGACGAATCAAATGGTCAGTGCCGCACTGGTGGCATAGAGGGAGGTCGACGAGGAGGCAGTGACGGCGGCAGAACCAGCGGATGGCAAGCCAAAGATTCCCCTGGCAGGGCCTGGTGCCGGCAAGGCGAGGCCCCCGGCAGAGTCTGATGCCACCAAGGCAAAGGCCCGCCGGTGAAAGGGTGGTGCAGAAGAAGAAGATGATGCAGCACCCGGTTTACTTTGTCAGCTCCATCTTGCAGGGACCTAGATCGGGGTACTCCGGTGTGCAGAAATTGCTATTCGGCCTCCTTATGGCCTCGAGGAAGCTGCGTCATTACTTCCAAGCCCACGAGATCACTGTCGTCACCCGCCTCCCGTTGCAATGGGTACTGCATAACCCAGATGCAACCGGAAGGATTGTGGAATGGTCCTTGTAGTTATCAAGTTTCGTTTTGAAGTTTGAAAGTACCTCGACAATCCAAAGCAGAGTCCTGGCAGAGTTCATTGCAGAATGGACCTCAACGCCTGACGAAGAAATCCAGGAGACCACTCTCCCCGGCAAGGAAGCAGACCGCGACTGGATCATGTACTTTGATGGGGCTTTCTCGTTGCAAGGCACCGGTGCCGGTGTGCTGCTCGTCGCACCCACCGGAGAGCACCTCAAGTACGTGATCCAGATGCACTTCACAAGGGAGATGTCCACCAACAACAGTGCTGAGTATGAGGGATTGCTCGCCGGTCTCAGGATCGCGGCAGACCTCGGGGTTAAGAAGCTCATTGTCAGGGGTGACTCACAGCTTGTTGTTAGGCAGGTCAACAAGGATTACCAGAGCCCATTGATGGAGGCCTACGTAGATGAGGTGAGAAAGCTGGAGGAGCGCTTTGCGGGCATCCAAGCGGAGCACGTCCCCCGAGCGGAGAACGACATCGCCGATTACCTGTCAAAGCGTGCTGCATTCAAGCTACCTATGGAGCCGGGTACCTTTTTGCTCCGTTTAACTCAGCCATCCGTCAAACCATCAACAGAGCTGAACAAGCGGAGGAAATCAGGTCCTGGCAAGTACCTTCCTGCCGAGCCCCCTGGGACGGCCGGCAAGGGTGTTGCCATGCACACTGAGCTTGCCCAAGAGCAACTGGCTCTGGCAGGGCGTCAAGCCCTGACCGTAATGACAGCCGCTCCCATGGCGGGAGAGATGCCTTTGGTCCTTGCTGTCAAGCCCCAGGCTCCGGCATGGGCGCAACATACTGTCCAATTCCTCCAAACAGGGGAGCTTCCTGAGGAGCAGGAAGAAGTGGAGAAAGTAGCCCGTCGGTCCACCCTGTACCAGTTCGTCGATGACGTCCTGTACAGGAGAAGGCCGAACGGTGTGAAATTGAAGTGCATCCCCCGGGAGGAAGGACTAGAGCTGTTGGCGGAGATACATGGAGGCATATGTGGCTCCCACATAGGGTCGAGGGCCCTTGCCGGCAAGGCGTTCCGGCAAGGTTTCTTCTGGCCCACCACCCTCCAGGATGCGACGGCACTAGTAACCAAGTGTGAAGCGTGTCAGCTCCATTCAAAGAAGCTTCATCAACCAGCTCAAGCCCTTCAAACAATCCCTCTCTCCTGGCCATTCTCGGTCTAGGGGCTCGATATACTAGGCCCTTTCCCCCGCGCTGTCGGGGGCTTTGAGTACTTATACGTTCTAATCGACAAGTTCACAAAGTGGCCGAAAGTGGAAGCAGTGAGAAAGGTGACTGCTCAATCAGCCGTCAAGTTCTTCAAGGGACTGGTCTGCCATTCTGGTGTGCCAAACAGAGTCATCACCGACAACGGCACGCAGTTCACAAGCCACACATTCATGCAATACATTCAAGACCTTGGTAGTAAGGTCTGTTTTACTTCTGTAGCACACCCACGGTGCAACAGCCAAGCGGAGAGGGCAAATGCTGAAGTGTTGCGAGGCCTGAGGAAAAAGACCTTTGACAAGCTGCACAAGAGTGGAAGGCGCTGGATTGATGAGTTGTCGGCGGTTCTTTGGTCGATCAAGACGACGCCAAATCGAGCCACCGGACAGACACCCTTTGCCCTAGTATATGGGGCGGAGGCAGTTCTCCCCACGGAACTCATATACGGGTCACCTTGAGTGCTTGCTTATGATGAGCTTGAGCAAGAGCAGTTGCGGCAAGATGACGCAATGCTCCTTGAGGAAGATCGTCTTTGGGCGGCTGTGAGAGCAGCACGCTACCAGCAAGCCTTGCACCGCTACCATAGCCGCAAGGTTCATGCCCGAAGCTTTGAGGAAGGCGACCTTGTTCTTTGGCGCGTTCAGTCGGCCAAGAATTCCAACAAGTTGACGCTTAAAGTGGGAAGGCCCTTATCGGGTAATACGAGTCACCAGGGCCCGCGCAGATGCTGCTGGAGATCGAGATCCTGTCCCATGAGCAACTCCTCGAACATCGAGCATCTTCGCAAGTTTTACCCATATAGGCGCAGCTTGCCGGCCTCCCAAAGCAAGCCACCTTTTGTACAAGCTTTGCCGGCAAGGCATGTAACCCTTTGTGCAAAGCCAGGCGCAGACCCTGTGTGACACCCCAAAAATTTAACCATGTTTTGTTTATTAAAATTTTGCCAGGTAACTTAAACTTTTAGTTTCTGGATTTCCTTTTGATTTCAGAACCATTCTTTTCTTTATTATTATGGAGTTTTTACCCAAGTGAAAACCTTTCAATCATTATTGGACTTATTTACCCTCTCAAATAAAACAATTCTTTTATCAGTAGGATTATTTATATAATTATTTATCACTGAGCTTTATCTCTCTAGAATGGGTTTTCATAAGTTTAGGACCCCATTTGCACTGCAACCCTTTTATAAATTCATTCAAAAATTCCACCAAAATTTGGGGATGTTATGTGATGTTTTTAAATCACTTTTATGCAAAAATATATTTCATTCACTGGATATTTTGAGTTCTACACCAAGTTTTCAAATCTGGTCCAGTGGGAAATTTTGCACTACAACCTAATTAAATATTTCTTTAAAACTTTCACCAAAATTATGGGATGTCAGTAGGAGTATATTATTCAACTTTTTGCAAAAACCCAGTGTTGTTCTTTGAAAAAATTTGAGTGAATCATCCTCTTTTTCATTCTGGTCCAACTTGATGATTTGTACTGCAACCATATTTTGACTTGCTCCTTTACCCATGATCATTTCTCCTGCTTATAGACCACCCTGCCAAATCCTTAAGTCCAGAAGAGTGGACCCATTGGAGGATTTTAAGTGCATGCAATTATGCCCTTTTCTTTCTATCCAGAATCAGTTTTCTCACAAACTTGCACTATCAAGTTTCTAGATTTGGCCAACTAACCTTGCCATCCTCTACTTCATCTAAAGAGACCCTGATCTGGAGATTTTGGCCTCTCCAAGAGTTTCCTAGATGCTCTTGGCATTTTATCAAACACCTTGAGTGCAGGGACAGTTTTGGCATGATTTTAGTTTTGCACTGTGACCTTGCACCTCTGGACAAACTAGCATGTCCACTAAGCTCCTAGACGACCCTAACCTAGGCCTGTTAGCCCCCAGCATCATCCAAAACCCCTAGCACCCACTGGCATTTCGCCAACAGTTGGCGTGCATGCTCTGGGCGCGGCCAGAGCGTGCGTTTTGCGTCGCAGCAGGCATCGGTCGCCGCTGCGCGCTGCCGCCTCCCCGCGCCTGTTCGGCCCTCCCCACTGCAGCCTGTCCCGACTCCCTCGCTGCAGAGCCGCCTGGCACCCCCTCCTGGCGCTCTACAGCACCGCCTCCACAAGCCGCCACCACCGCCTCGATAGCTCCTGCCCGGGCGGCGCCGCTGAGCCACTAGCGCCGGCTGCCCCTGGAGCAGCTCAGGCTCATCCGCAAGCTTGTCTGCAAGCACTCATCGCCGCCACGTCCCCCTGCTGCTACAGAATGGCGGTCGCCGGCGATCTTATCTGCGGCCGCCGCGAACCGCCATTGCTCGCTTATAAATGGAGAGCCCGAGCCTCCGAACTCTCGACAGCCTCAAACCATCCTCCTAGAGCTCCCTAGCTCGCAATCGACTCAGGAGGTCGTCTTCCCCATCTCCGGTCGGCTCGGCCGCCGCCACGTCCGAGTCCATCGCGTCACAATCAGAGCCTCCCCGGCCCTCCCAACACCACCGCCTGACTCCCCTTTGTCTTGCGGAGCCGCCCACCCTCTCAGCGTCGATCAGGAAGCGCCATAACCCAAACCCCCAAATCTCCCGAAGCTGCCGTCCGCCGCAAGGCTCGCCGCCAGCGACTCCCTTCGTCCCCGCCACCCTCTCGACTACCGGGAGGACCACCTTGGAGTGGCGGATCCATCCCCGCCCTCAGAGCCCCGCGAGGAGCCGCCGTTCGCCGGCGTCGATCGCCGGAGCCCCTGCCTCGGCTCGGACAGAGGAGGAAGAGGGCGGGGGACTAGTCAAACCTGACCAGTGGGCCCGCTGGACCCACTGTCAGTGACCCAGCCCCGCCGCCACGTGTTTTAAGTGGAGGCATATCCCCCAAAGTACGTCTTCGATGTGTACTCGTTTCGAAACGTTTTCCTTTTTTCAGTTTTATTTTTAAAAACAGAAAGTTGACTAAACTTTGACTAGCTCTAAATTTTTAAATATAACTCCAAATGAGTTGATTCTTTTTCACACCTCTCTCAAATATTGTCTAGTTTATTTTAAGATTTATTTGAAAAAAAATAGACAACTTTTTTGTACCATTTTGAAACTATGTGTTAATTGGAATATTTTCAAAATAGGATTTTTGGAGGAGAAGAAAACTTTCAAAAAGTTTTGAAGAGCACCTCACCTCTCCACACCTTGGAGGCAAGCATTCTGAACCCTGGCATAATATTTTTGTGTGTTGGTTGACGCGATTATAAACTCCACCTTAATACGGAGAACTCGTTATTTTATGTGGTGACACGATCATTTGCATGAGTGCATATTGGAAACTTCCTTGCTGTTGGAAGTGGATATACTTGTGATGGTAATCGTCCTCCTATGCCTTGCATGCATGCCGGAAAGAAATCCGGGAAAGCCTCTACCTTGGGTAGGCATGAGCTTGTTTCCGGTCTCCGTCGGGACGGTTATGTCCGGTATGGCAGGGTAAGGTATAATGAGTGGTGATTCTGTGGGTTGAAATATTTTGTTATACATATCATACAGTGAATCCTAAACCTCCAGAGTCAACCATAGATCGAGTCTTGTTCCAGTAAACCCCCCCATACTCATTTCGTACTACCACTTGTCCCTGCCGCAGGTAGGGTACGGTTCAGTAAATTGTAAAGCCCTTCCTAGCACACACCGTACAGAGAGGCCATGGTGGAAGATATCGGCTGCATCCGGTAGGCATGCCACTTGGTCCGGGGGCATGGGTGTTTTCCGGTTGGGGCCGAGAGGGGGTCACACCTTAGAGCGCACGATATAAATTTGATCCCATGCTACGCGAGGTTGTAGCCTCCCCACTTAGAGTTTTGCTTAACAGGTGTCGTGGGTGATTCCAGACACCGGTAAGTTAAGCTGGTGTGTGCGAGTTAGGAGTGTTTCAATTAAAAGACCATAAATGGAATTAGTCCAGATGGACTAAAGGAATCCGTTACTTGTGGGTAAAGAGTACACCCTCTACAGAGGTTAAATCTATTCGAATAGCCGTGTCCATGGGTAAGGACTACAGTCTGGGATGGGTCAAGTGTCGGTCTTAGTGTCGGCCTTCGGAGGAGAAACTGTTAAACCGGAACCTAGATCATGACTTGTGACTTGTGATGATTATGATTATTATTATTATGTACTAACCCCTTTGTATTATTTGAATTATCGAGTATCCCTGGGATGGTCCTACCTCCTGGATATTCACTATCATTATTTATAAGCCCTTTTATGTGGTGTCGCTCAGACGCCCGATTGTGGCATGCTTGTTATTTATTTACTTTATAAGCCCTTTATGTGGTGTCGCTCAGACGCCCGACTGTGGCATGCTTGTTATTTATTTGCTTTATAAGCCCTTTTTGTGGTGTCGCTCAGACGCCCGACTGTGGCATGCTTGTTATTTATTTGCTTTATAAGCCCTTTATGTGGTGTCGCTCGAGACACCGTATGGCATGCTTGTTATTTATTTACTTTATAAGCCCTTTATGTGGTGTCGCTCGAGACGCTTGATCGTAACATGCTTGTTATTTATTTGCTTTATAAGCCCTTTATGTGGTGTCGCTCAGACGCCCGACTGTGGCATGCTTGTTATTTATTTGCTTTATAAGCCCTTTATGTGGTGTCGCTCCGACGCCCGACTGAGGCATGCTCGTTATTTACTATCCTTTCGAGGCGTCGCTTCAGACACCCGATCGGTGCATTTTATTACTACCCCGTTATCGCATATTCATGTTGTATATAAATGACCTGCTTGCATGCATCAGGGATTTTATTTTTATGACTGACGTTGTGATCATAGAATGTTTTCAGAGCATGATTATCGGTTGTTATATTATACCCGTGTTCATATTGTTTGCGAGTACATTCAAAGTACTCACTGGCTTGTCCCTGGCTATTGTCTTGGCCAGATTTCTTGCTTGGAGAGGAGCGTTGCGATGACAGCCCGGAACCTAAGCAATGGTGATAGCCAGCCTACGAAGATAGGAGTTAACTTTGGTCAGTTGTTCCTGTGGGAAATGGAGTCCCATAGACACTGAAGATCCACAAACCGCTTCCGCCATCAACCACTAGAAACCAATTGTTGTACTCATAGGCCAGAATGGTCTTGTACTACATATTATGTATTTTGCTTGGAATTTCAGTATCAAGTTGGTGCCTCATCATTAACAATAATCACAGGGCTGGTGAGCACAAGGGCCATTTTCTGGGAAAATAATATCCCGAAAATCCGGTCCTGACACCCTGAGCATAAATAAATGAAGCGTTGGTGCCCTAAGTTATAGCATGCATGCTAGGTCGAGTCTCTTCCTTGGTTAGGGTTGATAGTGCTTAGCGGCGACTAACCCCTAGCGTAGAGGTTGAGTGTGCGTCTATCTGTTTCTTTTCTGTCCTCCGTTGGTTCGCAGGGCACATGAGCACTTCTGCTGAGCTACTTGGAAGAAAGGAAACGGACCGGCGTCCCAACCCTGGCAAACCAGAGTTGCCGGGGGCTGCAAGCACAAGGATCCAACCGCGGCAAGACAAGGTTGCCGGGGGCTGCAGATCCAGATAAGTCTTTCATCCCCTATCATGCATTTCGGAACGGAACTGGGATATGTGAAACCTCCTTTTATTTCTAGGCCACCGTGCTCCCCTTTTCTATACCCAAGGATTATCTCCTGGGCCCGAATTTGGTTGTAGCCGCGGTGGCAAGGAAGTAGAACGAGGAGCCTAGGCCCGCTTCATCCCTGCCCCCGCCAAGAGCGCGAGAATGGTCGAGCGAACTGGGGGGACGACAAGGCCTGTTGTCGGGTGAAAACGTTTATCTTAAATTGTAATAATGATTCGCTCCTTGTCGCGGGGTCTACCCACGAACGAAAAACCCGGCAAACATCCCTTTTTCATTAAAAGCATCCCACACAGGTACAGTCCGTACGAAATGAAAAACATGAACAAGGGGGATTACAAGCTTTAAATTTAACAAGGCCCGAAGGCTTACAGATTAAAAAAGAGATAAGATGCCCGTGATCCCTTTCTTGTCCCTCTCCTCAGGAGGCATGTCAAGGAGGCGAAAGGGCAAAAGGGGCGCCTAGGCGAGCTATGAGCAGCAGAAAGCACCAAGAGAAAACCTCGGTGGCCGCCCACGGGTGGGCCGGTGATGACGGTGCCGGGAAAGGATCAGGAAGACGAGGCGGCAGGACCGACAATACGCGATGAAGGCGTCGGTGCCCGCGTACTCCGAGCTGACGGCCTTGTCGCTCGCCCTATTCCTCTTCCGCAACCTCCCAACGCCAGCCGCCCAAGGAGACGGCCCTGAGAAGTTCAAGGAGCTGGCCCCACCCCCGGCAAAACTCTGTCGGAGGAGCGGCCAGGTGCAGATGTTGCTTCTGCCGCACCCGTCATCTGCCCCGCTGTCCTCCTCATCACTTTCGCTCAAGGAAGAGCTCCCATCGTCGGAATCTCCGTCGGAGGATCTCTCCACGCAGCACTTCAGGCGAGTCCTGAAGTCTCCGAAGACCTTGACAGAGAGCAGGCCGTCCTCCATTAATTTGAAGTAGAGGACGAGCCTTGCCGTCAGGCTGTGGATGCGAGCGAACGTCTTCCATCCACGAGGGAGGTACATGACCCGAGGAGCCGGGAAGTCGACGTTGACCCGCGTGCCCCCATTCCCACAGCCCCTCATGTGCAATCTGAGGGATTGGGGCGGGTCACGCTCCATCTCCCGAGCAAATGGGGCGGGAAGACGAAGACGGCGACGCGGAGGCCGGCGCAGCCTGATGAAGAACTCGCGGGGCTGGTCTCCAACATGGCCTTCCATCGGAAAAGGCATCATTGGCGGGGGCGAAGCTAGTGCGCCGCCCCGTCCTCCTCTTCCCCGAGCACTACGACCTCTGCCCCGGCCTCGCCCACGGCCTCGCCCCCTCCCCCTTCCCCTCGCGGCCGGTTCCACCACCGCGGGCTTAGGAGGGGGAGGGACGCGCTGTCGAGCGGCGACCCTCGCCGCCACCGACGAAGGACCAGGATTCCCTTTCTCCATGGCGAGTGAAAGGAAGAAGCGGAAGCAGGAGGAGATAGATGACAGAAGAGTGCGAGATGCCATTCCCCCCTTCCCCCTCCTTATAAAGGGGCGGGGTCGGGGCTCGCCCGCCCTGCTCGGCCAATCCAGCCACCAGAGGCACGGGGAATCGAGACCGACCCGCTGCCCCAACCAGCGACGGCCCGGTTTCCTGCCTCCACCACTTGCCACCCCAAGCGCATGGAGGACGCGTGGCAAACGTGCAGAATCGAGGGGACGGGTGAAGCGACCTCTCCCCACCCCGTGATCATGGGGTGTGGACGCCTTGGAGACCGCAACCCGGCCCCACGCAGTAAATAAGCCGCGCCTCCACGCCTCCCTCCTTTCATGCGAAGACGCGAGCTGCCCATTTACTGCGATGTGACGCATGCGTGCAGGAACCGCCCCACGCATGCCGCCCACGTCACGCGCACCCCTCCACGCCACGCCGCGTCGCGCGCGGGTCGTTGGAAGCGCAGCGCGCTAAAAGTTTTACCGAGGTAACAACCGCCCCGCCTGCCCACGCACCGTTTTCTGCCTAGCCCAACAACGTGTCGCGCCTATGTGTGGCCCAGGCCCGGGGGCTCCTGTCGGTGTACAAAAGGAAGGGCGCACTTTTGTACCCCTTTACCTGTGCACAGGCAGTCGGAGCTGCACCCACGGCAACACCAAGCAGAATAGGGGAGGTGAGCCAAGGTAAGACCGAAGCCCAAGATAACCAGAGCAACGCCAAGGCCAAGACCACAAAGAGCAGAGGGACGAAGTAGGTTCCCAAGGCAAGACCCTTGCCGGGGCAGCCTCAGCAGCCCCGGCAAGACCCTTGCGGGGCAGCTCGCCCCACACCAATAGAGCGAGCCACCCTTGAGCCTACGGTCTCCAACATCACGTTGAGCCAGGGCTCGGGAGGCACCTCCATGGTGGCATGCAGATCTTTGTGAAGACAAGGAACACTCAAGATCAGATGAGGATTAGAAGACGACGATCCTCGGCAGGATCCTTGCCGAGGAAGGCCACCAGACCCCCGGCAAGGTCCTTGCCGGGGATGACAGCGCGCCACGGCAAGACCCTTGCCGGGCCACCCGGCAAGGCCCTCACCGAGGACGCCAGCAGGGCCACTACCAGGCCCGCACCAACCAAGTCTCCACCACCGTTCACATGCGGCTGCCAGCCCAACCAGCTGGGCGGGCACCTGCGTGGCAACATGTAGCTCCCTGGCCAACTCATCAAACACCTACGTGGCGGCATGCAGATCTTCGTGGAGGCTCCACCACCGCGCCACCTCAGCTGCCTGCCTGCCTACGTGACGCTGCATGCATCGCTAGCCAGGGCGCGTGTTGAAGCAAGGAGGAACGGCGATGGACGGGACGGGCCTCGCCCCCGTCCCCGATAAAGCAAGGGGACACCTAAGCTACGCATTAAATGCGTCTTGTCCTGTAATACGAGCGATAAGCTCATAGCACTGTGCGCCTTTCCACCTCCTGTGTGCCACTGGTGGCAGCCCCTTTCGACTATAAAAGGAGGCCCATGGCATACTGGAGAAGGATTCGGCTCTTTCGAACCACACACTCACCACAGCTAGTTCGAGAGCTCAAGAACTCTCTGAAATACACCCACCAAAGTAGGACTATGGTTTCGCATCCTCATGGCTGAACACAGGTAAACGATCCTCGTGTTGGTTACTAATCCTGCTCTTCTCGCAACCCCGCGCCCCGGCAACCGTAGTAGGGATTCTTGTGATCCCATAGGTGTCATTCCACACTGACACCTATGGAATCACTTGGATCCCTTCTATGGTTGGCGGGCGCGAGGTTGTGCAAAGAGCAGGTCTGACAGGAAGCACATAGATCGTTTACCCAGGTTCGGGCCGCGGAGATGCGTAATACCCTAGTCGTACTTTGTTGGATGTATTTGAGTGTTCTTATGTTCCTGGGCTAGCTATGGGGTGCAACTTGCCCAAAAGATCTGAATCCTCCTGCTGGTCGCCTCGGGCCTCCTTTTATAGGAAAAAGGGGTTGCCACAGCGGCACACAGGAGGTGGAAAGGTCTACAGTCGATGAGTCTATCCTCTAGCACCGTCGGACAAACGCATTTAATGAGCTGTCGACGTGCCCCTCTTGCTTTATCAGGGACGGCGAGGAAGCACGTCCCAGCTGTCGCCGCCACACGCGTCTGAGCTGACGAGGCGTTGCTGCGCCACGTTGGCTGGCTGTTGTGCTGGCGCAGCGGCGGAGTCTTCAGGAAGATTTGCATGTCACCATGCAGGTGCTTGCTGGGTTGGTGTAGAGGCCGCACGTCGCCATGTAGGTGCATACCCAGTTGGTTGAGCTAGCAGCTGCATGGGGACGGCGATGGAGCCTTGGCAGGTGCGGGCCCTGCTACGGCCCCGTAGGTGTCTTCGGGAAGGGCCTTGCCGGGGCCCCGGCAAGGGTCTTGCCGTGGTCTTCCCCGGCAAGCGTCTTGCCGGGGGTCTTGTGGATTTCCTCGGCTAGGATCCCACCGAGGATCATCGTCTTCTGGTCCTCACCTGATCTTGTGTGTTTATGATCTTGACGAAGATCTGCATGCCACCACAGAGGTGCCTCCGGAGCCTTGGTTCCAATGTAGTTGGTTGGTGGTGTTGGAACCCGCAGGCTCAAGGGTGGTCTGCTCTGCTGGCGTCGGGCAAGTTGCCCCGGCAAGGCTCTTGCCGGGGCCGCGAAGGCCGCCCCGGCAAGGGTCTTGTCGGGGGAGTCCACCTCGCCCCTTTGCTCTTTTGTGTTTCTTGGTCTTGGCGTTACCTTGATTGTCCTGTACTCCGGCTTCCCTCCTCTGCACTGGTAAGTGTGGCCGCGAGTGCGGCTCTGACTTCCCATGCACAAGTAAAGGGGTCAAAAGGAGAGCCCTACTTTTGTACACCAACAGATCTGATGGTCAAAGGGTTGCAAACTTCATTTTGTCAGAAACTCCAACGTTGCCAGCAAATTAAAGCCTAGTTAGGGTTTACGGTTCAAGGGCTAGGGACTACATGGATCGTTTTTTTCTTTAGCTATCTCTGTTCAAAATAAGTGTCAACTTTAGTAGCAGTACAACTTGTACTAAAGTTTGCATAAAGTTGAGACACTTATTTTGGAACGGAGGGAGTACATATTAGCTATGATCTGTCAATCATCGAGATGCAATAGCATGTATGTTAGCCTCCTTTGTATTCGATGAAATGTTGCAACGGGCAACCTTGGATGCAAGATACATGAAACAGAAGTTGGAAGCTTCATAGCATTGTACAAATTTATCTCGCTGAGAAATTACAGTATGTACTATACTAGTACAGTACGATGTAAAGAGTTAGGTGACGCACGGTGTCCAGAAAATATGGTGATAGTGTGAGATGGGCCATGTAATCACTAAGCCTGCGTGTTTTCACTGCTTTCGCACTTCTCCGCTGTAAGAATGGAGAAAATTGTAATCTAGTAGTACCTCCTTTCGCCGAAAGCGTGGGACATCCAGCAGTCGTACCACCTCAGTAATAATGACCAATGAGCTGTCAAATCACATAGACCCAGCAGTAAGTTGGACGGACGAAGCAACCATCACTCCTGAATCCACTTCTCCCTTCAACGCAGGCGCTAGTGAGAGGTCGCCTCCGCTCTGCCCGGTCATGAATGCAACAACCGTTCTTTGGAGCGGCGCTGACCGTTTCGGGCGGGAAGTGCGTGCGGTCGATGGAGGGGCTTTGGGTGGGCCAGGCTGGTCGGGAGCGGGCATGGCAGCTTCCCTCCTGTCCTGAACGGACGCCTGGAAATGAGAGGATGCACCGACTCTCGCAGCTAAATCGTACACTACACACCGTCTCTCTGTAGGAGTAGGTCGATGTGCCGCTCTCTCTAACACACACATGTTGTTAAACACACACACACACACACACACACATCGAGGTAAAATGATTCTATATCTCAATTAATGAAGACTTGCATGTTACCATCCATATGCATGTTACTAGTCCAAGTTACTCACACTATGACCAGCCTAGCAACGTAACCAAACGCTCCTTACTCTGCCTTGTTATCTCCCCCGGAAACCCAATGCATGGAGCGCAACTACGCGTTGATCAGTCAAGAAATCAAAGTCGGCTTGCATGCAAGTTAATACGTGGCCCTGCATGGTAGCTAAAACAGCATCTCTTCATTGTTGTGATTAATTGTTGCGTTTAGAGACAGAAATCAGGGCTTTGATTGGTGGAAGGACCGGTCAAGTTTCTCCTTCTCCTCCAATCTGCTTGCACCTTGGTCCCGCTGCACCTTCTTACGTGACTTATTACACCTAGACGGAGGGAGTAGTACGAGATATGGTGGCACACTGACTTAGGTCGAATACAAGTGCCCAAAATTGTGTGCATGTTATAATAAGGATTCACTTAAGATAGTACGTTAGTGAACAGAGGGATCAACTGGACAGTGTTCACGAGCAGTAGCAAGATGTGTGAGGTAAAAGATACACCGCTGGTGCTTTTAATTTTTCTTATTAATTTGTTTGTTTCACCCTCTGACTGGTGGGACCCAACTACTACATGGAGAGAGGTAAGGTGACTAAGGCTGCATTATTTCTGTACTACCAACATTGCTTTAAATCCCAAAAGACCTTACCACCAAAGCCACATGACACGATTATGATTTAAATCCCAATGACTCCCACGCAAAAAAAAACACGGCATGCTTGTCACACGAATGCAAGAATGTATAAAAGGTTACTTTCCTCTCGTTAAACATAATGTGAGGGTGGTGTAGCTGGTTAGCCTGTTCGCTCATCAAACTTGAGGTCTCGGGTTCGATAACCACACTTGAGCATAATTTTGTTTTTGTTCGACTTCTTTCTTCCACCCAATGACAGGTAGGCCCTGCATGACAGAGAGAGAAAGTGATCTGGGGCGGTGCCAGGAGGATTCTTTGACTGGTCAAAATGGATGGATATGGAGCTATACGATCTCGGCCTCGGCGCTTGTTTTCTAGGGTTTGCACTCTTCACACTCTCTTTCCACTATATATATACACGTTGGAGCCTCAACGCTTGTAGTTGCTCTCTTCACACACTCTCACCCTCTCCAGATCTAAACAAGACTTTGTTGTCCTCTCTCTCTCTCCCCCCTCATTGTTGGTCAAAGAGCCGGCAGGATCCATCTCCCGGGAAGTGAAGGAGGCTTAACGATGTCACCATCGGCGAGAGAGGGAATCCTTTACCGGTGCAGTTGTTCTCTTTCACCCAGCAGCGTCGCGGGAGGGCCTCCGACCCCTTCTTCCTCGCCTCCATACATAGTGTGGGCAGAACAGCCTCCGGTCGCCCACCGAACCACACCCCAAGAACCTTAAGGTATCATTTACTTATTCCACATGCATTGCTCTAGCTGCATGTGGGCTTTCATCCGCTCTTTCGAATCTAGGTGTTGGATCAAACAGGAAAGTAGTGGGGAAAGTTGTATAGCATGAATCTAGGATGTGGTTCAAAGAGGAAAGGAATGGGGGAAGTAGTAGGGAAAGTTGTATAGCATGAATCTAGGACGTGGTTCAAAAAGGAAAGGAAGGGGGGAAGTAGTGGGGGAAGTTGTATAGCATGAATCTAGGACGTGGTTCAAAGAGGAAAGGAATGGGGGAAAGTAGTGGGGAAAGTTGTATAGCATGAATCTAGGACGTGGTTCAAAGAGGAAAGGAAGGGGGAAGTACTAGTACAGACTGGCTATCTAGCACCTACGTTGGTCGAAAAGGGAAAACAATGACAAACGCAGTACGCACATCTGTAACAAACTGATCTTTTTGTTTTGGGGGACAAGGCTGTAGAGTTTTAGCAGGACTAGATTTGCTACGCTCACATAGGGAAAGGTGTCTAAACATAACAAAACTAGGACCAACACAAATATGCTCCTTGGTTGTTTGTTCTTTGTTGCAACAGATTGTGCATCACCCCTTCAAACATAGGTAGATGCACATGGTGATGGTGAGTCCATTGTCCCGTGCAACTCTTTAGCTGTTGTTAATCTAAGGCCCTATTTGGTTAAGAAGTCCTAGGACTTTTTTTAGTCCCAACTAAAAATTCCCTAGTCCCTACCTCCTTGGTTCCAAGTACTATACATGGACTAGAGGTTATTAAATGGCATGCTAAAAGACCATGTTACCCCTAGTAATGAACTAATAAAGATAAGGTGTGATGCGGGGTGGGAGCAACTGTTGGAAAAAGTCCCAAAAAGACTCTCCCTCAGGGTCTTCTTTCTTTAGTCCCAAATGCCCACTTTTAGTCCCTAAAAGTCCCTCCTGTTTGGTTTAGATGGGACTGAAAGGGACTTTTTTTAGTCCATGCACCAAAAAGTCCCTGTAAACAAACACCCTCTAATAATGCCGCGGGAAAATTGATGCAATACCATAGTTAAAAGCAAATTACATGTTTAACGAATTTTATTGTTAATATAATCTCTCTGTTAATATGAATCAATGCCACCGTTTGAGAAATGCTACTGTATTGCTTATTTCCCAATTAGATAAGGTAGATGCTTCTTTTTTTTGGCTTCTGTGTCATCCACCGTTATTGACCACTTGTTGTTTCCTTTGCACCTCTGTGTAAACAGCGTTATCTACTTCACCTTGTTGCTATTGTGACCTTTTGTTGCACTGCACAAAACACTTTCGTTTTAAGAGTGTTTAAGTGTTTTGTGCAATTCAACCAAAATGTCACACCGACGACGTTGCTTGACTGCTTGATCTTAGTGGAACTGCACAAGAGGAGATCTTACTTGTTGGCAAATTTGGTTCAAATCTTCTTCTTGTGAGTTGTTTGAATTCCGCATCATGAGAGGTCAGTACTAGCCTTCTTTCACATGATTGTGCAGTGTGCTTTCATATGTTGTGCTACTTGTACGGTAATGTTACTTGATTTTAGTGAACTGCACAAATGGAGACAAGACTTCCAATTTGTATGTGCACCGTAATATCCCATTGAGGTAAGATAAGGATATTGCACAACTTTTCTCCTGTATTTTGCCACTTTCATCAGAAAATTAATGTCGTTGTTTAGTGCTATACTTGTGCTCCCTAATTGACATGCCAAATCTTACATTGAAGGCGAAGCTTGTCTGTTATTGAATCAAGTGATGAAGGGCAAGAACAAGCGGAAGAAAAACAAAAATCAACTTCCGGTGTTGTAATGAAGCACTAGAACTGTGATGACACAAGTAATGATATAGTTTTGCATCTTAATTTATTGCTATGGCTGGAACGAGCAATTGTTTTGCCACTGATTTGATGCCACTCTTAATGTAATATGTAATTATCTCTACTTGTGCAAACAGGGATCTTCTTTGAAGATACCATATATTTTAGTGGAACTGCACAAGAAGATGTTGGAAACATTAAACTAATCGAGGAGTGTATAGTAAGCATGGCAACCACACTAGATAACAATAGATGGTTCCGGAGAAGTGCTTGATCTGTATGCTCTACAGTAAGCCTCCTGACAAAGGTTGTTACTTGCCCACGGATTTCATCCATATGATTGAGCTTTGTCATCTCTACTGGTGTCGTGCTACTGTTTAGATACTGTCATGAGAAAGTGATATTGTCCTTGAGAATTGCTTCATATGTGATGTTTTAAATATTTCCTTTCCTTTTTTTCGAGCAAACAGGGATGCTAGCATTTAGTTGTCCTCTTGTCTTTGCACAACAGGATCATCCTCCTCTGAAGAAGAATATGGAGTACGTTAAGTGACTAGTTCCGATTGTGCCAGGATGAAGAAGCCCTATCTATCTTCTCATCAGAATGAGCAGTTGAAGGATGGTTACATTACTCCCCACAAGACCAAACTAACTTCAGGTCAGAAGGACTGACATATCTCCATCTTTTTTGTTCTGATGCGCATGTACAATGTTGTTCTAGGATTCTTTCCGGTGAGTTCCATTTTTTTAAAGTGTGCTCTACATGGACCATGTAGGTGCCTATTTAAACTGTCAATTCATAGTACAGTTTGTTTTATACTAATCACTTATTTTGTATTTGTGCAAACAGGGGTGCTCAACTTGATTTCAATGGGAAATGTACAAAATGTTCATGAATACATCAAATCATTCATTTCCACCACAAGAAAGGAGGTGCCGATATGTTCAAGGCGTTGCAACATATAAAGGCGAAATCATACAAGCTACGCGCGAATTTGGTTGATTTTGGTGGAACTGCACAAAAAGAACAGCTGGTTTATTTAGCACGAGGTGCCATGTCAATGTCCGAACTGATGGCAAACCCTGCCCATTCCACAATCGTAGGCATTTGATATTTTGGAATGGGAAAACCTTGTCAAAGCTTTCTCATTGATGTACGTAAAACAACACGCATTTGACATTTTGGAATGGGTCAACCTTGTCAAATTTTGCTCAATGATGTTAGCAAGAAGACATGTGTTTGATATTTTTGAATGGGATGCCCTTTGCTGTCAGCAACATCGATCGAATTTTCTTTACTGTTTAGTTGTGAAGTATTGGCTCTGACATGTGAATCGTTGAGATGCATAATCATCAATTGTTTTGAAAGTTCTCTATGAATTGCCAGGCATGTGTGTTTGATTGCAATGTACAGGAATGCTAAAAAGCAGCTCAAACTCTTTGTACCCATATGTTCCTTTTTACTTTGCATATTAGATTTCTTTCAAGTCAGTTGATTTTACATTGTGAATGTTCATACTTTTTTCTAAAAGATTGGTCAAAGTGGAGATACTTTGACTGTAGACAAAACTTGTATGCAGACCAAAAAGGACCAGATGGAGTACATGTGAAACTGCTGCAAATGAGGTGATCACCCTGGGAATAATCTTAGTACGTATTGTTTTGCGTGTTCATCCAATGCCGGTGATACAAGAATTCGAACTAATCGAACTAAATTCATTCATACACGGTCGGATTTCATATAAACATGCCTGATTTCATTACATTTCATACATTCTTCAACTAAAAAGGGGTGCATTGGAGGTATAATTAATTAACCGAATCTACCCACCTGTGTTCGGCTGAGCCGAACAAAAGCTTATCCTCCAGCGGACTGAGCTTCAGTGACTTAACTGCAGGTGCAGTTTCTTAACTGACATGTCGCCCAGATGCCTGTTGGGCCCACGTGTCAGTGACCCAATTGCACCAGCAGTTAAGTAACTGAAGTAGCATCCTTCTCCAACATAGCTCTCCGACTCCACGTCGCCGCCAAGAAGCTAATCGGCCGTCAATGGTCAACACGCCTAGCTTGGCTTCAACTGGAGGGTAGCAACGGTGGCTTTACTTGGACCCGAGCGGCGGCGACCTTCCGTGTTCTACTCTTCCTCATTTTCTATGTGGAGCGGCCTCGTTGGTAGCAGGGCGGGGCCTCGACAGAGCCTACGATGTCCTCTATCTCGTAGTCGGTGCGGCGGCGCCTCGGCGGAGCGGGGGAAATCCTCCCCCTTGTTGTCGGCAGGGTGGGGCCTCGGCTGAGCCGGCGATGTCCTCTGCCTCATTGTTGCTGGGGCGGGGCCTCGGCGGAGTAGGGCCTCGCTGAAGCCGGCGAGGTCCTCCGCCTCGGAGCCGGCGGGGCGGGGCCTCGGCGGAGCCGGCGGTGTCCTCTGCCTCATTGTTGGCGCCGTGGGGCCTCGGCGGAGCAGGGCCTCGTCGACGCCAGCGGAGCGGGGACTCGTCGGAGCCGGTATTGTCCTCTGCCTCGTCCTCGGTCTCGCCAAACAGCGCCTTGCCCGCTTCATCACCCTCTTTGTAGGCAGCCGCACCCTCCGCCACCCGCATGCGGTACCGCCAGCGCTCGAGGCGGCCCTCACGTGCGGAGCGGTACGAGTCGAGTAGCGCCTCTTGCTCCGCCCGCTCCGCGAAGATCTGCTCCTTCGCCTGGAGGAGATGGTGGTTGTAGGCGGCGTCGGCGTGCGCCTCCCGGAACTGCTCCTGACGCTTCTGCCTCACCGTGTCCATGTATTGGGCACGAGCCTCGCCAATGGTCATGGTGCAATGCACCGACGAGGATGGCGCGGAGGAGGGGGTTGGCACCGGATCGTCGACTACCATGTTATCCATTGGGACGTCGTCGTCCTCCGGCTGCCTGCCGGCCAGCCAGTCAGCAGCAATGGTTGCCATCTCCTTGTGGTCTGTCGTCCGCCCGTCTCAAAGAGCGCTGGAGCACGGGGAAGCCATGGTGGGCAGTAGTGGTATGGATAGGAGAAAGGGAACGTTGGCGGATGACTGCGGCTATGGCCGGCGCAGCAGTTTATATAGCAATGGTGGGCGGCGGAGGGACGGACGTGTGGCACCGGAGTAGTCGCCTCGGCAACCGCGTATCATTAATGTGCGCGGCAGACGGACGGATAGAGGACACTTGTGTCGTTTGAAGGCGAACAATCGCTTGCCCGAAAAGCGGGCGGCGGCGGTATGCGCGCCCGGTTGATCGCCCCAGTGTCCGTCGATTATTCGCCGTTGCCATGTCATTTGCTTGCGTGTTGCACTTTGCCATGTCATCATGTGCATTTCATATCATGTCATCATGTGCATTTCATTTTGCATACGTGTTCGTCTCATGCATCCGAGCATTTTCCCCGTTGTCCGTTTTGCAATCCGGCGCTCCTATGTCTCCCGGCGCTCCCTTTTACCTCTTTTCGTGTGCGGGTGTTGAACGGTCTCGGAATGGACCGAGGTTTGTCAAGCGGCCTTGGTATAGCACCGGTAGACCGCCTGTCAAGTTTCGGATCATTTGGAGGTCGTTTGGTACTCCAACGGTTAACCGGGTAACCGCAAAAGCCTCTTTTGTGTTGCAACCCAACACCCTTCCAAAGTGGCCCAAAACCCAACAAACTCCCCTCCATGCTCTCGGTCGTTCGATCACGATCGCGTGGCCGAAAACCGCACCTCATTTGGACTCTCCTAGCTCCCTCTACCTATATATAAGCCCCTCCCCTCAAAAATCTCGGATGAAATAGACCCTAACCCTAGCTTCTTCCTCCTCCAACCACGGACATGTCCGCGCCCGGCCAACATGTCCAGCCACCGCCCGCGGCGAATCCGGATCTGCCACCTCACCAGCGCCTCCTTCTCTCTCCTCAGCCCGCCGCCCGGCCCGCCTGGCCCGGCAGGCCCGCCGAGCCCATCGGGGCCCGAGGCGCCCGAGCCCGCCTCTCGTCCTCGCGCCGCCATTTGCTCGGCCGGCCGCGGGCGAGCAGCGCCCTCCGGCCGCCGGACGCCCGACCCGCTCCCGCCGCCCTCGCCGGAGGCCTCCGTCGCCGCCTCCTCGCGCCGCTCCGCGCTGCCGCTCCACGCCAGCGTCCTCCGCGCCCGCCGCGCCTCCCATTGTCGCGTCCGCCGCCGCCCGACAGCCGGATCCGGCGGCCCCGCTCCTCGCCGGACGGTCGCCACCGCCCCGGATCCGCCCTTCCCCTCGTCTTCCGCGCCGTCCCGCTGTCCCGCCGAGCTCGCCGGCGTGCAGCTCCGGCGATCCCCGTGAAACGCGCCAGATTCAGATCCGGATGAACCCTAAGGTTGTTTTTTCCACTAAGTCCCGAGTTTGTGATTATTTTCATGCATTTTCATCGCATCGTAACTCTGTCATCGTTGCTCCGTTTTGCACGTGTAATATGTCAAAATGTTTGTCTCGAAGAGTAGATCATTTCATCTCATTGAATCATTTTCATTTGAGCTCATCTTGATGCCAGAAATGCTGTTGGAAGAGTGCCATGTGATGTTAGTTTCTGATTTTTATCAGAACTTGCACTTTTGTCATTTTTGCCATGATTGATGTGTTCACCCTATGAACTTGAGTCCTACATGTGTTTTGTAATATGCCATGCCATCTTTCCAGGGGTGTATGCCATGTATTTTTGTGATCTCTGTGATGACTAGCACAAGCATGCAAACTAGGCTTCATGATGTTGCTGATTTCAGCCCTGTTCTGCTGATATTTTTATGCCATGTTAACTTGATGCTACCGAGAGATCCATGCTTATTTTGAGATACTTCAGTAAGGATGTTTTGTTATACATGTCTTGCTCTATCCATCCATGCCCTTGTTTGCAATTATGGAGTGCCATAGCTTGAGTCAATCGAGCTCTACTTTTGCTATAAAATGTTTCCTGGCAGGTTGTTTACATGTTATTCAATTTTGCCAAGGTTGTTGTAGTTGATCCGTGTATGCTATGATGTTGTTCTTGCCATGTATAGCTTCTATGCCATGTCTTATTAATGTTAGTTGCCTTTCCATGCCATGAATTGCTCTGTGGTGAGTGGTCCAAGCTCACCAACATGCCTACTTATCGTTGTTCCTGCCATGTATGAATCTGTAATATAACTTGCCATGTTTACATGGGTGCCATCATATTTTCTGATCCTTTTTGGCTTATGGTCAGTAAGGGACTTTTGTTCTAGGAAATTAGTAGATTCATGCCATGCCTTTTTTTCCATGTTAAGTTCCTGTAACATGTTGTTCGATAGCTCTGAACATTGCAACTTTGATGTTATTTACGCCAATGCACAAACTGTTATTACTTGCAATCTTGCCATGTCATTTTGAGCATGTTCTAGTTGTTTCTGGAGATAGCTCAGTGTTCATGTTTTGTAATGCTTTACCTGTAGATCATGCCCACGCCTTTTGTTTTCTTGTTGAGGTGCTGTAGCATGTTGTTTTGATGCTTTAATATGCCTAGTTGCTGTTTTGGACAGATTGTTGCTATAACTTGTATAGGGTGTATGTGTTGAACCGTTGCTCCGTTTTGAGTGTGCTCTATATGAAACTTGCTTGATTTTGCATGTAGTTTCATATTATCATGTTGCATCCTTGTTTTGAGGTGTTTGCTTGATGTTTATATGCATTTTGCATCAATGCCATGTTTAACTTGTTTTGCTCATATCTTCTAGGCCGTAGCTCCGAATCTAATGAACTTTATATGTAACTTGACTAGAATTTCGTGTAGATCATCGTGGTGCATCTTAACTTGCTGTTTAACAACTTGAACATAAGGTTTGTTCAGATCTGGACCAATTTCGAAATTTGCATATGAGGACTTACGGAATTGTTATATGTTGTTTCGGCCTCATTTAAACTTGCTTTGATGTGGTGCTCTTGTTTGCATCATCTCTTGCCATGAGTAGCTTCATGTAGCTTTTTCATGCATCATGCTTGTTGTGCATCATGCCTTGTTCATGTGTGGTGTGTTTACTATGTTGTGTGCTTCTTCTTGTTAGTTCCTGTTTTCGTTCGATCGTGAGAATTCGTTCGTCTCACGCTTGGTTGGCTTCATCCGTTCATCTTCTTCATGGACTTGTTCTTCTTCCTTGCGGGATTTCAGGCAAGATGACCGCTACCCTGGATCTCACTACTATCATTTCTATGCTAGTTGCTTCGTTCTATCGCTCTGCTGCGCTACCTATTACCTGTTTATCAAGCCATCCCAAATTGCCATGTCAGCCTCTAACCTTTTGCATCCTTCCTAGCAAACCGTTGTTTGGCTATGTTACCGCTTTGCTCAGCCCCTCTTATAGCGTTGTTAGTTGCAGGTGAAGGTGAAGTTTGTTCCTTGTTGGAACATGGAGATGTTGTTCCTTGTTGGAACATGTTTACTTGTTGGGATATCACAATATATCTATTGTTTAATTAATGCATCTATATACTTGGTAAAGGGTGGAAGGCTCGGCCTTATGCCTGGTGTTTTGTTCCACTCTTGCCGCCCTAGTTTCCGTCATATCGGTATTATGTTCCCGGATTTTGCATCCCTAACGCGTCGGGTGATTTATGGGACCCCCTTGACAGTTCGCTTTGAATAAGACTTTTCCAAAGAAGGCCCAACATTGGTTTTACCATTTGCCTCACCTATGCCCCTTTTTCCCTTGGGTTTCGGAGCCCGAGGGTCATCTTTATTTTAGTCCCCGGGCGGTGCTCCTTCGAGTGTTGGTCGAACCGAGCAGACTCTTGGGGCCACCACGGGCAACTCGAGGTTGGTTTTACTCGTAGCTTGACTTATCCGGTGTGCCACGAGACCGAGGTACGTGCGACTCCTATCAGGATTTGTCGGCACATCCGGCGGCTTTGCTGGTCTTGTTTTATTCTTTGTCGAAATGTCTTGTAGCCGGATTCGAGACTGATCGGGTCTTCCGGGAGAAGGAATATCCTTCGTTGATCGCGAGAGCTTATCATGGGCTAAGTTGGGACACCCTTGCGGGTATAAACTTTCGAGAGCCGTGCCATGGGTTATGTGGCAGATGGGAATTTGTTAATGTCGGTTGTAGAAAACCGAAGTTGATCTTAATTAAAATACACCAACCGTAATGCGTAACTGTGAGTGTCTCTTTTCGGGTTGATCGAGAGGAGAACACGGTTTCGGGTTATGTCGGCGTAAGTAGGAGTTCAGGATCACTTCTTGATCATTACTAGTTGACGACCGTTCCTTTGTTTCTCTTCTCGCTCTCATTTGCGTATGTTAGCCACCATACATGCTTAGTCGCTGTTGCAACCTCACCACCTTACCCTTCCTTTCCCTTTAAGCTTTGCTAGTCTTGATACCCATGGTAATGGGATTCTTTGAGTCCTCGTGGCTCACAGATTACTACACCACCGATTGCAGGTACAAGTTTTGCGATGATCATGGCGAGAGCGATGTTTGCTTGTATTGGAGTTCTTCTTCCGCTTCTTCTTGATCGGGGATAGGTTCGGTCGGCAGCCTGGGCTAGCAGAGTGGATGTCGTTTGAGTTTCATTTATGTTTCATCCGTAGTCGGATGTTGATCTCTGTATATGATGTTGATGTATTCTAGTGGCATTTGTGCCTTATGTATGTATCCCTATGTATTTTGTAATGTTGATGTAATGATATCCACCTTGCAAAGCGTTTCAATATCTTGGTCTATCCTTGGTGGGACCGTCGAGTTCCTTTGGATAGGGTCGCATATTGGGCGTGACAAGTTGGTATCGAGCCTCGACCGACCCTAGGGCCCCTTGATTGATCGTGTAGTTTGGCGGTTGTTGAGTCTAGAAGAAAACTGTTTTACGAGTCTAGTTATATCGGAGAGTAGGAATTCTTTTTACTCCTCAGCCCTTAAATGCTCTGGTGAGGAATCTTGGCGTAGGTGTTTTGAATTACTTCTCTTCCCTTCAAATTTTCTTTAGGATCACGCAGTTGGTTTTCCGGTAGTTGTTCCTCAGCTCTTTTTGTCCGGTGCATTTCTCGTCAAGTTGACTCGAGCCTCTTCTTCTTTGAGTCCAATCCTCAGTTGTTTTCTTTTCCCGCCCACCCACCCTTTCTTCTTCTCGGAACCGGAGTCCGTAATCGAGTATGCTTCCTACTCGTGTGAAGTTTTGCTCTCTCTTCTCAATGATTTCAACCGGTGTTTTTTTCTCTTCAAGATATTCGTCGCTTTCCCCTTCCAAGTTGTCTTTGTTTTCCCGCCCTCCCACCCTTTTTCTTCCCGGAGTTTGCCTCTCTCCCGACCATCAATTTCATTCGTACGGAGCCTTTTCAGTCTTTCGTCAATTGTATCAACCGGTGAATTTTCGTCTCGTTCGTCATTCTTCATCTCTTTCTTTCCGGTGGATTCAATTCAAGTTTTTCGAGTTGATCACATTCTTTTCCTCGCCTCAAGTGTTCTCTTAGCTCGTTCGTCTCTCGCCAGTTATCCTTCCGGAGTTCTCAAGACATCTCAGGAGATTCGTCTGTGTTCTAATTAATTCGTGGTTGTCACCTCATTTAAATATTTCAATTGTTCCGGTGCATCATCTATCTGTTCACGAATCCTTTTCCAACGGTGTTTTTCTCTTGAGTGGGCCCATAACCCACAAGTCTTTTCCGAGGATCTTACCTGACTCTTCTAATTTCCCCTGAGTTATTCTCAATTATTTTCAAGTTTGACGTAAGAATGGATCCCATCAGTCAGATGCTTTTCCAAGATCAATTTCAAATCATTTCATTGTTGCCTCAACCTCTTCGCTTTTCGTTCTCCCGGAGTACCTCAGTAATTTTGGTCGTGTTTCTCGTCATCATGTGAAGACCGAAGTAGAGTTTCTCTTAAATCTTGTCCGTTCCCCCGGAGATTCATGGTGCTAGCTCGATGTGATCCTATCTAATTGTTTCCAGTCGTGCAATTCTTTTCATCCATCCGGAGAATTTCAGGAGTTGCTTTCTCTCTCGATCATCCGGACGCCATCTTTTCGGAAGATTTCTCCATTCTAAGTTTTTCAGATTCATTCCCCAATTATTCTATATCTGTGCCCTTTCGTTCGTCTCAATATTCTTCCGGTGCTTCGTTCAAGCATTCATCAATCAGTTCGCGATCCCGTCGTTATCTTGTCTTTTTATTCCTCAAGTATCTTTGTGCTTTTCTAATTCTTCCCGGTGATTCATTCTCTTTCATCAGTCATTTCTGAATTCTTACGGTGGTTCGTTCAAGATTCTTTTTCTTTGATTATTATATTAATCCATTCGTTCTCTCAAATCCTACCGGTGGTTCATGAAGTCCTTCTCAAGTTTGCGATATGTCACTTCTCAATCCTTTTCAAGAAGAATAAGTAATATGCAAAATCCATTGTTGGTCATCAATGTAATTTGATGAAGGATAAGCATGCAATAAATCTTATTCTTATTTCATCCAAGTGAGTAATCCCTTCTTTCAGAGTTTGTTCTTGAGGAATAAATTCTAGTTCCAAGTCTTTTCATCTTTTCTTTTCCGGAGTTCAATTATTTCATCGGCCATCTTGTCGGAACCTCCATCACCGCAAGGCTCATCTTATTCTTTCGTCCTTCACTCTATCTCATCATCCTTTCGTTACCGGAGTTCTTCATGGTGGTTCTTCATGATTTAATTCATTCTTCAAGAGTTCAGCAAGATTCTTGTTGGTGGAATTCAAGCATCTTTTCTTCTCACGTCTCAAAGTGTAATTAATTCTCCGTTATATTTTGAAGTGGAGTTTTGCATTTCTTCGTTCCCCTCAGCTATTCAATCTTTTCCACTTGTGGTTGGTTATCACCTCATAATTTCTGAGATGTTATCTATAAGTCCACAAAAAGCTTATTCTTTTCGTTGTTGATTCTCCCAACAACTTCGTTCAACCCTTCCTTCTAAGCTCATTTCATTCAACTCATTCAATTCTTTCCGGAGGTTTTGTGTCATGTCTTCATCAGGAGTCATTCCATCTCTGAAGTTCAGATTCTATCCCTTCCATGTTTCACCCGGAGTGCTACCTAAATCGTTTCAGTCTTATCCGTTTCTTTCTCCATTCTAACCACTCCGGTTAGAACGAGTGATTTCATAGTCTATCTGATTCTGTGAGCTTTCGATTCTCGTCATTCTCGTCGTTCCTCTCTTCTTCTCGAGTGCTCTCGATTCTTTGTTTCTCCTCTTTGAGTTTTGTTTCACCTCATCCCGTTTTCCCTCCCGTCTCGGTCCTAAGATCTCGGGACGAGATCTCTTGTTAGTGGAGGAGTGTTGTAACGCCCCGGATTCGATGCGCCAGGTGTCCGTCAGTTATTCGCCTTCGTTGCCATGTCATTTGCTTGCGTGTTGCACTTTGCCATGTCATCATATGCATTTCATATCATGTCATCATGTGCATTTCATTTTGCATACGTGTTCGTCTCATGCATCCGAGCATTTTCCCGTTGTCCGTTTTGCAATCCGGCGATCCTATGTCTCCGGCGCTCCTTTTACCTCTTTTCGTGTGCGGGTGTTGAGCGGTCTCGGAATGGACGAGGTTTGTCAAGCGGCCTTGGTATAGCACCGTGAACCGCTGTCAAGTTCGGATCATTTGGAGGTCGTTTGGTACTCCAACAGTTAACAGGTAACCGCAAAAGCCTCTTTGTATTGCAGCCCAACACCCTTCCAAAGTGGCCCAAAACCCAGCAAACTCCCTCCATGCTCTCGGTCGTTCGATCACGATCGCGTGGCCGCTCCGCACCTCATTTGGACTCTCCTAGCTCCCTCTACCTATATATAAGCCCTCCCTCAAAAATCTCGGATGAAATAGACCCTAACCCTAGCTTCTTCCTCCTCCGGCCGCGGACATGTCCGCACCCGGCGGACATGTCCAGCCGCCGCCCGGGCGAATCCGGATCTGCCACCTCACCAGCGCCTCCTTCTCTCTCCTCAGCCCCGCCGCCCGGCCCGCCTGGGCCAGGGGCAGGCCCGCCGAGCCCATCCGGGCCCGGCGCCCGAGCCGCCTCTCGTCCTCGCGCCGCCTTGCTGCTCGGCCGGGCCCGCGCCGCGCGCGCCCTCCGGCCGCCGGGCCGCCCGACCAGCTCCCGCCGCCTCGCCGGAGGCCTCCGTCGGCCGCCTCCGCGCCGCTCCAGCTGCCGCTCCACGCCGGCGTCCCTCCGCGCCGGCCGCGCCTCCCGGTGTCGCGTCCGCCGCCGCCCGACAGCCGGATCCGGCCCCTCTCCTCGCCGGACGGTCGCCACCGCCCGGATCCGCCCTTCCCCTCGTCTTCGCGCCCGTCCGCTGTCCCTTGAGCTTCGCCGGCGTGCAGCTCAGCGATCCCGTGAAACGCGCGATTCAGATCCGGATGAACCCTAAGGTTGTTTTTCCACTAAGTCCTCGAGTTTGTGATTATTTTCATGCATTTTCATCGCGCGTAACTCTGTCATCGTTGCTCCGTTTTGCACGTGTAATATGTCAAAATGTTTGTCTCGAAGAGTAGATCATTTCATCTCATTGAATCATTTTCATTTGAGCTCATCTTGATGCCAGAAATGCTGTTGGAAGAGTGCCATGTGATGTTAGTTTCTGATTTTATCGAACTTGCACTTTTGTCATTTTTGCCATGATTTATGTGTTCACCCTATGAACTTGAGTCCTACATGTGTTTTGTAATATGCCATGCCATCTTTCCAGGGGTGTATGCCATGTATTTTTGTGATCTCTGTGATGACTAGCACAAGCATGCAAACTAGGCTTCATGATGTTGCTGATTTCAGCCTGTTACTGCGATATTTTTATGCCATGTTAACTTGATGCTACCGAGAGATCCATGCTTATTTTGAGATACTTCAGTAAGGATGTTTTGTTATACATGTCTTGCTCTATCCATCCATGCCCTTGTTTGCAATTATGGAGTGCCATAGCTTGAGTCAATCGAGCTCTACTTTTGCTATAAAATGTTTCCTGGCAGGTTGTTTACATGTTATTCAATTTTGCCAAGGTTGTTGTAGTTGATCCGTGTATGCTATGATGTTGTTCTTGCCATGTATAGCTTCTATGCCATGTCTTATTAATGTTAGTTGCCTTTCCATGCCATGAATTGCTCTGTGGTGAGTGGTCCAAGCTCACCAACATGCCTACTTATCGTTGTTCCTGCCATGTATGAATCTGTAATATAACTTGCCATGTTTACATGGGTGCCATCATATTTTCTGATCCTTTTTGGCTTATGGTCAGTAAGGGACTTTTGTTCTAGGCAATTAGTAGATTCATGCCATGCCTTTTTTTCCATGTTAAGTTCCTGTAACATGTTGTTCGATAGCTCTGAACATTGCAACCTGATGTTATTTCTGCCAATGCCTGAAACTGTTATTACTTGCAATCTTGCCATGTCATTTTGAGCATGTTCTAGTTGTTTCTGGAGATAGCTCAGTGTTCATGTTTTGTAATGCTTTACCTGTAGATCATGCCCACGCCTTTTGTTTTCTTGTTGAGGTGCTGTAGCATGTTGTTTTGATGCTCGCAATATGCCTAGTTGCTGTTTTGGACAGATTGTTGCTATAACTTGTATAGGGTGTATGTGTTGAACCGTTGCTCCGTTTTGAGTGTGCTCTATATGAAACTTGCTTGATTTTGCATGTAGTTTCATATTATCATGTTGCATCCTTGTTTTGAGGTGTTTGCTTGATGTTTATATGCATTTTGCATCAATGCCATGTTTAACTTGTTTTGCTCATATCTTCTAGGCCGTAGCTCCGAATCTAATGAACTTTATATGTAACTTGACTAGAATTTCGTGTAGATCATCGTGGTGCATCTTAACTTGCTGTTTAACAACTTGAACATAAGGTTTGTTCAGATCTGGACCAATTTCGAAATTTGCATATGAGGACTTACCGGAATTGTTATATGTTGTTTCCGGCCTCATTTAAACTTGCTTTGATGTGGTGCTCTTGTTTGCATCATCTCTTGCCATGAGTAGCTTCATGTAGCTTTTTCATGCATCATGCTTGTTGTGCATCATGCCTTGTTCATGTGTGGTGTGTTTACTATGTTGTGTGCTTCTTCTTGTTAGTTCCTGTTTCGTTGCGATCGTGAGAATTCGTTCGTCTACGCTTGGTTCGGCTTCATCCGTTCATCTTCTTCATGGACTTGTTCTTCTTCCTTGCGGGATTTCAGGCAAGATGACCGCTACCCTGGATCTCACTACTATCATTGCTATGCTAGTTGCTTCGTTCTATCGCTCTGCTGCGCTACCTATTACCTGTTTATCAAGCCATCCCAAATTGCCATGTCAGCCTCTAACCTTTTGCATCCTTCCTAGCAAACTGTTGTTTGGCTATGTTACCGCTTTGCTCAGCCCCTCTTATAGCGTTGTTAGTTGCAGGTGAAGATGAAGTTTGTTCCTTGTTGGAACATGGAGATGTTGTTCCTTGTTGGAACATGTTTACTTGTTGGGATATCACAATATATCTATTGTTTAATTAATGCATCTATATACTTGGTAAAGGGTGGAAGGCTCGGCCTTATGCAGTGTTTTGTTCCACTCTTGCCGCCCTAGTTTCCGTCATATCGGTATTATGTTCCCGGATTTTGCGTCCCTAACGCGGTCGGGTGATTTATGGGACCCCTTGACAGTTCGCTTTGAATAAGACTTTTCCAGCAAGGCCCAACATTGGTTTTACCATTTGCCTCACCTATGCCCTTTTTCCCTTGGGTTTCGGGCCCGAGGGTCATCTTTATTTTAGTCCCCGGGCGGTGCTCCTTCGAGTGTTGGTCCGAACCGAGCAACCTGCTTGGGCCACCACAGGGCAACTCGAGGTTGGTTTTACTCGTAGCTTGACTTATCCGGTGTGCCACGAGACCGAGGTACGTCGACTCCTATCGGATTTGTCGGCACATTCGGGCGGCTTTGCTGGTCTTGTTTTATTGTTGTCGAAATGTCTTGTAGCCGGATTCGAGACTGATCGGGTCTTCCGGGAGAAGAATATCCTTCGTTGATCGCGAGAGCTTATCATGGGCTAAGTTGGGACACCCTGCAGGGTATAAACTTTCGAGAGCCGTGCCCGCGGTTATGTGGCAGATGGGAATTTGTTAATGTCGGTTGTAGAAAACCCGAAGTTGATCTTAATTAAAATACACCAACCGTGTGCGTAATGCGTGAGTGTCTCTTTTGGGGTTGATCGAGAGGAGAACACGGTTTCGGGTTATGTCGGCGTAAGTAGGAGTTCAGGATCACTTCTTGATCATTACTAGTTGACGACCGTTCCTTTGTTTCTCTTCTCGCTCTCATTTGCGTATGTTAGCCACCATACATGCTTAGTCGCTGTTGCAACCTCACCACCTTACCCTTCCTTTCCCTTTAAGCTTTGCTAGTCTTGATACCCATGGTAATGGGATTGCTGAGTCCTTGTGGCTCACAGATTACTACACCACCAGTTGCAGGTACAAGTTTTGCGATGATCATGACGCGAGAGGGATGTTTGCTTGTATTGGAGTTCTTCTTCTGCTTCTTCTTCGATCAGGGGATAGGTTCCAGGTCGGCAGCTTGGGCTAGCAGGGTGGATGTCATTTGAGTTTCTGTTTATGTTTCATCCGTAGTCGGATGTTGATCTCTTGTATATGATGTTGATGTATTCTAGTGGCATTTGTGCCTTATGTATGTATCCCTATGTATTTTGTAATGTTGATGTAATGATATCCACCTTGCAAAAGCGTTTCAATATGCGGGTCTATCCTTGGTGGGACCGTCGAGTTCCTTTTGGATAGGGTCGCATATTGGGCGTGACAGCGGCGCTGACCGTTTCAGGCATAAAGCGCAGGAGGCCGTCTAGGTGGGCCATGGCAGTCAGACTCGTGCTTGGCAGCGGGTCGGTCCAGCAGCCGGACATGCTGGCGAGCGAGCGAGCTTGCCGAGCTGAGCATCGACAATCGGACGATGGACGTGGCTTCCGACCAGGAACCGGCGCCACTGTCCAAGCCGGTTCATGTCGTGTTCACCAGAGAGCATGTGTGGTCGCACTTCGACGCCCTAATGGCGAAAGAGCTACCAGCGTAGGAGGGCCTATGTTGCAACCTCCGTCTCCTCAACAAGCACCGGTGAACAAGCGAACGACAATGCCGTCGCGGACATGTGGCCCTATGATCCTGGCTTCCCGAATGATCAGCAGGCACTGTATTAGACCATCCGTACGGCCCGCGAGGCCCTCTTCGTCGTCCTTTGAGTTGTTGCGCTCGTCGTGGCGCCGCCGTCTCACATTGTCAACATGGTCAACGGACATGAGGAATAAGGAGATGACTTTACTTGGAGAGGATGACAGCGGGGATCCACCAGGGCCATAGCCGCACATACGCAAGTGCCTCCTTATTATATACAACTATAATTTTTTTTGCTTCCTCCTGGTTTCCTGACATCACAGTCCCACACCATTGTCAACCTATGTAGTCAGTAAATGAGAGAATTGCACAAGGAGCGGCCGACAGCTAGGACCAAGCAGCTCGAGCAGTATTTGTGTTTTTGAGGTGTGAGCACTGCAGAGTTTTTCTTGAGCGAAGTTTTCGTTGTTGTTCAGAGGAGAGCAGGGTATTAACTGGGCGGGCTATGGCCCGTCTAGCCCAGGCCAGATTTCCAGCCCAGATATTAATTTTTTTCAAGCTAAAAATGGCTAGCCCAGCTATACTTTTTTTGGGGAATACCCAGGCAAGATCAACTAGTTATTCTCCACCCCGCTGGGCTGCAAGTCTTTCCAAGGAGGGATGCATTAGGCTTAACAAGAAAATTGTCTTTAAGAAATAATAAATGGGATGTAACTATAAAAAAGGCACCAAACACGTAATTAGTTTATAATTTTTTTGGATTTTGAAAATTTTAATTTCGTTAATTGTTGCGTGCAATGTTTTGTTGGATTTTTACGTAATACAAATTTATATTGAAATTGTATTTAATCTGACTAGAAATTTCAGGATAAAATATTTCGGATCCCATCAAAATGTGGGAAATTTTATTGAATTCTGTTTTGAACGGTTGATTGAAATTATTAATCATTGTCCTAGCTAGAAAATGGGTTGTAGTTTTTAACAAACTGTAAATGGGCTATAGTAAATTCCATTAGAATTCAAAATTGGGTTGTACATTCTTACAAATCCCAAATGGGCTATAAGTTCTCTGCCACACACTTGTGAGCCTACTAAGTTGACGCGTCCCCTAAAAAAGTAAGTTGACGCGTATGCAAGGCTTTGTCAACTTATAGTCAACACATGGTTCTAGCAGCAGTGGCTGTTAGATGTCCATCCAACTGATGTCGTGCTTCTTCTTCAATCTCGGATATTCTAGCTTCAGCCGCCCATAAAAATGATTCCCCCCTGACATCTGGGGCGCACCGTTTTGGAGGCTGGCCTGTGGGCCTACTAATTTGACGCGTACCAAGGGCTTTGTCAACTTAGTCAATATAAATGATTCTAGCTGCAGAGACCATACGATGTCGATCCAACGGCCGTAGTGCTTCTTCAACCTCTGGTCTTCTTGCTCCAGCCGCCCAAACCAGCGCCGGTGGGACTGCCTGCTCCCGCCTCCCGTGGTCGGCTGTGCTGCCGCACAGGCTGCACCGCCCCACCCTACTCCATTGTTGGCCAGTCCATTCCTCTACTCACCCACACCTCCTGTTATTTTCTGGCTACGCCAGCCGAGCCAGTAAACCCTCGTACTCCCCACCACGTGGGCAACCACTGCCGAGTCTTCCGTGGCTTCGTGTCGTTCCCTTCCTAGGCCTCACTTTCGTCCACCGCCCTGGTGCTCTCGGCGCGCCATGGTCAACATGGTCAATGACAGACATCCATCGGACATGGACTGTACATGGAGAGGCTGACAGCTGGTTCCACGGCCGCACACAAGGAAATGCCTCCTTATTACGCGCAAAATAATGATTCCTCCACCTGACAGCAGGGACCCACCGGACGGGCCATCGTATTTTGCAAAAAAAAACGTTTCCCACCTGGTCAAAGCGTACGTAGCGTTGTCATTCTGGTCGCGAACATGTATGTACATACGATTGGTCTGTCTGCAGGCTGCAGCGATGAACCGTGGCCGTGTAAGGAAGGGAATGTGTCGTAGTAGAGGCGTGCACGTGTCGTAGTAGAAGCGCGCACGTAGCATGTACACGTACGTACAGTGGCCAGGGTGCAAGAAAGTAAATACGACCATGCACGTACATACGGGCAGGGTCTTAATACGTCTCCGTCGTATCTATAATTTTTGATTGTTCCATGTCAATATTTTGCAACTTTCATATACTTTTTGGCAATTTTTTATACTATTTTTGGGACTAACATATTGACCCAGTGCCAAGTGCCAGTTCTTGTCTGTTGCATGTTTTATGTTTCGCAGAATATCCATATCAAACGGAATCTAAACGGGATAAAAACGAACGGATATTATTTTTGGAATATTTGGAAAATTCCGGAAGAAGAATCAACGCGAGACGGTGCCCGAGGTGGCCACGAGGCAGGGGGCGCACCTACCCCCCTGGGCGCGCCCCTGATCCTCGTGGGCCACCAGTAAGGCGGTTGATGCCCTCCTTCAGCCGCAAGAAAGCTAATTTTTGGTAAAAAAATCATGGCGAAGGTTTCAGCCCAGTCGGAGTTACGGATCTCCATATATATACGAAACGGTGAAAGGGCAGCAGAACTGAACGCAGAAACAAAGAGAGACAGAGAGACAGATCCAATCTCGGAGGGGCTCTCACCCCTCCCACGCCATGGAGGCCAAGGACCAGAGGGGAAACCCTTCTCCCATCTAGGGAGGAGGTCAAGGAAGAAGAAGACGAAGGGGCCCCCTCTCCCCTTCCCTTCCAGTGGTGCCGGAACACTGCCGTGGCCATCATCATCACCGCAATCTTCACCAACAACTTCACCGCCATCATCACCAACTCTTCCCCCCTCTATGCAGCGGTGTAACCTCTCTCTTACCCGTTGTAATCCCTACTTAAACATGGTGCTCAACACTATATATTATTTCCCAATGATGTATGGCTATCCTATGATGTTTGAGTAGATCCGTTTTGTCCTATGGGTTATTTGATGATCAAGATTGGTCTGAGTTGCATGTTTTATTATTGGTGCTGTCCTATGGTGCTCTCCGTGACGCGCAAGCGTGAGGGATTCCCGCTGTGGGGTTTGCAATATGTTGATGATTTTCTTATGGTGGGTGGCGTGAGTGACAGAAGCACTGACCCGAGTAAGTAGGTTGTTTGCGTATGGGATAAAGGGGACTTGATACTTTAATGCTATGGTTGGGTTTTACCTTAATGATCTTTAGTAGTTGCGGATGCTTGCTAGAGTTCCAATCATAAGTGCATATGATCCAAGTAGAGAAAGTATGTTAGCTTATGCCTCTCCCTCAAATAAAATAGCAATAATGATTACCGGTCTAGTTATGGATTGCCTAGGGACAAATAACTTTCTTGTAACAAAAAGCTCTTTACTAAAACAAATTTGGTTGTGTCTTTATCTAAGCAGCCCCTAGCTTTTATTTATGCGCTCTTTATTACCTTGCAACCTATCCAAAAACATCTACAAAGTACTTCTAGTTTCATACTTGTTTCCGGTAAAGCGAATGTCAAGTGTGCGTAGAGTTGTATCGGTGGTCGATAGAACTTGAGGGAATATTTGTTCTACCTTTAGCTCCTCGTTGGGTTCGACACTCTTACTTATCGAAAGAGGCTACAATTGATCCCCTATACTTGTGGGTTATCAAGAACTTTTTCTGGCGCCGTTGCCGGGGAGCCATGGTGTGGGGTGAATATTCTCGTGTGTGCTTGTTTGCTTTATCACTAAGTAATTTTTATTTGCTGTTCTTAGTTGTTCTGTATCTTTAGTTATGGACATGGAACACGAAATACCAAAAAAATTAGGTGTACTTGCTACTCATGGAGATGAGGAACCTCCTAAAACCCTCGATGCTGGTTATGTGAAAGATATTATGTACTACATTAATAATCCTGAGAAAACCCCATTCAATTATGTAATGGGAGTAACGTTGGATCAACGTGAATACTTTAGGGATTATCGCTTGACTCAAAAAGGGAAACTATTATGGGATCAAATTCATATATTGAAGTGGTATGCTCGGCAAGTATGCTTGAGTTATGATTATACTTGTTGCTCTAGGATGAAGGCTCCACACCTTCCCTTTTCATGCAAATTTAATGATAATAAAACCTTAGCTTCTTATCCTAATGGTATATATGATTACTATGATGTGGAACAAATAGAAGAATTTGTTGCTTTTACGGGTGCTTATGAAATTGAATCTATGTTTAAAGAGTTTGAAGATTTTGATGATGCTGCTTATAGACCTGAAAATTTAGCTATCCTCAAATATTGCTATGAGAATTATGAATACAATTCCGATATTAATGCACTTATTGAGAAAGTCTCCGTTGTCCAAGAAGAGACTAATATTTTGCAGGAATCTATGGAAGAAGAAATTGATGAAACTGTGAGCTCATTGGATGAAAAAGATGAGGAGGAGAGCGAAGAACAAAAGGAGGAAGAGCGGATTGATCGCCCGTGCCCACCTTCTAATGAGAGTAACTCTTCAACTCATACATTGTTTAATTTCCCTTCGTGCTTACCGAAGGATGATTGCTATGATGACTGTTATGATCCCTTTGATTCTTTTGAAATATCCCTTTTTTGATGATGCTTGCTATGCTTGTGGCCAAGATGCCAATATGAATTATGCTTATGGAGATGAACTTGCTATAGTTCCTTATGTTAAAGATGAAATTGTTGCTATTGCACCCACACATGATAGTCCTATTATCTTTTTGAATTCTCCCAACTACACTATATCGGAGAAGTTTGCACTTATTAAGGATTATATTGATGGGTTGCCTTTTACCGTTACACATGATGATTTTTATGAATATAATATGCATGTGCTTGCTGCTCCTACTTGCAATTATTATGAGAGAGGAACTATATCTCCACCTCTCTATGTTTTCAACATGATAAAATTGCAAGAAACTGTTTATACTACTCATTGGCCTTTACTATGTGTGCATGAATTGTTCTTTTATGTCATGCCGATGCGTAGGAAGTGAGTTAGACTTCGTTATTACATGATATATGTTACTTTGTGCTCACTACTAAATTCTAAATCATTGTTAATTAAAATTGGCTTTGATATACCTTGGGATCCGGGTGGATCCATTACTTGAGCACTATATGCCTAGCATAATGGCTTTAAAGAAAGCGCTGCCAGGGAGACAAACCGGAAGTTTTAGAGAGTCATTTATTTCTATTGAGTGCTTTCATATAGTTTAAAAATAACAAAAATAATGAGGGGAACCCAAAACTTTTTCAAAAAGAAAAGCGAAAGTGAGAAAGACGAGCATTGTTGAAGTGGGAGCTAGCATTGAACTTTGTTCATACTCACGGAAACTTTGTGAATCTTGATTACAGAAACTTTTCAAAAAAAAATAATTATCCCCTTGTACAATTCCATTGTATTATAAAAATAATGTGCCAAGGTTTGCCTTTAGAATGTTTACGATGCTTGTTGGTTCGTACGGTGCAGGACAGAAACTTTGGCTGTAGTGCGTGATTTTACATTTTGTACTGGAAAGTCAAATGGTTCTGATTATTTTTGCACTGTCTTTCTATACAAATTTTTTATTTTTCATAATTTTGGCAGAAGTTTTCATGTATCAGAAGTATGGTGAATTTTCAGATTATTACAGACTGTTCTGTTTTAGACAGATTCTGTTTTTGATGCATAGTTTGCTTGTTTTGAGGAAACTATCAATTTATATCAGTGGATCAAGCCATGAAAAAGTTATACTATAGTAGACACAATGCCAGAACAAAGTATGAATTGGTATGCAACAGTACTTAGAGTAGTGATTTGCTTTATTATACTAACGGATCTTACTGAGTTTTCTATTGAAGTTTTGTGTGGGTGAAGTGTTCGATGATCGAGAAGGTCTCGATGTGAGAAGAAGGAAGAGAGGCAAGAGCTCAAGCTTGGGGATGCCCAAGGCATCCCAAGTAAATATTCAAGGAGACTCAAGCGTCTAAGCTTGGGGATGCCCCGGAAGGCATCCCCTCTTTCTTCAACAAGTATCGGTATGTTTTCGGATTCGTTTCGTTCATGCGATATGTGCAATCTTGGAGCGTCTTTTGCATTTAGTTTTTATTTTTATTTTATGCACCATGATGGTATGAGATAGTACTTGGTTGATTTATAGAATGCTCATTTATATCTTTTGATTATGGTTTTATATAATGCTTCATGTGCCTCACTTATATCATTTGAAGTTTGGATTGCCTGTTTCTCTTCACTTAGACAACCGCCATTTGCAGAATGCTCTTTTGCTTCACTTATATTTGTTAGAGCATGGGCATATCTTTTGTAGAAAGAATTAAACTCTCTTGCTTCACTTATATCTATTTAGAGAGATGACAGGAACTGGTCATTCACATGGTTAGTCATAAAATCCTACATAAACTTGTAGATCACTGAATATGATGTGTTTGATTCCTTGCAATAGTTTTGCGATAAAAGATGGTGATATTAGAGTCATGCTAGTGGGTAGTTGTGGATTGTAGAAATACTTGTGTTGAGGTTTGTGATTCACGTAGCATGCACGTATGGTGAACCGTTATGTAACGAAGTTGGAGCATGATTTATTTATTGATTGTCTTCCTTATGAGTGGCGGTCGGGGACGAGCGATGGTCTTTTCCTACCAATCTATCCCCCTAGGAGCATGCGCATAGTACTTTGTTTCGATGACTAATAGATGTTTGCGATAAGTATGTGAGTTCTTTATGACTAATGTTGAGTCCATGGATTATACGCACTCTCATTCTTCCATCATTGCTAGCCTCTTCGGTACCGAGCATTGCCCTTTCTCACCTCGAGAGTCGGTGCAAACTTCGCCGGTGCATCCAAACCCCGTGATATGATACGCTCTATCACACATAAACCTCATTATATCTTCCTCACAACAGCCACCATACCTAACTAACATGGCATTTTCATAGCCATTCCGAGATATATTGCCATGCAACTTCCATCATCATCATATAAATGACTTGAGCCTTTATTGTCATATTGCTTTGCATGATCGTAGGATAGCTAGCATGATGTTTTCATGGCTTGTCCTTTTTTTGATGTCATTGCTACGCTAGATCGTTGCACATCCCGGTACACCGCCGGAGGCATTCATATAGAGTCATATCTTTGTTCTAGTATCGAGTTGTAATATTGAGTTGTAAGTAAATAGAAGTGTGATGATCATCATTATTAGAGCATTGCCCTAGTGAGGAAAGGATTATGGAGACTATGATTCCCCCACAAGTTGGGATGAGACTGCGGACGAAAAAAAAGAGAAAGGCCAAAAAAAAGAGAAGGCCCAAAAAAAGAAGAAAAAAGAAAAAAATGAGAGAAAAAGAGAGAAGAGGCAATGCTACTATCCTTTTACCACACTTGTGCTTCAAAGTAGCACCATGTTATTCATATAGAGAGTTTATTGAGTTATCACTTTCATATACTAGTGGGAATTTTCATTATAGAACTTGGCTTGTATGTTCCAACGATGGGCTTCCTCAAATGCCCTAGGTCTTCATGAGCTAGCAAGTTGGATGCACACCCACTTAGTTTCAGTTTGAGCTTTCATACACTTATAGCTCTAGTGCATTTGTTGCATGGCAATCCCTACTCCTCACATTGACATCAATTGATGGGCGTCTCCATAGCCCGTTGATTAGCCGCGTCGATGTGAGACTTTCTCCTTTTTTGTCTTCTCCACATAACCCCCATCATCATATTCTATTCCACCTATAGTGCTATGTCCATGGCTCACGCTCATGTATTGCGTGAAAGTTGAAAAGGTTTGAGAAACGTCAAAAGTATGAAACAATTGCTTGGCTTGTCATCGGGGTTGTGCATGATGTGAATATTTTGTGTGGTGAAGATGGAGCATAGCCAGACTATATGATTTTGTATGGATAACTTTCTTTGGCCTTGTTATTTTGAAAAGACATGATTGCTTTATTAGTAGGCTTGAAGTATCATTGTTTTTATGTCAAATGATAGACTATTGCTTTGAATCACTCGTGTCTTAATATTCATGCCATGATTAGATACATGATCAAGATTATGCTAGGTAGCATTTCACATCAAAAATTATCTTTTTTATCATTTACCTACTCGAGGACGACCAGGAATTAAGCTTGGGGATGTTGATACGTCTTCTTCGTATCTACAATTTTTTATTGTTCCATGCCAATATTATGCAACTTTCATATACTTTTTGGCAATTTTTTATACTATTTTTGGGACTAACATATTGACCCAGTGCCCAGTGCCAGTTCCTGTCTATTGCATGTTTTATGTTTCGCAGAATATCCATATCAAACGGGATCCAAACGGGATAAAAATGGACGGAGCATATTTTTGGAATATTTGGAAAATTCCGGAAGAAGAATCAACGCGAGACGGTGCCCGAGGTGGCCACGAGGCAAGGGGCGCGCTTTCCCCCCTGGGCGCGCCCCTGACCCTCATGGGCCACCAGTAAGGCGGTTGATGCCCTCCTTCGGCTGCAAGAAAGCTAATTTTTGGTAAAAAAAATCACGACGAAGGTTTCAGCCCAATCGGAGTTACGGATCTCCATATATATACGAAACGGTGAAAGGGCAGCAGAACAGAACGCAGAAACAGAGAGAGACAGGCCGAATCTCAGAGGGGCTCTCGCCCCTCCCACGCCATGGAGGCCAAGGACCAGTGGGGAAACCCTTCTCCCATCTAGGGAGGAGGTCAAGGAAGAAGAATACGAAGGGGCCCCCTCTCCCCTTCTCTTCCGGTGGCGCCGGAGCGCTGCCGTGGCCATCATCATCACCGCAATCTTCACCAACAACTTCACCGCCATCATCACCAACTCTTCCCCCCTCTATGCAGCGGTGTAACCTCTCTCTTACCCGCTGCAATCTCTACTTAAACATGGTGCTCAACGCTATATATTATTTTCCAATGATGTATGGCTATCCTATGATGTTTGAGTAGATCTGTTTTGTCATATGGGTTATTTGACGATCAAGATTGGTTTGAGTTGCATGTTTTATTATTGGTGCTGTCCTATGGTGCTCTTCGTGTCGCGCAAGCGTGAGGGATTCCTGCCGTAGGGTTTGCAATATGTTCATGATTTGCTTATGGTGGGTGGCGTGAGTGATAGAAGCACAGACCCGAGTAAGTAGGTTGTTTCACTACAAAAAAAAGACACATTCGTGACATTTTGGGCCGAATGAAAAAAAATTCGGTCATACATATGACACTTCTATGACGATAATTGTGACAAAACCCGGTATCATCATAGATGTGGTGGGCTCCTACTTCTATGACAAAAAATCATGACAGAAAATGGGCTTTTCGTCTTGGGCAGGCCGGAGACGCAGCTGCATGACATTCTTTGGGCCGTCCATGACGGAAAAAACCGTGGTAGAAGCGAGGGGGAGGAAAATTTTGGGGAGTTGCCGGTTATGGTGGGAGGTCGGGGGCCGAGCGATGCGCGTTTCTCTCGTACACGTGCGTGCGTGTGTGCAAGGCGTTGGCTCTAACTGAACCCGAGCAAGGCGTTGGGCTCTAACTGAACCCGAGCGAGGCGTTGGGCTCTAACTGAACCCGAGCGATTGCACTGCAGGCTACGCGTTACTTGTGGGGACCCCGACTCATAAGTCGTGATCACCGAATGCACGCGTGTCTGATGATCCCGAGATCAATGCTCACTTGAACACACGAAGCTGAATAACAAGAGTCTTACATCCATACACACTGTTTTACACAAGTAGGACCATTATGGTCAAGTCTCGAGTATATCATCGCAGCGGAAATCTTCGTCGATAACTTGGACCCATGCCATCTGCCTTAATCCTACAGGCATTCTGACTGGGAAAGCGTCCTAGCTCGCACGATCGTCACCAAGGAACTCTTCAATATATCTTGTTCTTTCATGCACGCCAATAAAATAACCAAGAGCAAGCCAATGAGTACTTTGAATGTACTCGCAAGCAACCCATGATTTGGTTCAAAGTAACAATGCAATTGTACAACGAGTAAGCAACCTAGCTTCAAGCTAGTTAAGATGTCATATCAACTTGTGAGATATGCATCAATAAAACATGGGTAACCTCGAGAACAGGTTACAGATGTCAACATAAATAGAGTTGAATCAATGTCATGTCATTCAACATGTCAAGTCTCCACCTTGACACAAATAGTTCCTTTCCACACACACATGCATCGTGATTTGTAAAATTTCTGGACATAGTTTAAGTAGCACCTCCCAACTGTCCATGACCGTGGACTCGGCTATTCGAATAGTTTGACACTCTGCAGAGGTTATGCACTTTACCCACAAGATCCGGAAGCTTTACGTGTCATCCACGATCCCGATGATACCTCAAGTACTGGGGAAGCACCGATCACTATCTTTCCCTAGACGACACTAACAAGGAGTCCACTCGTTGATACACGGCCCTCGTGTATAAGCAAAAGATCATGGGACTCTGCCCTTTTCACATTATTACGCATACACGAAGGGACCAACGGTGTGTCCGGTGCCCTGTGAAGACAGTCATGGCCGCCCTACCTGGCGCGACCCCGTCCCGAGAGAGAGCACCAACTCTCCCCCGTCACTAGTAATGCGGGCTCCAAGCTAGTATCGGCCTAGGTAATTAATAATGCCCCATCCCATAAAGGGGTAGAGTGGTTGCACATGTTTGGTTGGGACGGTAATCACACATAAATCTAATCCATCATTTTACACACACACACTAAAATCTCTCTCCGGTACACCACTTCTTCCTCAAGTGGTGACCTTAGATCAACATCTCCCAAGGGCATTAGGGGCACCCGATGGGTTTTTCGAAAGAATGTAACCATGAAGAGTTCATGGTACACATGCATCATTATGCATCCAATAGTCTCTTGAAAATGTAATCATGAACAAGGTAAGGTCATGAGTAGGGGTATGCATCATGTGGTGGTTCACAACAAGTTTACCACCGTCATACTTCATCATCATGCAATCGGAAAAAGGGTACCGATGAACAAGAGGGGTATCATGGTCAAAGGGCTGGTTGCCTGGTTCATCAGAGTCTTCAAATCTTCGGGTCCTTCTCCGAGTACTCCATCTACTTCGTCAACTAACGTCGAAAACAAACACAATAAGCAACACAACAAGGCAAAAATAAAAGTGCTCTAAAATTGCAAGTTGGACTTTTCTAGGATACCTTTGGTCATATGAGGTATGACCAAAGTGGTTTCAATGGGATTTGATCAATGTATATCTCTGAATATTTCAATATAATGGAATCAAGGGATTTTTGGATTTGCAAGAAGTGTACAGAAATATATTTTTGAAAAATGAGCAGAGGCACCCATTTAGCAAACCATGATTTTAGAAGCATCTAGGAGTTGGTTTCACTGGATTTGGAGTTCAAATGAATTTCCTATGAATTTGCAAAGTCGACAAATATGGAGAAATGGCTCATTATTTTGTGGGCTACAGAAAGTATTAAGAAAAATGTTCATAAACTAAGTTATGAACTTAGAAACATCTAGGAATTTGAATCATGGCATTTGGATCAATTTTGAGCTCTCTGTGATTTTCTAAAGTTCATCAAAGAAATAGGAAAAATAGGATTTGATAAATATTCATGAAGAAAAGGTCTCTGGAAAAATGTGCATGTTGCACCACCAGGTAGATCATGATTTATAGAGTCACTAGAAATTTGAATCATCAAATGTGGAGTCCATTTGAATTGTTTATGGATTTTACAAGTCTACAGAAAAAGAAAAAGGAGAGGGATTTACCTAAATGGGCTGGATCTGGGCGGTAACAGTGTGCACCGGGCTAGGCTTAACGGCAGGGCACCACTGGGCCGGCCCAGCAGCTTAGACGCGTGCGCAGAAGGGAGGGGGGTGACGTCGAAGGCGGCCCAGGGGTGTACGCCTTCGGTGCGGGAAGGCGGAAGATGGCGAACCCGCCTCCACTTGCCAGCGTGGCCCGATGGGGCCCGATGGCTGGGCCACTTACGAGCGGGGCCTGCCTGCAGGGCCTTCGTCTTCGTCTTCCTCCCACGCGCTCGCTTGGCCGAGGAAGCAGAGAGCCCCGACGACGACTGTCGGCGCTACGGGGCACCTCCGGCGACGCTGCAGCTATGGATGGGCTCAGGGGGTCGCGCCGCATCCACCTAGGTGCTTTACGCACGCCGATGAGGGTCGTGGCGGCAACGGCTTGGACGGCCGCGGAGGGGGCCATCGGCCATCTTTGGCCACAAGCGCACGGCGTTCCCGGGGATGAACGACGGCGATGGGGGGTCTTTAGGTGGTGGTGTGAGGGCCCTGGAGTGGCTAGGTAGAGGAGGGAGGCACGGGATAGCCCGAATTTAGCCAGGGGCGGCGGCTGTTCGCCAGCCATGGAGGGCTATGGAGAGCACGAGGAGGGGGGTGAGTCAGTCTAGGGGTGAACGGGAGAGAGGGGGGGCGAGGGAGGCGCAGAGAGGGACCCGGGGTGGCTTCAATAGGAGGGGCGAGGTGCACCGTGGACAGGGCGCTCGGCCTCCGCTGCAAAGGCGTTGGCGTACGTTTGAGGGGGGTGAGCGTGTCTGAGGCGTATGTGGGAGTCGTCTAGGTCGTGTGGGAGAGAGGGGAGAGGAAGGGCAGGGCTCTGGCACTTGCGCGTGCGAGGCCGGGCATTGGCCGAGCCGGGCGGCTCTGGGCATGCACCGCAGGAGGTGAGAGAGAGGGAGAGACGAGAGGTCTTGCACGGTGGCGTGTTGCGGACGTCGAGGAACCTCGACTGGCGTGAGGGGGAGGCTCGAGGTGGTCGGGGGACGCGGCGTCAACGGTCGGGAGCACGCTGACGTGCTCCAGAGCGCGTCTTTGGCCGGCATCCGCGGCTTTTCTGCGCGCACTCGCGCATCCACTTGTGTCTGGCATATGCAGGAGGAATAAACAAGAGGGGTGGAGGCTTTGGATGCTTTGGGACTTGCCAGGAGTGAGAGAGAGATGAGAAAGGGAGGGGAAAGTGGTTGTCCAGAGAAGAAAAATGGGTCCCTGCCCCCCTTCATCATTGCCTCTCGGGCAGGGAAGCACACCAGAGGTAGAGGGGGACTAGGTGGGGCTGTGGTAAAAAGGAGAGCTCATGGAGATTAGTGGACAAGGACAAAACATACATTTTTAATTTCTGCCAGAAGGTGTTTGATGGTGGTTTGGGCAAGAAGATGAACTCCACTTGACATGAGAATTAACACGATCAAGTGTCACACATAATTGAGGTTTACCACCAAGTTTGAGTCCATTTGAAGAAAGTTGCCAATGTAACTTTGGTAAACCCTAGAAATCAGCAGAAATGGCTTTACCAAGATTTAGTCATGCAAATATATTCTCCTTGATGCACCACTTGGTGTAGTGTCATCATTTGAGGATTTGAACATGTCCACAAAAATTCAGATCAAAAGGACACACTTGGCAATGTAGAGTTGTTCAAATTTGGTTCTGGACAGGAAGGGTTTTGGGGCACTTTGATCAAGTTAACTTGTTCTCCAACTTGTGCCATTTGGTCTAGATGAATGATTAGACCAGTTGAGCATGTTCACAAGGTTTGAGAACATTTGGACATGTTTGACAGTGCAAAGTTGTTCAAACTTGAAAGAGGACAGAAGTGGTTTTGAGAGGGTTTCATGGGGTTATACTATTCTCCATGACATGAGACTTGGCAAGATCATCAAACATGTCATATGTGACATGCTAGAATTTTCTTGGAATTTTTGGGGAATATTTCATTTGTAAATATTTCAAAAGCTTGAAATATCCAGAAAGGGTTTTTGAGGGATTTGACCAATATTTTGAACATTACCATGTGTTGAAACTCATATATATGGACAATATATGTCCACTGAGTTTCCCTAAATTTTCACAAATATTTTTAAAGCATAAAAATAATTTTAACCTATTAAAGACCATTTCTGGCCTTAAGAAAAAGCTTTTAAATAAAATAGTAAAATAACTTTTAAAATTATATTTTTGTAGTTTATGGGATTCCTTTATCTAATAGGTCTCAAATATACTCTTTTAAATATTTTTAATACCCCAAATCAAGTACTTGACGTGCAAACCTCAATTCAGGGGTTTTTGGAAAACTAAATTTAGAAAATACTTTTTGGCCAAAATATTTTTACAAGAAATTATTTTTATGTCCTACACACATGGCATGATCATTGGGCAGAAGTTTTGGATCAAGGAGAAGGAGTATAAGAGTTGGAGGATTTATTTGAGTTTTAGAGCACTTGCAAACAGTAGACAAAAATCAAATCAAGCAAAGACCAAAACACGCAAAAGTTTTTGTCAAACCAGAATTTATCAGGATTTATTAGCTTAAGTGTTGTGCCATAAAAATCAGGGTGTGACAGACCTACCCCCCTTACAAGAATATCGTCCCCGAGATTCCCAAACTAGGCGCGGAAAGGAGTATGGAAACTTGGATATGGGGTAGTCTTCACGTCCTCATACAGATTCTCCTTCCATGTGGTGCTCCATTGAGCTTGAAGTACTTGATGGTGTGGCTTCGTGTATGACGCTCTTTTTGATCCAGGTTTCTAATGGGTAGCTCGCGGTAGGTTAGATTGGGCTAGGGGTCGATGGCTCGGTGGTCATTGCCCTCTTAGAGATCGGGCAAGTTAGGAAGTTGGGAACACTTCCGGGGTTGTGATGCATGGAAAGCGTTGCGCACATCAGGTAACTCAGGTGGCAACTCCAGATGGTAACTATCTTCTCTTCATCTTGTAGTGATCTCAGAGGGGGTTGTTATTTCTTGGAGTGATCTCGAAGAGGGCCGATGAATCTTGGTGTGGGTCTCCTTGTCATGGAAATGCTTGGTTCCTTAGAGAGGAGTGGCTTGCAGATACACATGGTCTTTGATGCGGAAGTATACTTCTTGAAGATGGTGGTTAGTGTAGTTCTTCCTCTTAGACATGACGGTCTTCAGATGTTCCTTGACCAGCTCAACGATTCTTCTTCCGTCTTCGGGTAGACGAGTATGTCATCAAAGAAAGATGACAACTAACTTGTCCAAGCACTCCATGAAGTCTATGGGGTGCGTAAAGTGGGCTGAGGCATTGGTGATGGTCACGGTTGAGTATTGGCCAAGGTCTTATCGATCTAGAGCTAAAGCCCAAGGTCAGGATCCGGCCATGTTGTGGCTTGGTAGGGCGTAAGGGTTTCAAGGATTCTAGTGTGAGAGTGAATGTTCATCATCCCATCCTTGAGCACAGTTCCTGAGATGCCAATTGTTCTATCTAGTCCTCCAAACAGATCACCTTATACCTCCGAAAGTATCATCTCGCATAGGTCAACTCCAAAAGCCCATTAGCTACATAATTCATTAATTCTACAAATCCATTGTCTATGGTGTCCCACATGATCTTCTAATGTCCTATAAATCTAATTTACTCAGGGATAATGGAAGCTATGCTAATCTATAATCATGATCCCACGAAGTTCATCTATCAACATGAAAGCCTCGTGATCTACCAAAGTCTCAGTCAATTCCTCAGGGTCTCTGATATAAACTCATCAAGTCATTTGTCCTCCGTTCCTATATCCCCAAATTGGTCTCTCCTATGGCATCATCAGTTTTGGTGCTATCTTAGGATGATAATGTGCTCGTTCGCTATGTCCACTAGTTCCATAATGAACCCAGTGCTATGCGAGGTTACAGAGGCTTAACTGGTCCACTTGTAATTCCGTGGGTTAAGCACTAGGTTAAGGATTCGAGCTGGGGTATCTTGTGAAGTCTCGAAGGGTATAGTGATGGGTTTACAGTCTTGAGAGGTAAACATAACTCTACGGGGTTGCACTTGGTCGAGGAGGTTGTAGCAAAAGTCTTCAGTGCTGGTTGGTTGCCAAAGTAGAATCCTTGGTGTATCTTGTCTTGCTAGCCTTCAATTGAGGAGAGAGATGAGAGGGAGAGGTAGCATAAAGGAGGGGAATGCATAAAGGGGGTTCTATAGTGCAAGTGCAAACAAACAGGTGCAAAAAGGGCCAAACAGAAGAGGCAAGGTAAGGAAGGTGATATAGTCGCATACTTGTTGCTGAGGGCAAAAGTGTGACCTATATCGAAACACAAACAAATAAAAACAAGCAACACACAATCATGGTTCTATTCGAACCATCATACGGACTCGACTACGCATAGGGGGTACACGACTCATCCTACCCTAGGGGTTCTCGGACTCGATGAGTCGTGCCTTGTGCCTCATGCAGTCTCTGAGTTTTCCTCGGTGTTGCTACGTCTCTTGTTTGATGAAACGATCAGGTTGAGCGGAAGAATCTTGACAACTTCTCACTTGATGAGGTGATGGGGTGATGGTGGCTCCTTGTGGCTGTCTTTGACTTGGTCTTCTCTTGTCTTCTTAATCATGATGATCGCTTTTGCTTTCTAAGCCATCGATGGTACGAGGTAGGCAATCCTTTATGCAATAACATTATCAAGGCATAATAGTGGTCCAACCCGTCGGACACATTGTTGACAATATCGTCACCGAGAGCGGGGGATGAAGAGAACTGTTTTCCTGCTCACTATAGAGAGGCGGACCAAATGGCTAGGTTCTCATCCACCGGTGGTTGCCGATACAACAACGGTAGTGACAGGGTTACCCTATTAGCGATGTATATCATGATCTTGCATATCCTATGCCCTGATCATCATAGGCTAAGGTTGCATCATCTTGGGGCAGTGTTAAGGGTGTCACCATCTCCTGGGTCTTCATGTCCTCATTCCTCGAGGATGTATCTTCTGTTGGTGTCGTCTTGTTGTGGTGTCGCCAATTCTTGTGTTCAGGAGATGTGGGTGAATGTCCTGCAAGGCATATTCCTTCTAGATTATCCACGAGGATTACAAAGAATCCGATGGGTCGGGGCATAAGGGTTCTAGCGACCAAAGGTTTTGAAGGGGAAGAGATCAATAAGGAAAGTATACCTTAGTTTTCGGAAATCTGAGAAGGGAAGAGGAGTATAGATAGTTTTGAAAACTAGTAATAGTTTTGGAAATAGCTTTATCCTAACTAACGACCATGCTAACTAAGGCTTCCTACAGTCAACCTGGCTCTGATACCAGCTCTGTGGGGACCCCGACTCATAAGTCTTGATCACCGAATGCACGTGTACAGTGATCCCAGAGATCAATGCTCACTAAACACACAGAAGCTGAATAACAAGAGTCTTACATCCATACACACCATTTTACACAAGTAGGACCATTATGGTCAAGTCTCGAGTATATCATCGCAGCGGAAATCTTCATCGATAACTTGGACCCATGCCATCTGCCTTAACCCTACAGGCATTCTGACTGGGAAAGCGTCCTAGCTCGCACGATCGTCACCAAGGAACTCTTCAATATATCTTGTTATTTCATGCACGCCAATAAAATAACCATGGCAAGCCAATGAGTACTTTGAATGTACTCAAAGCAACCCATGATTTGGTTCAAAGTAACAATGCAATTGTACAACGAGTAAGCAACCTAGCTTCAAGCTAGTTAAGATGTCCTATCAACTTGTGAGATATGCATCAATAAAACATGGGTAACCTCGAGAACAGGTTACAGATGTCAACATAAATAGAGTTGAATCAATGTCATGTCATTCAACATGTCAAGTCTCCACCTTGACACAAATAGTTCCTTTCCACACACACATGCATCGTGATTTGTAAAATTTCTGGACATAGTTTAAGTAGCACCTCCCAACTGTCCATGACCGTGGACTCGGCTATTCGAATAGTTTGACACTCTGCAGAGGTTGCGCACTTTACCCACAAGATCCGGGAAGCTTTCGTGTCATCCACGATCCCGCAGTACCTCAAGTACTCGGGGGAAGCACCCGATCACTATCTTTCCCTAGACGACACTAACAAGGAGTCCACTCGTTGATACATGGCCCTCGTGTATAAGCAAAAGAACGTGGGACTCTGCCCTTTTCACATTATTACGCATACATGAAGGGACCAACGGTGTGTCCGCTGCCCTGTGAAGACAGTCATGGCCGCCCTACCTGGCACGACCCCGTCCCGAGAGAGAGCACCAACTCTCCCCCGTCACTAGTAATGCGGGCTCCAAGCTAGTATCGGCCTAGGTAATTAATAATGCCCCATCCCACAAAGGGGTAGAGTGGTTGCACATGTTTGGTTGGGACGGTAATCACACATAAATCTAATCCATCATTTTACACACACACACACCAAAATCTCTCCCAGACACCACTTCTTCCTCAAGTGGTGACCTTAGATCAACATCTCCCAAGGGCATTAGGGGCACCCGATGGGGTTTTCGAAAGAATGTAACCATGAAGAGTTCATGGTACACATGCATCATTATGCATCCAATAGTCTCTTGAAAATGCAATCATGAACAAGGTAAGGTCATGAGTAGGGGTATGCATCATGTGGTGGTTCACAACAAGTTTACCACCGTCATACTTCATCATCATGCAATCGGAAAAAGGGTACCGATGAACAAGAGGGGTATCATGGTCAAAGGGCTGCTTGTCTGGTTCATCAGAGTCTTCAAGTCTTCGGGTCCTTCTCCAAGTACTCCGTCTACTTCGTCAACTAACGTCGGAAACAAACACAATAGGCAACACAACAAGGCAAAAATAGAAGTGCTCTAAAATTGCAAGTTGGACTTTTCTAGGATACCTTTGGTCATATGAGGTATGACCAAAGTGGTTTCAATGGGATTTGATCAATGTATATCTCTGAATATTTCAATATAATGGAATCAAGGCATTTGTGGATTTACAAGAAGTGTACAGAAATATATTTTTGAAAAATGAGCAGAGGCACCCATTTAGCAAACCATGATTTTAGAAGCATCTAGGAGTTGGTTTCACTGGATTTGGAGTTCAAATGAATTTCCTATGAATTTGCAAAGTCGAAAAATATGGAGAAATGGCTCATTATTTTGTGGGGTACAGAAAGTATTAAGAAAAATGTTCATAAACTAAGTTATGAACTTAGAAACATCTAGGAATTTGAATCATGGCATTTGGATCAATTTTCAGCTCTCTGTGATTTTCTAAAGTTCATCACAGAAATAGGAAAAATAGGATTTGATAAATATTTGTGAAGAAAAGGTCTCTGGAAAAATGTGCATGTTGCACCACCAGGTAGATCATGATTTATAGAGTCACTAGAAATTTGAATCATCAAATTTGGAGTCCATTTGAATTGTTTATGGATTTTACAAGTCTACAAAAAAAGAAAAAGGATAGGGATTTACCTAAATGGGCTGGATCTGGGCGGTAACAGCGTGCGCCGGGCGAGGCTTAACAGCAGGGCACCACTGCGCCGGCCCAGCAGCTTAGCCGTGTGCGCAGAAGGGAGGGGGGTGACGTCGAAGGCGGCCCAGGGGTGTACGCCTTCGGTGCGGGAAGGCGGAAGATGGCGAACCCGCCTCCACTTGCCAGCGTGGCCCGATGGGGCCCGATGGTCGGGCCATCGACGAAGCGGGCCTGCTCTGCAGGCCTTCGTCTTCGTCTTCCTCCCGCGCGCTCGCTTGGCCGAGGAAGCAGAGAGCCCTGACGACGACTGTCGGTGCTACGGGGCACCTCCGGCGACGCTCCAGCTATGGATGGGCTCAGGGGGTCGCGCCGCATCCACCTAGGTGCTTTACGCACGCCGATGAGGGACGTGGCGGCAACGGCTTGGACGACCGCGGAGGGGGCCATCGGCCATCTTTGGCCACAAGCGCGCGGCGTTCCCGGGGATGAACGACGGCGATGGGGGTCTTGAGGTGGTGGTGTGAGGGCACTGGAGTGGCTAGGTAGAGGAGGGAGGCTCGGGATAGCCCGAATTTAGCCAGGGGCAGCGGCGGTTCTCCGGCCATGGAGGGCTATGGAGAGCACGAGGAGGGGGGTGGGTCGGTCTAGGGGGTGAACGGGAGAGAGAGGGGGCGAGGGAGGCGCAGAGAGGGACCCGGGGGTGGCTTCAATAGGCGGGGCGAGGTGCACCGTGGACAGGGCGCTCGGCCTCCGCTGCAAAGGCGCTGGCGTCCGTTTGAGGGGGGGTGAGCGTGTCTGAGGCGTACGTGGGAGTCGTCTAGGTCGTGTGGGAGAGAGAGGAGAGGAAGGGCAGGGCTCTGGCACTTGCGCGTGCGAGGCCGGGCATTGGCCGAGCCGGGCGGCTCTGGGCACGCACCGCAGGAGGTGAGAGAGAGGGAGAGACGATAGGGCCTAAACGGTGGCGTGTTGCGGACGTCGAGGCACCTCGACTGGCGCGAGGGGGAGGCTCGAGGTGGTCGGGGGATGTGGCGTCAACGGTCGGGAGCACGCTGACGTGCTCTAGAGCGCGTCTTTGGCCGGCATCCGCGGCTTTTCCACGCGCACTCGCGCGTCCACTTGTGTCTGACGTATGCAGGAGGAATAAACAAGAGGGGTGGAGGCTATGGATGCTCTGGAACTTGCCAGGAGTGAGAGAGAGATGAGAAAGGGAGGGGAAAGTGGCTGTCCAGAGAAGAAAAATGGGTCCCTGCCCCCCTTCATCATTGCCTCTCGGGCAGGGAAGCAAACCAGAGGTAGAGGGGGACTAGGAGGGGCTGCGGTAAAAAGGAGAGCTCATGGAGATTAGTGGAAGTGGACAAAACATACTTTTTTAATTTCTGCCAGAAGGTGTTTGATGGTGGTTTGGGCAAGAAGATGAACTCCACTTCACATGAGAATTAACAAGATCAAGTGTCACACATAATTGAGGTTTACCACCAAGTTTGAGTCCATTTTAAGAAAGTTGCCAATGTAAGTTTGGTAAACCCTAGAAATCAGCAGAAATGGCTTTACCAAGATTTAGTCATGCAAATCTATTCTCCTTGATGCACCACTTGGTGTAGTGTCATCATTTGAGGATTTGAACATGTCCACAAAAATTCAGATCAAAAGGACACACTTGGCAATGTAGAGTTGTTCAAATTTGGTTCTGGACAGGAAGGGTTTTGGGGCACTTTGATCAAGTTAACTTGTTCTCCAACTTGTGCCATTTGGTCTAGATCAATGATTAGACCATTTGAGCATGTTCACAAGGTTTGAGAACATTTGGACATGTTTGACAGTGCAAAGTTGTTCAAACTTGAAAGAGGACAGAAGTGGTTTTGAGAGGGTTTCATGGGGTTATACTATTCTCCATGACATGAGACTTGCCAAGATCATCAAACATGTCATATGTGACATGCTAGAATTTTCTTGGAATTTTTGGGGAATATTTCCTTTGTAAATATTTCAAAAGCTTGAAATATCCAGAAAGGGTTTTTGAGGGATTTGACCAATATTTTGAACATTACCATGTGTTGAAACTCATATATATGGACAATATATGTCCACCGAGTTTCCTAAATTTTCACAAATATTTTAAAGAATAAAAATAATTTTAACCTATTAAAGACCTTTTCTGGCCTTAAGAAAAAGCTTTTAAATAAAATATTAAAATAACTTTTAAAATTATATTTTTGTGGTTTATGGATTCCTTTATCTAATAGGTCTCAAATATACTCTTTGAAATATTTTCATACCCCAAATCAAGTACTTGAAGTGCAAACCTCAATTCAGGGTTTTGGAAAACTAAATTTAGAAAATACTTTTTGGCCAAAATATTTTTACAAGAAATTATTTTTATGTCCTACACACATGGCATGATCATTGGGCAGAAGTTTTGGATCAAGGAGAAGGAGTATAAGAGTTGGAGGATTTATTTGATTTTTAGAGCACTTGCAAACAGTAGACAAAAATCAAATCAAGCAAAGACCAAAACACGCAAAAAAAATTGTCAAACCACAATTTATCAGGATTTATTAGCTTAAGTGTTGTGCCATAAAAATCAGGGTGTGACATTACTGAACCCGAGCGATCGATCGATGGCTGTTAACTGAACCCGATGGAGCGATTCCTTCGCTGCTGCTGCTAACTGAAGCCGATCGATTGATGAACAAAGGAGCGTTATGGGGGTTTGGATGAATAGTGAGTGATGGCGTTGCCTCTGGATGAACAGGACCCCGTGTGTGGAGGGCTGGATGAACAGTAGACGATGGAGGGGTGGCCGTGGAGGGGTGGTTGAACAGGACCCCGTGGTGTGGAGGGCTGGATGAACAGAGACGGTGGAGGGGTGCCCGTGGAGGGTGGTTGAGCGATGGCGGTGGAGTAGCGCGGTGGAGGCTGGATGAGCAGGAGCCCGTGGAGGCTGGAGGAGGTCGACGGTAGCCCGTGGAGACTGGAGGAGGTCGACGGTGGAGATGAACAGATCCGTGGAGTCCTGTTTTGCGACGCGCCACCCTCCCGATGAACAGGACCCCGTTTGACCTTAGCGCCCAACACAAGTCTGTTTTCGTCCGTTTTGCGGTAAGCCACACCCTCCCGATCAACAGACCCCGTTTGATCGTAGGGAGGTCCGTTTCGTCCGCTTTTGCGGTACTCCACACCCTCCCGATCAACAGAGCCCGTTTGACCGTAGGAGGTCCGTTTCCTCCATTTTGCGGTACGCCACACCCCTCCCGATCAACAGGACCCCGTTCCGAACGTAGGAGTTCTGTTTCCTTCATTGTGCGGTACGCCAGGCCTCGTTTCCATCGCTTGTTCCGTCCAAGCCCTCCCGATGAATACGACCACGCATTCCGTTCCGACCCAGCCAGTTGGCTCCCCATGAACACGACGACGGCGTTGTTTCTCCGTTCTGACCCAGCCATGTACGTATGCGCGAGTAGGCGTTCGAGACCCTGCCCGTATGTACGTACGTGGCCGTATTTTCTTTCTTGCATCCTTGCCGCTGTACGTGCGTGTACATGCTACGTCGCGCGCCTCTACATCGACCGGTGTACGCGTACGCCGACCGAATGACAACGCCACGCACGCTTCACCAGGTGGGTCCCGATCGCCGCACTTCCTTGCTCGGAAGATGTAGCTGGTGGGTCCCAGCGGTCGGGGCGAATCGTTTTGTTTTTTTTGCCCGGACGCACTTCCTTGCGTGCGAAGATGTAGCTTGTGGGTCCCAGCAATGTCGGGCTTAATCGTTTTTTTGCCCGGACGCACTTCCTTGTGTGCGAAGATGTAGTGGTGGGTTCCAGCAGATCGGGAAACGTTTTTTCGCAAAATACGGTGGCCCGTCCGTGGGTCCCCGTCGGTGGAGGAATAATTATTTTGCACGTAATAAGGAGGCACTTCCTTGCTGCGGCCGTGGACCCAGCTGTCAGCCTCTCCACGTACAGTCCACGTCCGATAGAAGCCGTTCCTTGACCACGTTGACCACGCCGCGCCGAGAAAACCAGGGCGGTGGACAACGACGAGGCCTAGGAAGGGGACGACGCGAACCGGGGAAGACGCGGTAGTGGATGCCCACACGTAGAGGAGTACGAGGGTTCACTAGTTCGCTGCAGTGTGAGGCTACCGTCGCCACAGAATAACAGGGGGTGTGGGTGAGTAGAGGGATGGCCTAGCCAGCAGTGGGAGTAGTAGGGGGCGGTGACGCCTCCGCCGCATCGCAGACGGCCACGGGAGGCAGGAGCACGAGGCACGACCGGCGCTGGTTTGGGCGGCTGGAGCAAGAAGACCAGAGGTTGAAGAAGCACTACGGCCGTTGGATGGACATCGTACGGTCACTGGAGCTAGAATCGTGCATATTGACTAAGTTGACAAAGCCCTCCATCCCCGTCAACTTAGTAGGCCCACAAGTCAGCCTGCCACTATACTCGGTCCCAACTAACAGGGGGAGTATTCATTTTTTTTGTGCGTAATAAGGAGGCACTTCCTTGCCTGCGAAGATATAGCTGGTGGGTCCGAGCTGTCAGCGGCGGTAACATTTTTCACGAAATACAGAGGCCCTTTCGGTGGGTCCCCGATGTCAGGTGGAGGAATCATTATTTTGCACGTAATAAGGAGGCATTTCCTTGCGTGCGGCCGTGGACCCAGTATCGGCCTCTCACGTCTGATCCACTTGTAGCGACCAGACCGAATGGATCAAGTCTCGTGCTCGGTGTCATCCTGGATCGAATGCCGACACCACACATTACCTCAAGGATTTATAGCAGAGTAGCAATCACACACTTATTACATCGTTGTCCACAAGGGAACTTATTACAATAATATGGCTTAAGGCCATCTAATGATAACAGCGAAGGCTTGGAAGATAAGCGAGTCCATCAACTCCAACGGCATCACCGAGTATAGAACCACGACCTAACACCTTACTCGTCGTTCAAAAAGTCTGCAACGTGAAAGTTGCAGCCCAAAACGGTCAAGACATGGAATATGCCGGCAATGTAACACATAAGAGCAATGCAGGAATAAGCCTATACTACATGCATATTTGGCTGGTGGTAAGGCTCTCTGATACATTTGCATAAAGCTGATTTTTCCCTACATCAAAGGAATAACTTTATTTAACTATCATGGTGGTTGTTAAACATTGAGAATGGTTGACAGCATCCTCAATCCCAATTAAAAAGTACTCATCAAAAACCCAATAACTTTTATTTAGAAGTAACATGTTGAGATTCACATGATATTCAAGAACTAGATACTCAAGACGTCCATAACCGGGGACACGGCTAATCATGATTAGTTTATACACTCTGCAGAGGTTTGCGCACTTTTCCCCACAAGACTCGATCGCCTCCGCTTGGTTCCCGCACTACATGGTGTTTGAGAAATGGATGACCGAGACATAGTCTTTCGTAAGCGCTAGCACCTTACATGTGGGTAGACCGTACCAACCTACATCCCCTACATCAGCTAGCCTACCCGTAAGAGTTCGCACAACTTAGTCAACTACGCCAGAGCCCATAATTGGCTTGTGGCTGCACACGGAAGTTTCCAGCTTGAATAATCTTATGATCCCTTAGAGCCCAGGTGGCGGTCCAAGAAATCAGAGCAAGTCTGATAGAAACCAGGTGCCTCAATCCACCCAGATGTGTGTTTAGGTTGCCACCTTAGATAAACCATTAATTAACAATCTCACATCTGTCATGGATATTCACTCACCCAATCCACGCCTACTAGCATAGCATGGCACAATAAGCAAACGAGAAGTAACTCCCAAGGTTTCATAAGTAAAAGCAGTAATAGGTACTACCTCAATCTACTTCCCAAACCCACAATTTAATTTGATCCTAAACATGCAAGTGTTTGAGGGTTTGATCTAATGCATAAAAACTGGGTAGTAGAAAAGGTATGATCAAGTGTTACTTGCCTTGCTGATGATCCGCGAGACCTAGAGATTCAAGTAACAAGCGGCGCACCGGTGATCTAACGCAGACAAACAACAAGCATACAATAAGTACTCATGTAATGCACGGGGAAATCTCGAATAAAAGATCTAACCAGAGAGTTCAACTTAAGAACCCTGGTTGCAAAAAGAATCGAATCAAATAAAGCATCGAAAGTCGAAACTCGAGAGAGAACGACTCGGTTTAGCAATATGAAACTAGGTCAAAATTTTACAGTAACAAAACTGTGTGTAAGTAGGTTAGTCGGAACGGCGGTTTCGTAACGAAACTCCAGGCGCTTGAATCACCTGATTCCGATAAACGAGCGAGAAAATAAACAGATTTGAAAATCGGATCGGAAATCGAATCAGAAAAATAACGGATTAAATCCGATTAAAAGAAAATGACGAACGGTTTAAATAACGGACGTTCATTAACTGAACTAATCCAACGAACACATTCATTGAAACGAACGGTTCGGTGAACGTTCGTTAATTAAGAAAACCGAATAAAATAAAACCATCTAGGGTTTTAAAAAAACCGAACATCACAAAAAAACCGGATCGGTTTTATAGGGAAAACGGATCGGGGGCGGGCGAGGTCGGCTACCTCCGGGCTTCACGCGGCGGAGCTCAGCCGAGGCTCCGTAGGGCGGGTCGGCGGGGTCGGGAGGGGCGGCGAGGGGCGGCGGGTTCAGCGTCGGCGAGGGGAACGGCGGCGGCGGCGTTTGGCGGCGGCGGGTTCGGCTTGGAGGCGGGCGGCGCGGATGAGAGAGAGGGGAGGCGGCGGCGTATTTAAGAGGGGGTGGCGGCTTGGGAAGGGGCTGGGCGGCGGGCGACCTCGTGTCCGACCCGGACACGAGCGGGCGGCGGGTGGCGTCTTGTGGCGGGGGCTCAGTGCAGCGTCTTGTGAGGAGAGAGGGAGGTGGGCCGGGGCGCTGCTGGCTGGGCCGGCTGGGCCTTGGCCCAGGGGGGGCGCGATTTTTTTTTAATCAAAACCAAACGAGTTAAAAAAATACCAAACGAACTCCGATTTTAATAAAAATAATTTTCCCCGACTCCTAAAAATGAGTCGAACAAAATGAACTTTAAAAACGGCAAACATGCATATATTTTTAAAATGCTCATTTTTGCCTAAGCAAAATAAATCTTCCAAAAGCCAAATTTGATTTATTTATAATACCTTCGTTTTTCCTAAATGTTGGGAAATTCATATTATTCCCTCTCTTAAAATTTTTATAAGAAAAACTTTATGAAGATAGTTTAAATAAATCCAAATGATCCTATTTTCAAAATTTGAGAAATCCCAAATATGAAAATGTTGAAACTTCCAACTCTCTCCCAGGGTCCTTGAGTTGCGTGAAATTTTCTAGGATCGGAAAAATGCAAGAAAAATATGATATGCATGATGACCTAATGTATAACATTCCAAATTGAAAATTTGGGATGTTACAAACCTACCCCCTTAAGATGAATCTCGCCCTCGAGATTCGGGTTGGCTAGAAAATAGGTGAGGGTGGTCCTTGAGCAATACTTCCTCTCTTTCCCAGGTGGCTTCATCCTCAGTGTGGTGGCTCCACTGCACTTTGCAAAACTTGATAACCTTGTTGCGGGTAACTCTGCTGGCATAATCGAGAATCTTAACCGGTTTTTCCTCATATGTCAAGTCATCCTTCAACTGAATTGCTTCCAAGGGTACTTGTATCTCTTAACGGTACCTCTGCTATCTCGGGTGACATTTCTTCAATCGAGAAACATGGAATACGCCATGAACTCCCGACAGTCCTTCCGCAATTCCAACTTATACGCAACTTCTCCCATGCGTTGCAAAATCTTATATGGTCCAATGAAGCGGGTGCTAACTTCCTTTAACTCCAAAACGCTTAACTCCTCGAGCGGGATACTCTAAGATATACTGCTCCAACTTCATACTCAATCGCTGCGCTTTGAATCGGCATAGCTCTTACATGCAGGTGGGCTACCTTGAGCCTGTCTCAATTAACTTAACTTTCTGTTCGACTCCTTAATCAAATCTGGTCCAAACAATCGACGATCTCCGGTTTAGTCCCATGACAACGGTGTCCTGCACCTTCTTCCATCTGAGCCTCGAAGGTGCCATCTTTAAGCTAGTTTGGTAACTGTTGTTGTAGGAAAATTCTGCATACGGCAAATTATCATCCCAACTAGATCCATAATCTAGTGCACAAGCTCTCAAAGATGTCCTCCAAAATCTGATTGACTCTCTCGGTGCATCCATCGGTCTGTGGGTGGAAAGCTGTCTCAATTCTAGTCTGGTTCCCAATGTTTCGTGTAACCGGTTCCAAAATTTCGAGGTAAACCGGGTTCCTCCGTCTCGATACGATGCTCCTTGAACTCCGTGTAAGCACACAATTCTGGTCATGTATATCTTTGCCAACTTAGCACTGCTATAGGTAGTCTTGATCGAATAAAATGAGCTACCTTTGTTAAACGGTCGACTATAACCCAAATCGAGTCATATCTGAACGGGTCTTTGGCAAACCTGTGATGAAATCCATGCCTAGTTTATCCCACTTCCATTCGGTATCGGCAACGGTTGTAACAATCCTGCCGGCTTCGATGCTCGCCTTTACTTTCGACATACGTGCAAATTGCTACATACTCCGCAATATCCTTCTTCATTCCGGTCCACCGAAAATATTCTTCAAATCCAAATACATCTTGGTATTTCCTGGTGAATTGAATAGGGTGAATCATGGGCTTCTTGCAAAATCAACTTCGATCTACGGGTCATTGGGCACATAAAGACGGTCTTCAAACCATAGGGTATCGTGCTCATCCTCACGAAATCCTTTAGCTTTTCCTTTGCCCATTTTCTCCTTTATGGAGGCAACTTCCTTATCCGCCTTTTGGGCTTCTCTGATTTTGTCCATTAGTGTCGATCAATCTCCAATGCTGCTACATAGCCTCTGGAACTATTTCCAAACATAGCTCTCGAAGGTCCTCGGCTAACTCATTGGGTATTCCTCCCATCATTAGGGTATTGACGTGGCTCTTACGGCTCAATGCGTCGACTCGACATTAGCCTTTCCGGGTGATAATGCAATCTCATATCATAATCCTTGATAAGTTCTAACCATCTCCTTTGTCCGAGATTCAATTCATACGTGTGAAGATGTACTTCAAACTCTTGTGATCCGTATATACTTCACAATGATTTCCAATGAGAAAATGTCTCCATGTCTTCAAGGCATGCACAACGGTGCTAACTCCAAATCATGAGTGGCATAATTCAACTCATGGGGCTTAAGTTGTCGTGAAGCATACGAAACAACTCTTCCTTCCTGCATAAGCACGGCTCCAAGTCCTCGACGTGAAGCGCCGCAATACACCTCATAATCCTTAGTCCGATCCGCAATATCAAAACTGGTGAGGTAACCAATCTTTTCTTCAACTCCTGAAAACTAGCCTCACAGTCCTCATCCATATGAATTTGTTTTCCTTTTCAACAATTCAGTCATAGGCTTTGCAATCCTTGAGAAATTCTCAATGAATCTTCGGTAGTATCCTGCGAGTCCAAGGAAACTCGAATCTCTCCAACTGTCGTTGGTGCTTCCCATTTCGTTCTGGTCTCAACTTTTGTGGGGTCAACTGCTATCCCTTCTCCGGATATAACATGTCCGAGAATCCAACTTCCTTTAGCCAAAACTCACATTTGCTGAACTTGGCATACAACTGGTGTTCCTCGGTTTCTCCAAAACCAATCGCAAATGTTCCTTGTGTTCCTCTTCATTCTTCGAGAAAATCAAAATATCATCAATGAACACCACGATTTAATTTATCCAAAAACTCCATAAACACTTTGTTCATCGGGTTCATGAAATAGGTCTGGCGGGTTAGTCAGTCCAAATGACATAACGGTATACTCATACAGTCCATATCTCGTGGTAAATGTTGTCTTGGGTATGTCTTGCTCCCGAATCTTCAACTGATGGTACCCTGATCGCAAGTCGATCTTGGAAAACACTTTGGCTCCTTGCAAGCGATCAAACAGATCATTTATCATAGGTAGTGGGTACTTGTTCTTGATTGTTACTTCATTCAATCCACGATAATCAACAACCATTCTCAAAGATCCATCCTTCTTCTCTACTAACAAAACGGGTGATCCCTAAGGTGAAGAACTTGGGCGAATAAAACCTTTATCCAATAGTTCCTTAATCTGCTTCTTGATTTCCGCCAAATCCTTTGCGGGCATCCTGTACGGTCGCTTCGATATCGGGCCTGTTCCTGGCAACAGCTCGATCAAAAACTCAATGTCTCTATCCGGTGGCATTCCTGGCAATTCTTCCGGAAATACATCAGGATAATCCTTCACCACTGGTACTTCTTCCTGTACTACTCCTGATAAGCAATTAACTTGTACTCTCCTCGGCTCGTGCCGTGATACATACTTAATCCTTCTTCCTTCTGGTGTGGTGAGCAAAATTGACCTTGTGGTACAATCTATGTTTACTCCATACTTTGATAACCAATCCATTCCTAATATCACATCAAATCCTTGGGATTCCAGAACTATTAGGTCTGAGGGGAAGACATAGTGTCCAATCCTTAGTGGCGATCGATCACACCATTTACTAGCCATGTACTCTGCTCCGGTGAGGTTACTAGCATGGGTGACCTAAGGGCTTGGGTCGGTAACTTGTACTTATCCACAAATCCCTTGATATGTATGAATGCGATGCACCAAGATCGAAAAGAACAACTGCGAGAAATGACTTAACCAAAACTTACCGACATCTTGATCGGGCTGATCTTCAACCTCCTCCACATCAATGTGGTTCACCCGCCCCTGTTGAAAGGGTTGGGCTTCTTTCCGAGCTTCCATTGCCATTTCCATTTTGGCCTTCGATACGGTCATTTGCATAGTGCCCAGCCTTGCGGCACTTAAAGCAAGTAATGTGACTCAAGTCTACCTTGGATGGTGTTGACGGGTTGGTGCGATTCGTCTGTTGCTTCCTCCATTCCGTTCCCATTCTTGGCGCCATTATGGTTATGCTAATTTCCTCCTCCATGGGTATGCTGAAACTGAATTCCTGATTTAGGGTATAACGAGGTTTCTGCTGAGCTCCGAGTTATACTTCCCTTGTCCATACTTCGCTATGCGGTTCTCAATTTGCTGCTGCTTTCCTTCAATCATGAGGGCTCGGTCTACCAACTCCTGGTAGTTGTTGAAACTGCTACCATCAACGGCATGCTGAACTCATCATTCAGTCCTTCTAAAACTTCTCTGTTTAGCTGCATCAAGAGTAACGCTATCCGGGCATAACGTGCTAATTTACTAAAGTCATCCACGATCGCCAACAGATCCTTCCTCCTTGGCGTAAGTTGCGAAACTCAGCTTCTTCATGGCCATGGCTCCTGCTGAAACATGGGCGGTCTGAAAAGCTTGTTGAAATTGATCCCATGTGATGGTGTCTACGGGTAAGTGGCTGTGAAATTCTCCCACCATGCTGCTGCGGGTCCTTCAAGCTGATGTCTGCAAACTTCACTCTTTCACCATCTGTGCATCCCGCAGTGGTCAACTCCTTCCTATCTTGCGGAGCCAGGTCATCTGCTACAATCGGCTCGGTGCTCTTGGAATACACCGCGGATTCAGTCTAAGGAAACGAGTCGATGATCCGCAGTGGTGGTGGTGGTGGGTTGTTGTTGTTGTTGTTGTTGTTGTTCCCGGTTCGCACCAATGTTTGAATCGGGGTATTCTCTGCTGGATCAATTGGGTGATTTCGGGGAAAAGCGAATCCGGGTCGCGTCTCGGAGGCATCTGATGGGTTTAGAAAAGAAGAGAAATGTAGAATAGAATGAGGTCTAAGGGGAATCACTACCCAAATGCACATGAGCAAATGCACACAAAATCACTTCATTCAATCAAACAAGGGCTTACATCGATCTAACTATCGCAAAAGTGCGTGTACTATAATGGAGGGAAATACTACTAATTATGTGGGGGACTTCTACTAATTTGAACCGGTGGAAGACTCCATGATGTCTGCTCCAGCTTCGTCTTCAAAGTCGGGTTCACTTGGATCCGAATCGGTGTCGTCGATGTTGATGTAGTCGCTTGGGTAATTGACATACTGGTCTTCATTCCTGAGCGCCAACTTCTTCTTGAGTTCTTCGATCTCGTACTTAAGATCGTTATTGTGTCTTGCCGAGCTACGATCTCGCCCATGTAGTCCTTGCGATAGTCTTTAGTTCTCCTTCCAGTTCGATGATCCTTCCCTTTGTATTCAGAACTCCAACATATCATTGCACATTTGGTTCTCTGGCGTCGAATGTGCTGATTTAACTCTGGATGAAAGCTGCAATGGATCTATCCTTCTTGGTGCCGACGACGTCCCAGCTTGTCATCTCGGCGTCCGCAAATCTGGTAGATAGTGTCCTTGAGGTCTTCTTGATAAACTTCTCCAATGCGCCCCATGGTGATGTGAGCTGCCATGCTCTTTCCTGCACTCCAAGTTGGTGCAATCAAAACACTATCTATAGGCTTGGTGATTGGGGCGAATGTCCTTCCCGAACGTGAGCTTGAATCTTCCAGCGCTCCTCTTGAGCAGAGTGGCGTTGAAAGTCCCGTGAAGCTTGGTAGTCCAATGTTCGGTACTTGGTGACTTCCTTCAAGTGAAATCCAAAAGGTGTGCCTTCATCCGGTTGGGTGTACTTGATCTTCGCGTCCGTCATCCTAAAGAGTAGAAAAGATGAGGAGTTAGAAAATGGGAAGAGAGTAGTGATCTATGGCTTTTAGCTTAGTGGTCATGTCCTCTGATCGGTGTGCTCGATACCATTCTCTCAGGCGACCGCACCGAATGGATCAAGTCTCGTGCTCGGTGTCATCCCTGGATCAATAATCTTGACACCACACGGTACCTCAAGGATTTATAGCAGAGTAGCAATCACACACTTATTACATCGTTGTCCACAAGGAACTTATTACAATAATATGGCTTAAGGCCATCTAATGATAACAGCGAAGGCTTGGAAGATAAGCGAGTCCATCAACTCCAACGGCATCACGAGTATAGAACCACGACCTAACACCTTACTGTCGTTCGAAAAGTCTCGCAACCTGAAAGTTGCAGCCCAAATTGTCACATGGAATATGCTTGGCAATGTAACACATAAGAGCAATGAAGAATAAGCCTATACTACATGCATATTTGGCTGGTGGTAAGGCTCTCTGATTACATTTGCATAAAGCTGATTTTTCCCTACATCAAAGGAATAACTTTATTTAACTATCATGGTGGTTGTTAAACATTGAGAATGGTTGACAACATCCTCAATCCCAATTAAAAAGTACTCATCAAAACCCAATAACTTTTATTTAGAAGTAACATGTTGAGATTCACATGATATTCAAGAACTAGATACTCAAGACGTCCATAACCGGGGACACGGCTAATCATGATTAGTTTATACACTCTGCAGAGGTTTGCGACTTTTCCCCACAAGACTCGATCGCCTCCGCTTGGTTCCCTGACTACATGGTGTTTGAGAAATGGATGACCGAGACATAGTCTTTCGAGCGCTAGCACCTTACATGTGGGTAGACCGTACCAACCTACATCCCCTACATCAGCTAGCCTACCCGTAAGAGTTCGCACAACTTAGTCAACTACGCCAGAGCCCATAATTGGCTTGTGGCTGCACACGGAAGTTTCCAGCTTGAATAATCTTATGATCCCTTAGAGCCTGGGTGGCGGTCCAAGAAATACAGAGCAAGTCTCGATAGAAACCAGGTGCCTCAATCCACCCAGATGTGTGTTTAGGTTGCCACCTTAGATAAACCATTAATTAACAATCTCACATCTGTCATGGATATTCACTCACCCAATCCACGCCTACTAGCATAGCATGGCACAATAAGCAAACGAGAAGTAACTCCCAAGGTTTCATAAGTAAAACAGTAATAGGTACTACCTCAATCTACTTCCCAAACCCACAATTTAATTTGATCCTAAACATGCAAGTGTTTGAGGGTTTGATCTAATGCATAAAACTGGGTAGTAGAAAAGGTATGATCAAGTGTTACTTGCCTTGCGATGATCCGCGAGACCTAGAGATTCAAGTAACAAGCGGCGCACTCGGTGATCTAACGCAGACAAACAACAAGCATACAATAAGTACTCATCTAATGCACGGGAAATCTCGAATAAAAGATCTAACCAGAGAGTTCAACTTAAGAACCCTGTTGCAAAAAGAATCGAATCAAATAAAGCATCGAAAGTCGAAACTCGAGAGAGAACGACTCGGTTTAGCAATCTGAAACTAGGTCAAAATTTTACAGTAACAAAACTCTGTGTAAGTAGGTTAGTCGAACGGCGGTTTCAGAACGAAACTCCAGCGCTTGAATCACCCGATTCCGATAAACGAGCGAGAAAATAAACAGATTTGAAAATCGGATCGAAATCGAATCGGAAAAATAACGGATTAAATCCGATTAAAAGAAAACGATTTAACGGTTTAAATAACGGACGTTCGTTAACAGAACTAATCCAACGAACACATTCATTGAAACGAACGGTTCGGTGAACGTTCGTTAATTAAGAAAACCGAATAAAATAAAACCATCTAGGCTTTTTTTTTAAAAACCGAACATCACAAAAAAACCGGATCGGTTTTATAGGGAAAACCGGATCGGGCGGGGCGGCGAGGTCGGCTACCTCGGGCTTCGCGGGGGCTCGCGGGGCTCCGTGGGGCGGGTCGGCGGGGTCGGGAGGGGCGGCGAGGGCGGCGGGTTCCGGCGTCGGCGGCGGGAACGGCGGCGGCGGTGGCGTCCTTGGCGGCGGCGGGCTCGGCTTGAGGCGGCAGCATGGATGAGAGAGGGGGGGGCGGCGTATTTAAGAGAGGGGGTTGGCGGCTTGGGAAGGGGCAGGGGGCGGCGACCTCGTGTCCGACCCGGACACGAGCGGCGGCGGCGGGTGTGGCGGCGGCGGGCTCATGCAAGCGAGCGTCTTGTGCGGAGAGAGAGAGGGAGGTGGGCAAGGCTGGCTGGCTGGGCAGGCTGGGCCTTGGCCTAGGGGGGCGCGATTTTTTTAAATCAAAACCAAACGAGTTAAAAAATACCAAACGAACTCCGATTTTAATAAAATAATTTTCCCGACTCCTAAAAATGAGTCTAACAAAATGAACTTTAAAAGCGGCAAACATGCATATATTTTAAAATGCTCATTTTGCCTAAGCAAAATAAATCTTCCAAAAGCCAAATTTGATTTATTTATAATACCTTCGCTTTTTCCTAAATGTTGGGAAAGTCATATTATTCCTCTCTTAAAATTTTTATAAGAAAAACTTTATGAAGATAATTTAAATAAATCCAAATGATCCTATTTTCAAAATTTGAGAAATCCCAAATATGAAAATGTTGAAACTTCCAACTCTCTCCGAGGGTCCTTGAGTTGCGTGAAATTTTCTAGGATCGGAAAAATGCAAGAAAAATATGATATGCATGATGACCTAATGTATAACATTCCAAATTGAAAATTTGGGATGTTACACCACTTCAGATGCATGTCGGTTGTTGACCACGTTGACCAGGCCGCGCCGAGAGCACCAGGGCGGTGGACGACGGCGAGGCCTAGGAAGGGGACGACGCGGAGGCAGGGAAGACTCGGTAGTTGTTTCCCACGCGGAGGGGAGTACGACTGTCTGAGGTTTTATGGTTCGTCTGCCGTCACGGAGAATAACAGCAGTGTGGGTGAGTAGAGGATGGCTAGGCCGTGATGGGATACGGTGGGGCGGTGAGGGCTGCAAGGGCAGCACAGGCCGGCCTTGAGGAGGGAGCAGAGCAGTCCATGGCGCTTGTTTGAGCGGCTGGAGCTGGAAGAGCAGAGATTGAAGAAGAACGACGGTCGTTGGATGGACATCGTACGGTCACTGGAGCTAGAATCGTTCATGTTGACTAAGTTGACAAAGCCCTCCGTCCCCATCAACTTAGTATGCCCACAAGTCAGCCACCCACCATGGTGGGTCCCAGCTAGCAGGCGGAGTATTCATTTTTCTGTGCGTAATAAGGAGGCACTTCCGGTGGGTCCGAGCTGACACCGGGGGGAACTTTTTTTTGCGAAATACGATGGTACGTCCGGTGGGTCCCAGCAGTCAGGGGCAAACATTTTTTTCGTGAAATACGGTGGCCCGTCCGGTGGGTCCCAGCGATCGGGAAATGTTTTTCCATGAAATACTTGTGACCCGTCCGGTGGGTCCCTGCTGTCAGGTGGAGGAATAATTATTTTGCGCGTAATAAGGAGGCACTTCCTTGCGGTTGCCGTGGACCCAGCTGTCAGCCTCTCCATGTACAGTACTCTTCCGATGGAAGTCGGTCGTTGACCACATTGACCACGCCGCGCCAAGAGCACCACGGCGGTGGACGACGGCGAGGCCTAGGAAGGGGACGACGCGGAGCCGGGGAAGACGCGGCAGTGGATGCCCACGCGGAGAGGAGCACGAGGGTTCACTGGTTTGGCTGCAGTGTGAGGCTGCCGTCGCCGCAGAATAACAGGGGAGGGGTGAGTGGAGGGATGGCACGCCAGCGGTGGGAGTAGTATGGGGACGGTGAGGCCTCCGCGGCAAAGACAGCCGCCACGGGAGGCGGAGCATGCGGCACGACCGCGCTGCTTTGTGTGGCTGGGGCAAGAAGACCAGAGGTTGAAGAAGCACTACGGCCGTTGGATGGACATCATTGACCACGCCGCGCTGAGAGCACCAGGGCGGTGGACGACGGCGAGGCCTACGAAGGGAACGACACGGAGCCGGGGAAGACATGGTAGTGGCTCGGCTGCCGTCGCCGGAAAATAACAGGAGGTGTGGGTGAGTAGAGGATAGATGTGCCGTGGGATGCGAGTATGATAGGGCCATGAGGCTGCCTGGCAGCACCGCCGCCACGGGAGGCGGAGCAAAGCGGTTCCGACGGTGCTGGTTTGGGCGGTCAAGGTGGAAGATCGAGATCAAGAAGACGATTGCCGTTAGATTGACATCTAACGGTCCGACGCTAGTAGAGTCGATTGTTGACTAAGTTTCTTTTTGAAAACCTTGTGTATGCATGAACTTGGTAGGCCCACAAGTCAGCCTCCAAATATGTGGCAGACAACATAAAGCCCATTTGCTATTTTTTATAATTTGCAGCCCATTTGCTAATTCTTAAGTAATTTATTACAGCCCATTTTCTACCCAGGACCACGGTCAAAAAGTTCAACCTTATTTTGCATATTTCGGTGGAGTTTGAACTGTTGTAATCTCGAAATGATAAACACTTTTTAAGAACTTATTGATTTGCCAAAAAAATCGTTTTGTTTTTGTGAGCAAATAAGACGTGGGAAAATTGAGTTGGTTTAAGGAAAACCAATGGTAAAAAAATCAGGTATTGGGTGGGAAAAACAACAAAAATAAGGATGTAAATATGAAAAGGAATTTCATGTGTTTTCAATATAATGATACGTGTATATGAACTAGTAAAACTATAGGTAGAGATTAGAAAGCGGACGTAGGACATGCGTTTCAAGAGGAAAATAGAACTAGGTTGTGTGTTTGATTCAAGAAAAAACTGCTCATGGATGTTGTAAGACAAAATATAACTAACGCAAGGCGGGCGAGGCCATAGATACCTGCTGGATCTTTGTGCCCGTTGTCATCATGGGTTGGGCCTGTTAAAAACAAAACCAACCACAGGCGTCTACAGCCCAGTTGAAACTTGCTCGACCTGAAAAAACAATATACATGCTCAATAAACGAGAGAATTCTGCAAGTACGGTCGATAACGGGATGCAGCACGGATATTGTTTTTTATCGTGATAATAAGTGCATGCACTTGTTTGAAAAAATTGGAGAACTGAATTGACGGCGGGTGCTTATGCTACCCATCAAATAAAAATCAGGTGCCTGAAAATTCGTTTGAAACAAATGATTCAGCTTTATATCCACGCCGACCCTCGGCATGATGGTTGGAAGCAAATGCAAGTTCATACCAAAAGATCGTTAACAACAATACCAACTTATGGACGACAAGGTAGTACAACTACCAATACCTAACTAACTTATAATCTTTTTCCCATCGGCCCTAGTGTTCGCCGGTAGAAAATCTTGCAAAGGACCAGTTCCGCTCCTTCTCTTGCTCCGTGTCCCCGAGGTGGTACTGGTGCATCACCCAGCTTGGTCCTCTGCTGGTCGAAGTTCTTGTTGGTGCAGCACCGTAACCTTTTTGCTGCCCGTCGCGGCCGTTGACCATCACCGCAAGGTATTGCCGGTCTTGTGCCACATCGCGTGCATGCCACACTCCATTGTATCTTGCGGCGCATCCACGTGCCCTTTTGAACGCCAGGAATTGCGCTGGAAGAATTGCTTCCTTAGGCCACTCGGTGTGATACTTGCGATTGTGGAATACAGGTTTTAGTGTACGTAGTTGGCATTTTCATAACATCTTTGGCATGTTGCGCTCACTTGTTTCACTTTTTATTAACTGTCAAATTGTAATTGCTTCACCAGTCTCTGCGTCTAAAAAAAAAATAGAGCTATAAACAAAGGAATATGTTTGTGCAAGTAGACGGTCGATCGGTGTCTTACCTGGAGGTTTCTCAGGTTGGGTGTAGCATATGCTGTGCTCGCTGTCGATGGTTGGTATGAACAAATTGATGAGAGACTGAAATCTCGCGTTGTCAGCACTCACTTTGGCCTCAAGGTGCTCGATCAGCTCCCGATCCGTGGGATCGAACTTGACGCCAGCCGGCAGCACCGGCCAATCCTTCTTCGACTTGCATCGGTAATTCTAGTACTCAATGTATGATCAATCGAATGTTTTAAGTGAATGATGAAAGATTTCGACAGATAAGTGGTACTCCAAATCTGAAGTCCAGAATACCCGAACACGCCGCCGGGATTCTTGTGTCACCTCACGCGCAGCGTGTTATCATGTCAATTCAATGTGTGGGCATGATGAATAATTTGACCGATGTATACTAGTACTGCTACTGTACTACTTACTAGTCGTACTTAGTGTCACAATTTATACATAGGTTTAACTAACAAGTACGCACTTGAAGCCTAAGCGATATATATATATAACTGCACAAAGATCTCCATCATCATTATTAGTACATCCTATGCTAGTGAGTTAGGATGCACTTGATCCCGTGAAGGTATCTATCCTTCAAACCGGAGGAGTGCTTCAAACTAAGAACAAGTACATAATATCCAACAAAAGAGGGTCATGCTACTACAGCGAATACATGGCTCGGTCTAGATATCGCACGAATCAAGTTGTGCATATTTGTTGTTGGCATGAACCACATCACCGCATGTCGGGTTTGCAAAAGCCATCCATCGCATGGAAGCTTGATGCCTTTCACACATCAAGATTACCCGCAACAAGCTGTGTCGATTTAATCTCTGGATATGGTGATTCATGAAACCCATGGTATGATGTGTAAACACAGCCCCCCTCGCGAATGGAAGTTGCGTAGCATAGTAATCATCGCCGTGATATGATTGATGATTGGATGGATGATCGGATAATTGAGCCCGAGGAACAAGGAGTGGTTGCGGGGCTGTAAACCCGCCTCCGCTTGAATACGCTTTGCCCAACGGAGCTGAGATCTTTCTCGAACACGAAGCAGCCATAGCCATCAATGTCACGAGCGCCCCATGCATTGTACCGCATGTGGTTTGATGTAATGGTTTGGTCAATTTGGTACGTGCAAATGAGCATCAAATGACCGTCGTCACCGAACGAGCGATAAACCACCACCCATCGGCTGGTATGATTCCGTGTCCTAGAATCATGAAGGCCAGCGCATTTAAATCTGCTACAACAATTCAAATTGGAGACCAAAAGGACAAAAATAAACAATCATGTTCGAGTATGTGTGGAATTAAGATTATTATAACAGTGACACATATCATAGACAGAGAATTGCAATGCCGTGGTCATAATCATACCCCAAGTTAAAAGAATAAGCCAATGGCTTTCATATTCTAGCAACATGTCATGGTTCAAACATCATGTAACAATGAGAGGAAAACAGCTATGACAGCGCCTAGTCATATTCTACCATAGCACTTACTACTACTGTTCTCATATCAACTCTAAGCAATAACATGTGTTGTTATAAAAATCTTGTAAACGAGAGTAACATATAGCAATCATGATGTTATGCTCATAATATCTATTCTAACAATCATTATATGCCAATTGTTCTCATATCAACTCTAACAATAACATGTGTGGTCATAAAATCTAGGAAATGAGAGGAACACATAGCAATGATGTGGTTATAGACATGCTATGCATTCTAAATTTGTAACAAATGAACAGCAATCGATTGATAAGGTAAATATGAGATGAGATAGAACAATTACACGACGATAGATTCCACCAAGATAGGCAGCCAATCGTAAATCGACCGTGTAAACGATGCCATCATGCACTATAGCATCGGCGAAATGTTGCCTCAACAGATTGATGATGAGCCATAACCATGTATGGCGACCGGATTCGAATAGACTAATCCCATGTTGAACAAGGCAATGAGCTTGTAATCCATGTAGTCTTCGATGGTGTGGGCACTTCGAGATTACAACTTTACGCAAGCGAGGTCGAGCCAAAAGCTTGACGCGTCTCGTGCGTAGTAGGCAAGAGTGTCCGGCGGGCCGCGAGGCTCGATGTCGGCGGTATCCAACGATGGAAGGGTGATCTCTCGCTGGGTGTAGATATCCATGAGACGCCACGGACTACCGGTGTGGTGCATGAGGACGATCCAGTTGGCCTTCATGCCCGCCCAGTAGTGGCCGTGCATGAAGGACAGGTGGACGGGTAGTGGTAGCATGTCGAGGGGCACCACGGCGACCTCCGTAGGATCGTCAAGTCAGTGTCTGGGCCACCTGCGAGGATCGGGCATCAACAAGCATGGTGTCTTGAGAAGAGCCGGCCGGTTGCAGACGAGTAGATGGTACAAAGACACCGAGCATGCGGCCAGACGGACGGTGCTGAGTAGGTCCATACGACTACAGATCTGCTCCAAGAGAACATCGAGGAGGGAATTCCAATCGCGGCTCTGCGTGTCAGTCGGTTCTGCCATTGGGGTTTTCGGTGCCTGTGAGCTAGCGGGGAAGTGGATTTGGGCGGGCGAGCGAAGAAGCTTCTCCTCGTGTGGCGAAAGCAAAGGGGGGGGATATGGTACGCGAGCTACCAAGGAAGATGGCGCGGCGCAGCGGCGGTGAGCGGGGTAAATGGTGTCTTGACGATGGGGAAGAGAGGAGGAAGAAGAAGAGAGGAGGAAGAAGAGTGGAAGACGGGAAGAAAGTGCATTAAATCTCAATTCTACTAGTACTACTACCAGGATATACCGTCCTTGAGTGTAAATAGTTACACCGATGACATGTGGGTCTACCACAAGAGGGCCCATATGTCGCTTAATGGAGGAGAGGTGCGAGGCGTATTTGCGAGCGTGCTCTCTTGGCAAACATGATGGCAGATCTTGGGTAAGGCTGATTTAGTAACAACAACACGCTGGTTCAGCTTATTAATTACGGGTCCCATCTGCTGCAGCGTGTATTGTCACTTCACTGTGAAGACTGGTTGAATAGTTCTCTCTGACCGAGATGGGAAATAATGGATCGCGAGGACTTCCTTTCTACAGTATCCCTATGCCTCTACGCTCACTTCACTCATTTTGCTCCGTACCTAGTCACTTGTTGAAATCTGTAGAAAGACAAATACTCCATATTTGGGAACAAAGGAGGCTTTTACTCCGTACTATTTGGGAGCAGAGGAGTATCACCATATGGAGGAACAGAGGAAGCTTGAAATATGAACATGTCAATGGCAGGGAGTAAGCCCCATGCATGCATGCATGCATGCAACATGCAACACTCACACGTACACATGGACGCACGCAACACTCACGCACCCATGCGGCACACAGCACATGGCGCAACACACACAGCTCACGCTCAAGTGCTCAACCTACTCCCTACGTCCGTGAAAGACTGTACATTTAGAGATTTACACATTGACAAGGGCATAATTAACGCCCAAAAGTAGCAGACTTATGTGTGCATGCGACCATTGAGATAAGAAGATTAAATGAAGGCTGTTGCATGCTGTAATTAAGGATAGACATGTAGCCTATACCTACAACACAAGTTGGTGCATTAGTCAATCAATATCGATTTAGATTAAAGGCTAAATGTATTGGGAGTGTAGATGTACATTATGTACCACACTCTTTGTTTTGTAGCCGATGTACACTCTTTGTTGGAAGACCGAGGGAGGACACGTGCATGCACTCACATACACAGCAAGGGCGGTTCGCGCGCAAGGGTTGGACTCGTGTCGCGCCTGCGTAAAGTTTTGTTTAACTGATTTCTTTGCTTTGCCAACTGACAGGCAGGACCCAGAAACCAGGTGACAATTTAACCAGTCAACAAAGTGCCACGTCGACTATGTGGCGGTCGAGAGGGTGCAATCTGGTGCTCTCGATGAGCTAGTGATCGTATAATCGCCACAAAACTATATATAGTGACCGTAAAGAGCGTATTGTTACATACGTTGACCGCCAGTGTATTTTTCTCGTTTCAAATTAAGCCATATTAATCGGAAAGGATGCAGTATGGACTACTACTAGTACTAGTACTCCTTTGATGTGTCCCGTCAACTCGCCGAACAAGGAGAAGCTTGCTTACTACGCCTCTCCCTCGCCCACGCGCGCGGTGGTTCGCAGGACGAGGAGAGGGTTTTGACTACAATGCCCTCTCCCTCTCCCTCCCTCTCCCTCTCCCTCGCCCTCTCCCTCGCCCTTGCGGTCGATGTGCAGCAATTCAATTGGTGTCAGATTGCCAGAAGCATATTGTACTGTAGTATCATCATTGTCGGACCTTCCGAAGAGGCGAAGAGCCAAGTGCAAGGTTCACACGAGTACGAACTGTTGAACCTCCCGAAGAGGCAAAGAGCCAAGCGCAAGGTTTTATAGGAGTTGTCATCCTAGTAGGAGTGTACTACAACTATAGCAAACGATGCTACTGTATGATGCCGCCACGTCACGTATATCCAAAGTTGTGCCACCTTTTTTTCTCAAAGAGCGTGTTGGAGCCCGTGCAACAACCACACAAGTTGCACGTACACATAACACATTTACTAGTAATAAATTGCTACTGCACCCAAACGTATCAACAAAGCATGGCAGTGATCTACACAAGATGCTCGACAAAAGATGAGCACTGAGCTACGGCTAGTTCACATCATAACAAGTTCAAACAAGCATGGCAAAAGTGCACAAAATATCAGTCGACATGGCAAAACAGCATCAGGTTGCAATGTTCAGAGCAGCAAAACTACATGCTACAGGAACTTAAATAGCAAAACAAGGCATGGCATGAATCTACTCAAAGTAGAACAAAAGTCCCACTGACCATAAGCCAAAAAGGATTAGAAAATATAGTAACACCCATGTCAATATTGAAAGTTTCATAAGATTCAGCAACATGACATGTCAAAAACTGATAACAAGTAGGCATGTTTACAAGCTCAATGCACTACCAGAGACTTATATGATAAACTAAGCATACATACATCAAGAAGACATGCATAGAAGACATACATGGCAAGAACAATAACATAGCATACATGGATCAACCACAACAACCTTGGCAAAATTGAATAACCTGTAAACAATTCCAGGAAACATTTGATAGCAAAAGTAGAGCTCATTGACTCAAGCTTATGGCACCATAATTGCAAACAAAGGCATGGATGGATATAGCAAGACATTTTTACAAAACATCCTTACTGAAGTATCCAAAATATGCATAGATCTCTCGGTATCATCAAGTTAACATGGCATCAAAATCAGCTAAAACAGGGCTGAAATCAGCAACATCAGGACACCTACTTTGCATGCTTGTGCTAGTCACCACATAGATCACAAAATACATGGAATACACCCTGGAAAGATGGCATGGCTTTTAAAACACATGTAGGACTCCAAATTCATAGGGTACACATCAATCATGGCAAAATAACAAAGTGCAAGTTTGTTACTTAAACAGAAACTAACATCACATAGCACTCTTCCAACAGCATTTCGGCATCAATATGAGCTCAAATGAAAATGATTCAATGAGATGAAATGATCTACTCTACGAGACTTAACATTTTGACATATTATACGCGCAAAAAGGACCTACAGATGCAGAGTTACACTGCTGAAAATGCAACAAAATTCATTGAGATTAAGGACTGGAGAAAAATGGAGGGGGAGAGAGTCAACGGGCGGTTCGATCGATCGGATCCGGCCCGACCGGATCTGGCGGCGGCTCCCGAGGTCGCCAGAGGGAGGAGGCGCCAGCAGGTCGGAGTCTGCCGCGCTGTGGGGCCGGGCGCTGGCGGAGAAGGCGCGACCGCGGCGCGGCGTGAGTGGTACGGGAGCCGGGTAAGCGGCGGGCAGGCTCACGGCGCGAAGGCGGCGGGCGCTTGCTGGCGGCGGGGCTGCCCGGGGCGCGACGCGGGCTGGAGGGCGCAGGCGCGGCGACGGGCCGAGGCGAAGGCGCGGTCAGGGTTTCGCTGGCTGCGGCCAAAGGGCGCGGGCGCGAGGCTACGCGCGCCTCCGGCTGACGAGGGCGCGGGCGGACGTGGGTCCGCGCGGATGCGGCCCGGCGGCGGAGAGGGAAAATTTAGGGTTTCGGGGAGTTGATCCGATTTGACGGGAGTTTATTAAATAGGCATAGAGGAGCTAGAGAGTCCAAATGAGGTGAAGCTTCCACACGATCGTGATCGAATGAAGGAGAGCATGAAAGGACTTAGATGGGTTATTGGGCTGTTTTGAAGGGTGTCGGGCTGCAACTTAAAAGAGGCTTTTGCAGAGTGCGTTAACCGCTTGAGTACCAAACGAGCTCCAATGGCCCAAACTTGACCAGTGGTCACGGTGGTGTACTGGCCACTAGACAAACCTCGGTCCATTTCGAGAAGGTTTTGTACCAATAACGAAAAACGTGGACCGCACGGGGAGATAGGAGTGCCGGATGCAAAACTAACAACGGAAAATGCTCTCAATCATGAGATTAACACGAATGCAAATGCGATGTACATGATGACATAATATAAAATGCATGACATGGACAAATGCAAAATGAAGAAAACCCAACCACGGAGGGAATATCATATATCAATGCCGAAATGGCAAGAGTTGAGTTACAAAATGGAAAGTTACTCCGGTGTTACAACACTCCACCACTATAAGAGGATCTCGGCCCCAGATCTAGGACTCGAAAGAACTCCTGATATCCGAACGGAGGTGATCCTCGCTCCCCGTAGCTTCGGCCGGATGGTGTGGCCACTTACTTTCAGGAATTTGATTGACTTGTTGCCAGTCTTGGCGCTTTCTTTCAAGAATAGCAACGGGTGCTTCATAAGAGAGATCTTCTTGAAGGTCAATCTCTTCGGTTGATAGTGCGTCAGAGTCTTGATGCACTTCAAGTCGCGGACACGTGAAACACATCGTGCACGCTTGCAAAGTTGATGAAGCTTGTTGATAGGCTAGATCGCTTCTTTGCCAATGATCTTGAAAGGACCCTATCTAGGGGCAGGCTTCCCTTGATACCGGGTTGACGCAGTGCCTTTCATTGAGAGACGCGAGGTAGACATGGTCTCCGATTTCAAAAGCCACATCATGGTGCTTATCATCATAATATTTCTTCGCGCGATTATGCTTTGAGATTCTCACGTAATGACTTGGCACATTTCTTCCGCTTCGTGGATCGTCATTGCCAAGAAGTTGGCGTCACCTGTCTCGCACTCAATTGAGAGGAGTACGCACTTTCCGCCATAGAGAATTTCAATGGGCCTTGCTTCACTCGCTTGGAAGTCGTTGTTGTAGGAGAACTCCCGGATATGGAAGACAATCTTCCCACTTCATACCGAAAGAAATGACACAAGCCCCGAGCATATCTTCAAGGATTTGATTTATCGCCGACTTGGCCACTTGTTTGAGGATGGAAAGTCGTCAAACGAATGTTGGTGCTCATGGCCTTCTCAAAAGAATCCCAAAACTTGAGGTAAAGATGTCCACGGTCCTAAGAGATCACTTGTGGAATGCCGCAAGGAGACAACTCGGAGGTGTTCCAACTGAGCTGCTGTGATGGATTCTTTGATAGGAAGAAAATGAGCCACTTTAGTAAGCTTGTCAATGACAACGAAGATAGCATCATTTCCACGCTTGGACTTTGGAAACCAGTCACCGAAGTCCATTTCAATATGATCAAACTTCCATTCGAATAGCAAGAGGTTGAAGGAGACCACTGGTCTTTGGTGTTCTGCTTTCACTCTTCTCGCAGACACACACTCGCTCACTTAATTGAGCAATCTCGCCCATTCGAGTCCACCAATATGACCGCTTGAGGTCATGGTACATCTTCGTACTTCCGTGATGAATGGATAGAAGCGATTGTGAGCCTGCTCATAATGACTTTTCAGAGATCACCCTTAGGAACCACAATCCACTCCTCAAGAAAAGAGTATCTTTGTCATCAACTTGGAAGCACTTGTACTTGAAATGCCCTTGTCGATACCACGTCACCTTTTTCACCATGGTATCTGAAGGAGCCTCACAATCTGATCTTCCAAAGTAGGGAGAGACTATGAGGTTGGCAAGAAATCCTTGAGGAACAACTTGAAGATTCAGCTATGGAAAGCTTCACAGTAGATCCGCCGAAGGGCTTGAGGATTAGACTGCTGTGAAGCCTTCCGCTCAAAGCATCCGAATGACATTGGCCTTGCTCCGAGTATATTCAATACTTGGGTTGTACTCTTGAATCATTTCACCCATCGGTCCTGCCGAGGTTGAGGTTGGGCTGGGTGAAGATGTACTTGAGACTCTTGTGATCGTGAAAATGTCCACTTTCCTTCCCAACAAGAGATGTCTCCACGTTATCAATGCATGGACAATCGCCGCCAACTCAAGATCGTGAGGGGTAGTTCTTCTCAAGCTTCAAATCAAGTAGAGGTATAAGCCACAACTCTTCTCTTGCATTAACACAAAGACCGAGACCTTGAAGAGAAGCATCACGTAAAACTTCAAAAGGCTTGGATTCATCAGAGGAGTCAAGACAGAGTTGTGACGAAGTTTTTGAGAGTATTGAAAGCAACGCCACACCTGTGAGACCGACATACTTCACATGCTTCTCGAGAAGGTTGGAAAGAGGCTTTGCAATCTTGGAGAAGTTCTCAACGAATCTTCGCAATAACTTGCAAGACCAAGAAAATCATGAGTCTTGACATTCCGAGGAGGTTCCTAATTCACAATTGCGACACCTTCTCGATTAACAATGATGCCTTGCGGAGATGATATGACCAAGATAAAGCACTTCATCAAGCCAAAATTACATTTGGAGAACTTCACATAGAATTGATACTCTGAGCTTGTCTAGCACCAATCGAAATGTTTGGCATGATCCTTCTTATTCTTGGAGAAGACCAAAATATCATCAAGATAGACCAAGACGAATTCATTGGTGTAGGGGTTGAATATGAAGTTCATCATCCGAGAGAATGTAGGAGGAGCATTGACAAGGCCAAAGACATGACAATATATTCATAAGAACCAAAGCTTGTTCAATGCTGTCTTGGGAATATCTTGTTCATTTAATGCTAATCTGATGATAACCCATACAAGGTCAAGCTTTGAGAACATCAGAGCACCTGAGAGTTTCGAAGCTCATTGATGTTGGGAAGTGGATACTTGTTCTGATTGTCTTCTTATTCAATGGACGGTAATCGACGAAAGTCCGCCTGCGCCATCCTTCTTCTCTCGACAAAAAGAACACCACAACCCCAAGGAGATGAACTCGTCCGACAAAACCAGACGCTCTTGTTCATCGAGCTGCTTCTTCAATTCCTTCAGCTCATCAGTCCAAGCTTGTATGGACGCTTGCAAACGGGTTCGCCTGTGCTCAAGATCGATAACGAATCAATCCGGCCGATGAGGAGGCATACCCTAAGCTCTTCCGAAAGACATCTTGGTACTCACAAACGACCGAATCGAGAGATAGCATTCAGTTCGCCTTCTCATTTAGAGAAAACAACCAATGGTTTCATCACGAGCGCATAGATGATCACATCATTAGAGGAGTGAGTATTGATTTCCCCGGCAAGACCTCGGACTACACCCGGTGGGTGCACTCAGCGTGCCCCCACTGGAATGGTATCCACTTAACGGGCAGTGCACGGGTCCGAGTGGCAATGGCCAAAAACAAAAAAAAGACACGTTCAGGCGTGAAGAAATTACGAGTAATCAGTTACTCAATGCAGGACCAGCTCCAAATCACTGCAAAAAAAGTTGCTATAAGGTGAGTTTAACGCTCCTCCGCGGACCCGTTTGAGCTCATTTCACTCGGACACCATACAGCCTGAATCCGTCAAGGTAACATGCGGAGATAAGGTCGTCGGGTGACGGAGAGGGAGTTCATAAGGGCCTCCGCAGCACTCGACTCATCTGGGAATTCACCTCGACTCGACCGCTCAACCTCGACCGATTCGGGGCTAATGACAAGGACATGTATTAGGGGTAGGGTAACAGGCCTGACCTAAAGGCCCTACCCATGGACACCGTATACTTTGTCTTTGGGCCCTTGGGCGGAATGGCAAGTCTAGATGTACCGCAACTTGAAAGTCACTGGACGACGACAACCACTCGAGCACGGCACTTCACTCGATGAGCTCATTCCACTCGACCATGTAACTCACTCGGATATGCAAATACCAATAGTCAGATGACGGTTTTGTAGTGGGCAGGCATTATGGCATTGATGCTCCACCGTGTAACATAAGGGGTGAGGGGGTGGCGCACTCTATATAAGCCACCCCCCACCACTAGACTCGGGGCTCTTTTCTTCCACCTCTCTCTCTTTTCACCATTAGTCTCAGGACTTAGCTCAGGCATGGGGATCCGTTCCTCTCTCTCATACACACATTGTAATCTCTGGATATATACTCAGATAAAACAAAGCCTCTCCGGAGCACGAGACGTAGGGTTGTTATCTCCACCGTGAGAGGCCCGAACTCGCTAAAACCACCGTGTCACCCATATGCATCTCGATAGATCATGCTCCTTTATCCTACCCCTATCTTATTGTCGGAATCGTTCCCACGACAGTGGGAAATGGGAATCATTGTCGCAACTTTCTAGTCCGGTTCCACACGATGGAGACTCATCCAAGCTGAAGCGGCATAAATCAGGGATAGCGTGTCCCAGCATGTCGTTCATCCGGCGGTGCGCAATGAAGACACAATCATGCTTCATGAATGGCAGGCCTTCCGTGTCGTGCACAGAAGGTGACATCCGCTTCACAATGGGGTAGCTGTCCCCGATGAAAAGCGAGTACTCTCCAAGAGTGTTCCTCGGCACCCACGTAGCATCACGGGGGTCAAACTCGGCGCCGTTCATCTGGTACACGCAGCATCCTAGATCTGGACACATGGTGACGTATATAGTCAAGGTCCATGCATAATAATGTTGTGCTCAAATATGGCGGTCGGTAATTTATGCAACAAATAGTACTACTCGGTATAGAGGAAGTAAAATAACCGCTTATTATATATAGCCACTCTTGGCTACATGGATGAGATAGTAAGACATGGAAAACAAAATGGTGGCAGCTAGTGGGTTCAAGTCTTCAAGGGCCTAGCTAGCTATACGCGTCCTCCAAGGTAAAAAGTACTCCTACTAGTACTACTAAGTATACTACTAGTACAACAATGAAAGAGAAGGCGAGAGGGTTAAAAATGGAATACAGGTAGATGGTGACGGTCCGATCGTGGTAGATTGTGTGACCATGTTGCACATCGGTGGTACCATGGGTAACGATCGTGATAGTTGATCCCAATATGCCAAAGTCAGCTACAAGGTTCCAGGTTAGACCGAATCGCGGATGCAAATGCACATCCAGGATCGGCGATCTTATTTTGATCGGGGGATGACTGGTCCCTGCAAAATAATGGAGTACCGTTAGGGATGCAAATGATGGTTTGTGCATTCCATTTGTAATCTCCCGTACCGTAGGATGGCAACCAGATGAAACAAGTCCCCTGGCTTGTCACCGTGAAGAAGCGACCTAGATGGCACACGGCGTCTTCAAACGTGTAGGGGTACAAATCTGCCGTCGCCAACATGCGCCAGCCTCTGCTGTTACTGCGTCTTGCATTGATGGCAGTCCTTATGTCGAACACCGTGATGAGATAGTAATCATCGTAGCCGCGTCGCTTTGTCGGCGGGTCCACAATTGCTGTCTTCTTCAATCTCATGTAGGCATCATCATACATATTCAAGCCCAGCCAGTCCGGAAGGCTGATCCCAATGGTGGAGAAGGGGTCTACTGGAACGGCCGCACTGCTGTGGATGTTGTGCAAAATGATGGTGGTATCCGGCCGGAGGTATGCAAGCTAATCTTCGTTGGCACCGACCCAGACCTATATATAAGACGGTGGGCAGCGGAGAAATTACGGGATTGAAATGGAATAACTAAGTACTACATGATCAAACTCCATTACTGACCTGCTCATCGGACAAAATCCGACTACCTCTCAACGTCGGCAACTCTAGCGGAGTCAACGTGCAACCATGGTCAGGGAGCGGTGGACTGTTCGAAGGATTGTCCCATAGAAGAACCTTCTCCTCGAGGACGCATGGAAGACCAACAAGCATGGCCTTTTCCCAAACCTGTTTAAGCAGCGTCTTGAAAAAGTTGGTGCAGGAAGCACCGAGTCTTGCGGCGGTGAGAACGTCGGAGCGGCGTGCGATTTCTCCTAGAGGATCGTCGTCCAAGGTCTCCCAGCCCCGACGAAGAGGAGAACTACCTGGCGAATCCACGGGAGCAGCGACAAACTGCCTTCTCTTGGGGAGGGAATCAAGCGAGGAGGAGATAAGAGCGTAGTAACCATGAGGCCTCGTCCCTTCCAACTGTAGATCGTTCCACAGCGAAGGGGTGAGGCTATTATTTACTACTAGTACTAGCATTATGGAATGTTATGGGATTGCATTATACTGTAAATAATAGCACTATAAGAAATTTTTGGCACTAGGTAGTAGTTTTTGCGTGGATTAAGAAATTTTGGGTATGTTTTGCCATTTTTGTACACGCCAACTAGTGTCAAAAACGTCTTACATTATGTGATTTGAGGAGTACGTGCATTGTCATCAGAGTACAAGTACTACTTTTCTCAACTAGTAGTGCGATGTCTTGTACTTCTAGTCTAGTCTAGTTTAGTGCACCAGTTTTGAACTCTTGAATCTCAGGGCCAAGGAGCTACAGTTGGAAGTGGAGGGTACTACTGTTCTCTAGAACCATCGCCGTACTATCAATGCAGGGAAGTACACTGCGTAGTGGCCTAGTGGGTACTCGGTGCTATATTCAGCCGCTCCTCTCACGTAGGAGTAGCTGGCCTACTCAGCCACTCCTCTCACGCACACACTAGCAGCCTGTTTATCGTGACGGTTCTCGTAGGGCGAGAACATTTGAGTTATTTGATACAGCGAGACTAGGCTTTTCGCTTCCATTTGTGGAGGTGTAATGGATCTCGTCGAACTTTGTTAGTAATCCCTCCATTCCTAAATATAGTGCGTATTAGTTTTCTAGAGAAATTCCATATTGTAGTGCGTAGTTTGAGTTCAACCCAATTCGAAGAAACTAGCCCTACACCAACCCATCAAACGCATAGGCTGCCTCCTTGTTTATTTGCTCTCGTACACATCGGATGGGATGAGAACCAGATGGCAGGAGGGTGCAGTAGTTTCCCTCTAATTTTCTAATCTCTTGCTGTGTTGGGCACATGGGACCTGGAACAAATTGACCGGGGCTTTCGTCCAAAACATATCGCCAAAGACATGCATTGGTATTGTGGGCTTTTATCTATGCGCATTACATTTAGGAATGGAGGGAGTAGTTCCTTCTTTATGAATGAGATGAAGCAAAGCTTTTGCCTCCGTTTAAAAAAACACGCCAAGAGGAATTTCTTTTATAGTAGAGCCGATAATGGAGTGAAGTCCATGCGTGCAGCCACAAGCTCTGAGTAGTAGTAGAGCACTTTACGTCTGAGCCATATTGCACAGTTCCCAATGCCCCGCCAGGCTTTTCCGGCTCCTCGGGCTTAATTGGGAGGCGCTGGTTTAAATATGCTACTAGCTGATGAGGAAGCTGCAAGCGAGGTGCGGCTAGGGCGAGCACGCGAGCCACGGGATGCTGGGAAGGAAAACCCGTTCACGTGGCTAGGCTGTCCAGTGCACCCACATTGTGGGGCCGCACGTCCGTTCGACTTCAAAACTCAAACTACCCATGTAAAATATGGCTCACAACGAAGTGTAATAGTACTATTTTTTAAAAAGGTCGTCGTGCGTTCGGCCGGGATCGAACCCACAAAACGAGGTATACACTCCCGCGACCACTAGTAGTACTTGTTGGAGTACAACGCAACCTAGAATCGCCTTTTGTCGCTAGTAGTACGTACATTTCCTTACAAGAAACCCCTAATAATGCAAGAAACCACTAAAATGCCAAGAAACTACTACCACTTGCATATGTGGCAGACTTAAGATAAGACTACCTTATCAACCATTGTACATGCTCTTACCAACAAAAATCCTCGAGTGACCTCCTACCTCCGGCCCGTCCACCTAGTCATCCTCGGCCATGGGACGCAGCTACCGCCGTCGGCAGAAGGCGAGGTCAAAACCGCCGGCGGTGCGGAGCCCATGTTGCGGCAGCCTGGATGCCAGCTCCATCCGGCGCTCGCGGCCGCTAGCTAGCCAAGATAGCTCCGCCCATCTGCTTGTCTGCAAGGTTTGCTAGCTAGATTGGCACGGCAGCTGGGCGCGGCTTGCTTCGCGTCTTGCCGCCCCTCGAGCCAGCCATCGGCTCGAGCGAAGGCCAGCGAGGCTTGCTCGCTCGTGAGTCACGCTTCGGACCAGCTTGCCAATCCGTGTGGAGGCTGTAGCGGCGTCCGCCCGTCCGGCGGAGCGGGCGCCAACTCGCCATCACCGGCGCCACCGACGAACACGCATCGATCTTGTTTGAAGTAATGTTCAGGAAAATAATGATTTGAGGGGAATAACAGATAGAAGGTCGATGTGGGTCCCTCGTGTCAACGGTCAAACAAAATGTGTTGGTTTAAGCTGCCTCACAAGACAGGGGCGTGTGGGCCAACCCTGTCATAAATGGGTTTAAACGAACCTAATCGGTAGTAGTACTAGGTAGTAGTTTTTGGCGTGGATTAAGAAATCTTGGGTATATTTTTGCTATTTTTTGTACAATAGACTCTTCCTAGGGCTGGTTGAAAGTGGTAGTTTTTTGTTAAATACTCTACATATTGTAAGTAGGAGTGAAAGTTAAGCTTTGGAAGCCAATAAGAAAGGCTAGTTACATAGTGCATATGTGTACATGATTGAAAGTAAATATCAACCATGAGTGACTAATATCTTGATGGAAAACTCAAAACTATGGAATACTAGGAAAAAATGCATGGTTGGAAATACTAGCAATGTTCATGTCCGTTACAGCGAATCATAATTAGAATAATACTTATTCACAAACTTGGTACAAAACACTCTAATTTTGATATACATATGTTTCAATTAGAATATATTCCTTGGGCTGCTTTGGTGAGGTCGTGGGAGGGATGTGGTTGGTTTTAAGATACTAATTATGGGTTTTTCTCGCAAATTGGTAGACAAGTGGGATGTTGGTGAGAAAAGGCAACAACTTACCTCACAATCGTTAGATGTAGATCTAATGGTCGAAGCGACGGATGGCGACACACCAGCATCACCAACTTAGTCTTGTGTAGGAGTATTAGCAAGATCCGTGCATTGCCGGAACATCAAGATGCATTTTTTTATAAAACACTTGTTGTGATTGACCCTTGCGGGAGTAATCCCATGTGTAAAAACTAATGATATCTCGAGAAATATGAGATAAGGTGAAGAGGAGTGGGGTGTGGTGGTGGTTGGTGGTCGGACTGAGCGGAGGCATGGGGATTGACGACGCTGGCAGCGGCCACCAGGCCAGTTTGTTCCAGAGGCTTCCTTTCTTAATTGCTCAACAATGAGGTTTGTTGGAGATAGGGATGAACGAGGGAAGGCCTTGTCTGCAAATGTGGAGAGGGGTGCGGGTATCTTTTAGTTTAATTTCCATCCGTCAGATATAGATCGGACGGTCTATATTGCAAGATGGCACACGTACCATCATCACCACCTCGGTTTTTTATAAGAGAAGAAATATAAGTATGGAGATACAAACGTATTATCGATACTTGCTTCCGTAAACTAGCATCTACATTCTATTCAATGCCTCGGAATGTGGGGCCTTAGCACAATGACTTCTCGACTGTGTAAAACAAAGATTTTCCCGTCGCCGACAAGGATGGGGTGACGGCGGCGCGCTTTTTGGCTTGCTCCAGTCCTAGTAGTCATACTAGGTGGTCTAAGCACGTAGATTTATTATTTTCACGCCTCGTGTTCGCCAGACTTGCCACATTGTTGATGAATAGACGGTAAGTTATTCACGGGGAAACCCTTGATGAGCGTGTTTGCAAGAGAGAGAGAGATAGTGTGCGTGTGTGATATGTTAGAGACTGAGGCAATGATAATAGATTCTTTGTGTCTATGTGTGTGGAGGATAGAGAGAGACATGTACATGGGGCTTTGTGTTGTGTAACATGGAGACACATATACATAATTAGAGAGTGAGTGTGTGAGATACACATGCGGACATGGGGAGAGATGAGGATCCAGATAAATGGGTGTTTGTGCGTGTTTGTGTGTGTTTGTGCATGCGTTTGTGTGTGAGAGGGAGAGAGTGTACGTGGAATAGAGAGACCACTGATGATGTAAACCTAGTATAAGGGAAGGGGGAATGGTGTGACATGTGTAGTAGCGGGATAGCACGGGTGCGGGCTGGGGGAGCAGACTATTTGGAAGAGACATCGAGTGTGTGTGTGGGAGAGGGGTGTGAGAGCGAGAGAAAGAGAGAGCTAGCAACGGAGAGAGAGAGAGAGAGAGGAAGAGAGGGGTCGTTTGTGTCCATAAATGGCGTATAGATAGGGAGACCATATTGATGTTGTCCGAAATTGGCCTATGAACGGAGAAGCAAGGGAAGCGATCCATTGTGTGTGTGATAGGGACTTCATGAGAGATCTAGAATAGATGGTGTCGAGAACAATGTGCGAAATCGAGAACGATTATACATTAGGGAGCTATGCAAAAAGTCACGACATATATGTATGCAGGGAAGGAGCTGGGGCGGGTCCGCATGTGGGAGAGATAGAAAGAGGAGAGTGGTGCACAAGGAGACAAAGTGTGCTTGTTTGCGAGTGGGGGTGGTGTGTGAGGTGAGTCTTGAGAACCACATAACTAGGGAGATAGACGCTTGGGGTGACGCTTTTGTGTGTATGGGAAATATACACTCTACATAGTGCGTGTGCTTGGGTAAGAGAGATAGCGGGATACCTAGAGAGTGAGGAAGAGATGTGTGCATGCCCGAGAGACAAAGTGTTAGAGACCTATGTTGGGGTCCAGACTTTACAAGAGAGAGGGTGTTAATGTGCTCGTGTGTTGGTGTTTGGGGAGAGAACGACTTCTCTATGTGTGTGTGTGTGTGTGTGTGTGTGTGTGTGTGTGGTGCTAGGGGGGTTGACTTCAGATAAAGAGTGAGGTGTCTATATTTGAGGGACTTTAGCGTAATTGAGATATTGTGCACTCATGGTTGATCCATTTGTTTCACAGTTTGTACTATGAGATAACGATACTTTTGAACATGCGTGATATACCTTGATGTACCAAATTACAAACCTAAGATTGGAATTTTGGAATTCGACTCCATCATTAGCTTTTGTAATCCATTTAAGCGGAGGTACATTTTTAAGCCGGATTTCGTGATTTCAAATTCATATATCAAACCTAGAGATATACACATACGGGCATGTTCAAACTTTATAATCATCCACTTTATTCATACACATACACATTTTTCTTTTGTCATCATATTTAGGATAAACACATTTGAAATTTCATTTGAATTGGACCGTATGATGGTATTTGCTTGTAGTAGCTCAATGATCCATATTTGAATTGAATGGACAATCTAAGTTTGAGTTGGAGACATTGATTTTCAAAACTTGCACATTTTTTTATGCAAAACAAACAAATTAATCGGCCATGATATCATAGTCGGCCGTCTGAGAGTAGAATACTTATAATTTTAGGCGCCAAAAGCTTTCAAACTTCCCGCTCACATTGAAATATCACGCGCCCGAAAGTTTAGCCCTGCGATATTCCTGTTTTACCCTGCCACATGAACGGAAAAGGGCTGCTTTGGTAACTCCATTGTTTTCCCCTCTTTCAACCTTGGAACCCCCAACTGCCAACTCACCACTTCACCGGAGCCGCTTCAGCGACTCGCTTGTCCACCGCTCCAGATCTCCTTGACCGCCATCATGGTCCACCGCACCGGATCTGCTTAACCGGTGCCCACCACCACAACGTAGGCCCTTCACTGACTCCCTCGTCCGCCCCTTCGCTAGCCCTTCATACAAGCCCTCATCCGACGCAACAGATCCGCCTCACCGAAAGCACTATACAACGCGCCCGCCGAAGCCTTCGTCCATAGCACCGGACCCGCTCCACGGACGCCATATTCAACTCCACCGGCCATGCTTTACCGACGCTGCAGCCTCGTCAGGTTATTTCGATTTGTACTCCTTCGGTTTTTCTCTTTATCGTGCAACTGTTCACTTACCACAAATGAGCTTTCTTGTATGTCGACAGGCACCGCAACCGTAGCACCGGAGCAGCTTCAGCGACGGCGACAGCCGGCCCAAACTCAACCGCAACACGAGCACCATCGACGATCCTTAGCTATCAAGTATGACAACGATACCCATACGCCGAGAATCAGGTACTATTATCCAACGGCGGCGCCTACATTCACTTTCCTAGCATAAGCACCGCACCTTTGAATTTCTTGAGGCATCATTCAGTTTTTCATGAGGCGCGTTGTTCGCTTGCACCAGAGGGCCATACTTACGCGATGAACATGTTACATGTGTTAAATTACATACCAAGACACATATAGTTAATATGCTTTAGTTTTGTTTTGATGCCACCTGTTGGTTCCATCAGACTGCTTAATGTTCTCTATGCTTAATTACACATCAGCAAACTAGCATGTGGTTTCGCTGCTTTTTGTTCGTTTTACCCTACATTTTCTGATGCTAGCTATTACATCACTGCTCTGAGCCTCTGTTCATTACTTGTTTGTGTGTTCTTGATCTTCCCAAGTTGCATGACTAATTTGATGCTTCTATTAATTATGGAGCTGCCAACCCCATCAAGCAAAATATTTGTTCTTTTGGTGCTGGCACCTCGAACAAGCATAAAAATAGAGTGTAACGCCCCCGATGCGGCTATATCTCCCACGTGTCGAGGCACGACTTAGAGGCATAACCGCATTGAAAGCAATGTCGCAAGTGAGGTAATCTTCACACAACCCATGTAATAACTAAGGGAAAGAGATATATAGTTGGCTTACGATCGCCACTTCACACAAGACATAAATAAACATCCATCATTCAGAGTACACTCAAGGTCCGACTACGGAACCAAAATAAAAGAAGATACCCCAAATGCTACAGATCCCGAATCGTCCCAACTGGGCACCACTACGATCATCAGGAAAAGACACATAATAACGACCACGTTCCTCATCGAACTCCCACTTGAGCTCGGTTGAGTCACCTGCCGCATCGTCGGCACCGCAATCTGTGTTTGGAAGTATCTGTGAGTCACGGGACTCAGCAATCTCACACCCGCGAGATCAAGACTATTTAAGCTTATAGGAAGGACAGAGTAGTAAAGTGGAGCTGCAGCAAGCGACTAGCATGTATGGTGGCTACTTCGCAAAAGAGAGCGACAAGAGAAGCAAAGCACGGACGTGAAGCTAATAGCGATCAAGAAGTGATCTGAACTACTTACGTCGGACATAACTCCAACATCGTGTTCACTTCCGGACTCCGCCGAGAAGAGACCATCACGGTTACACACGCGGTTGATGTGTATTTTATTGAGGTCAACTTCGGGTTTTCTACAACCGGACATTAACAAATTCCCATCTGCCTCATAACCGCGGGCACGGCTTTCGAAAGATATTACCCTGCAGGGGTGTCCCAACTTAGCCCATTATAAGCTCTCACGGTCAACGAAGGATATTCCTTCTACCGGAAGACCCGATCAATCTCGGAATCCGGACTACAAGACATTTCGACAGAATAAAACAAGACCAGCAAAGCCACCAATGTGTCGACAAATCCCGATAGGAGCTGCACATATCTCGTTCTCGTGGCACACCGGATGGGCAAGACGTCGGTTGGCATAGACCTGGATTGCCCGGGGCGCCGGACATCGCTTAGTTGGGCCAGCTTTCGAAGGAGCACTGGTCCGGGGTTTAAATAAGATGACCCTCGGGCTCGCGAAACCCGGGGAAAAGGCTTAGGTGGCAAATGGTAAAACCAAAGTTGGGCCTTCTTTGGAGGAGTCTTATTCAAAGCGAACTGTCAAGGGGTCCCATAAATCACCCAACCTTGTAAGGAACGCGAAATCAAGGAACATAACACCGGTATGACGGAAACTAGGGTGGCAAGAGTGGAACAAAACACCGGGCATAAGGCCGAGCCTTCCACCCTTTACCAAGTATATAGATGTATTAATTATAGCAGATATATATTGTGATATCCCCAACAAGTAAACATGTTCCAACAAGGAACAACATCTCCATGTTCAACAAGGAACAAACTTCAGCTTCACCGCAACTAGCAACGCTATAAGAGGGCTGAGCAAGCGGTAACATAGCCAATCAACGGTTTGCTAGGAAAGGATGGTTAGGGGATGACATGGCAACATGGGTGGCATGATATAGCAAGTGGTAGGCATCGTATCATAGGCATAGCAAAAGAGCGAGCAACTAGCATAGCAAAGATAGAAGTGATTTCGAGGGTATGGTCATCTTGCTCGCAATGTTCTCGAGTTGTCGAAAGCTTGATCCTCGTAAGCGTTCTCAACAGGTTCCTCGTTCACGCACTCGTCTCCGGCTCTACCCAAAGCAACAACACAAACAAAGGAACCACAATAAATCACGGTGCAATGCACAATCAACATGATGCAAAACATGACATGATATGCGAGATGTGATATGCAATGCGTATGTGCGCCCGGAAGGAAAATGATGAACCAGGAATCAACTTGGCAAACCAAGTATGCCACTGGAAAGATGAGATGATTTCGTTGAAATCGATATAAAGATCACCGAATCGGATGCACGGTTTGCAAATGACAAGCAAAACAAGAATGGCGCAAATCTGCCATTAACAGCATGATGCCACTTAGCAAGCAACAATAAATTAAGCTACTGCACCCAAACGTATCAACAAAGTACATGGCAGTGATCTACACAAGATGCTCGACAAAAGATGAGCACTGAGCTACGGCTAGTTCACATCATAACAAGTTCAAACAAGCATGGCAAAAGTGCACAAAATATCAGGCTGGACATGGCAAAAACAGCATCAGGTTGCAATGTTCAGAGCAGCAAAACTACATGCTACAGGAACTTAAAATAGCAAAACAAGGCATGGCATGAATCTACTCAAAGCATAGAACAAAAGTCCCTTACTGACCATAAGCCAAAAAGGATTAGAAAATATAGTAACACCCATGTCAATATTGAAAGTTTCGTTAACAGATTCAGCAACATGACATGTCAAAAACTGATAACAAGTAGGCATGTTTACAAGCTCAATGCACTCACTACAGAGACTTATATGATAAACTAAGCATACATACATCAAGAAGACATGGCATAGAAGACATACATGGCAAGAACAATAACATAGCATACATGGATCAACCACAACAACCTTGGCAAAATTGAATAACCTGTAAACAATCTGCCAGGAAACATTTGATAGCAAAAGTAGAGCTCGATTGACTCAAGCTATGGCACTCCATAATTGCAAACAAAGGCATGGATGGATATAGCAAGACATTTTTTACAAAACATCCTTACTGAAGTATCTCAAAATATGCATAGATCTCTCGGTATCATCAAGTTAACATGGCATCAAAATCAGCTAAAACAGGGCTGAAATCAGCAACATCAGGACACCTACTTTGCATGCTTGTGCTAGTCACCACATAGATCACAAAAATACATGGAATACACCCATGGAAAGATGGCATGGCTTTTACAAAACACATGTAGGACTCAAATTCATAGGGTGCACACATCAATCATGGCAAAAATAACAAAAGTGCAAGTTCTGTTACGAAACAGAAACTAACATCACATAGCACTCTTCCAACAGCATTTCGGGCATCAATATGAGCTCAAATGAAAATGATTCAATGAGACGAAATGATCTACTCTACGAGACGAACATTTTGACATATTATACGCGCAAAAAGGACCTACAGATGCAGAGTTACACTCGGTTGAAAATGCAACAAAATTCATTGAGATTAAGGACTTGGAGAAAAATGGAGGGGGAGAGAGGTCAACGGGCGGCTCGGACCGGATCGGGATCCGACCCGATCGGATCTGGCGACGGCGGCTCCCGAGGTCGCCAGAGTGGGAGGAGGCGGCCGGCGAGGTCGGAGTCCGGCGGCCGGGCGCGGCTGGGGCAGCCGTGAGCCGGGCGCGGCTGCGGCGCGGAGGAGATGGCCGGGAGGCGGGGTGGCGGCGAGCCGCTCGCCCGGCGAGGCGGCGGGCGCCTGGCGGGCGGCCCTTCGCCCGGCAGCGCGGGAGGCGGCCTTGGAGGCGCAGGCGCGGCACGGGCCTTGAGCAGGCGGACGGCTGGGTTCAGGGCCCAGGAATCGGCTGGCGGCCAGAGGCGGGCTTGAGCGAGAGGCCACGCGGGCCTCCGATTGACGAGGGCGCGGGCGGACGTGTCCGCGGCGGCTGGATGGTCCGGCGGAAGAGGAAAAATCTAGGGTTTCGGGGAGTTTGATCCGAATTTGGACGGGGAGTTTGCTTAAATAGGCATAGAGGGAGCTAGGAGAGTCCAAATGAGGTGTAGTTTTCGCCCACACGATCGTGGTCGAATGAAGGAGAGCATGAAAGTGACTTAGATGGGTTATTGGGCTGTTTTGAAGGGGTGTCGGGCTGCAACTTAAAAGAGGCTTTTGCGAGAGTGCGGTTAACCGTTGGAGTACCAAACGAGCTCCAAATGGCCCGAAACTTGACCAGTGGTCTACGGGTGGTGTACCAAGGCCACTAGACAAACCTCGGTCCATTTCGAGAAGGTTTTGTACCCGCACACGGAAAAACGTAAAAGGGACCGCCGGGGGAGATAGGAGTGCCGGATTGCAAAACGAACAACGGGAAAAATGCTCGGAATCATGAGACGAACACGAATGCAAATGCGATGCACATGATGACATAATATAAAATGCATGACATGGACAAAATGCAAAATGAAGAAAAACCCAACCACGGAGGGAATATCATATATCAATGCCGAAAATGGCAAGAGTTGGAGTTACAAAAATGGAAAGTTACTTCCGGGGTGTTACAACACTCCACCACTACAAGAGGATCTCGTCCCGAGATCTAGGACTGAAAGAACTCCGGATATCCGGAATGGAGGTGATCCTCGCGCTCCCAGGTAGCTTCTCGGTCGGAATGGTGTGGCCACTTCACTTTCAGGAATTTGATTGACTTGTTGCGAGTCTTGCGCTCGGTTTCTTCAAGAATAGCAACGGGGTGCTCATGATAAGAGAGATCTTCTTGAAGGTCAATCTCTTCGAAGTTGATAGTGCGTTCAGGAGTCTTGATGCACTTGCGAAGCTGTGACACGTGAAACACATCGTGCACGTTTGCAAAGTTGGATGGAAGCTCAAGTTGATAGGCGAGATCGCCTCTTTTGCCAATGATCTTGAAAGGACCCACGTATCTAGGGGCAGGCTTCCCTTTGATACCGGAGCGACGAGTGCCTTTCATTGGAGAGACGCGAGGTAGACATGGTCTCCGATTTCAAAAGCCACATCATGGTGCTTATCATCATAATAGTTCTTCCGCGCGATTATGCGGCTTTGAGATTCTCACGAATGACTTGGCACATTTCTTCTGCTTCTGTGATCAAGTCATTGCCAAGAAGTTGGCGTTCACCTGTCTCAGACCAATTGAGAGGAGTACGGCACTTTCCGCCATAGAGAATTTCGAATGGGGCCTTGCCCAACTCGCTTGGAAGCTGTTGTTGTAGGAGAACTCGGCATATGGAAGACAATCTTCCCACTTCATACCGAAGAAATGACACAAGCCACGAGCATATCTTCAAGGATTTGATTTACTCGCCGACTTGGCCACTTGTTTGAGGATGGAAAGCTGTCTTTGAAACGAATGTTGGTGCCCATGGCCTTCTCAAAAGAATCCCAAAACTTGGAGGTAAAGATGCTGCCACGGTCTCAAGAGATCACTTGTGGAATGCCGTGCAAGGAGACAATCTCGGAGGTGTAAAGCTCGCCAACCGAGCTGCTGTGATGGATTCTTTGATAGGAAGAAAATGAGCCACTTTAGTAAGCTTGTCAATGACAACGAAGATAGCATCATTTCCACGCTTGGACTTTGGAAACCAGTCACAAGTCCATTTCAATATGATCAAACTTCCATTCGAATAGCAAGAGGTTGAAGGAGACCAGCTGGTCTTTGGTGTTCTGCTTTCACTCTTCTGCAGACACCACACTCGCTCACGAATTGAGCAATTTCGCTTCATTCGAGTCCACCAATATGACTGCTTGAGGTCATGGTACATCTTCGTACTTCCGTGATGAATGGATAGAAGCGAATTGTGAGCCTCGCTCATAATGACTTTTCAGAGATCACCCTTAGGAACCACAATCCGGTCCTCGAAGAAAAGAGTATCTTTGTCATCAACTTGGAAGCACTTGTACTTGAAATGCCCTTGTCGATACCACGCTTCACCTTTTTCACCATGGTATCCGAAGTTGAGCCTCACGAATCTGATCTTCCAAAGTAGGAGAGACTATGAGGTTGGCAAGAAATCCTTGAGGAACAACTTGAAGATTCAGCTTGCGGAAAGCTTCACAGAGATCCGGCTGAAAGGGCTTGAGGATTAGACTGCTGCGATAAGCCTTCCTGCTCAAAGCATCTGCAATGACATTGGCCTTGCCCGGAGTATATTCAATACTTGGGTTGTACTCTTGAATCATTTCACCCATCGGGTCTGCCGAGGTTGAGGTTGGGCTGGGTGAAGATGTACTTGAGACTCTTGTGATCGTGAAAATGTCCACTTTCCTTCCCAACAAGAGATGTCTCCACGTTATCAATGCATGGACAATCTGCCGCCAACTCAAGATCGTGAGTGGGGTAGTTCTTCTCGTTGAGCTTCAATGGCGTAGAGGTATAAGCCACAACTCTCTTCTCTTGCATTAACACAGCACCGAGACCTTGAAGAGAAGCATCACGTAAAACTTCAAAAGGCTTGGATTCATCAGAGGAGTCAAGACAGAGCTGTGACGAGTTTCTTTTGAGAGTATTGAAAGCAACGTCACACTCGGGAGACCGACATACTTCACATGCTTCGAGAAGGTTGGAAAGAGGCTTTGCAATCTTGGAGAAGTTCTCAACGAATCTTCGCAATAACTTGCAAGACCAAGAAAATCTGAGCTGCTTGACATTCCGAGGAGGTTCCCAATTCACAATTGCGACACCTTCTCGATTAACTGCGATGCCCTTGGCGGAGATGATATGACCAAGATAAAGCACTTCATCAAGCCAAAATTCACATTTGGAGAACTTCACATAGAATTGATACTCTCGAGCTTGTCTAGCACCAATCGCAAATGTTTGGCATGATCCTTCTTATTCTTGGAGAAGACCAAAATATCATCAAGATAGACCAAGACGAATTCATTGGTGTAGGGGTTGAATATGAAGTTCATCATCCGAGAGAATGTAGGAGGAGCATTGACAAGGCCGAAAGACATGACAATATATTCATAAGAACCAAAGCTTGTTCTGAATGCTGTCTTGGGAATATCTTGTTCACGAATGCTAACTGATGATAACCCATACGAAGGTCAAGCTTGAGAACACACAGAGCACCTTTGAGTTGCTCGAAAAGCTCATTGATGTTGGGAAGTGGATACTTGTTCTTGATTGTCTTCTTATTCAATGGACGGTAATCGACGCAAAGTCCGTCTCGTGCCATCCTTCTTCTCGACAAAAAGAACACCACAACCCCAAGGAGATGAACTCGGTCCGATCAAACCCAGACGCTCTTGTTCATCGAGCTGCTTCTTCAATTCCTTCAGCTCATCAGGTCCAAGCTTGTATGGACGCTTGCAAACGGGTTCGCCGTGCTCAAGATCGATAACGAATTCAAGCCGGCCGATGAGGAGGCATACCCGAAGCTCTTCCGAAAGACATCTTGGTACTCACAAACGATCGAATCGAGAGATAGCATTCAGTTCGCCTTCTCATTTAGAGAAAACAACCAATGGTTTCATCACGAGCGCATAGATGATCACATCATTAGAGGAGTGAGTCAATTGAATTTCCCTCAGCAGCACAATCAAGCTGAGCTTTGTGCCGAGAAAGCCAGTCCATTCCAAGGATAAGATCAATATCCGAGTCACCAAGAACCATTGGTTTAGCCAGAATCTATAATCGCCTCGCCTTGATAGAAACATCCGAGCCATCATTTTGTATTCATGAACAAACCCGGAGGAAACCACTATCGGCTTAGGCAGATCGACAAGATGCAAATTGTTCATGGATGCAAAAGGTCTTGATATGAAAGAAATAGATGCACCAAAGATCAAATAAGACTTTTGCAGAATATCATTAATCGGAAGATTACCCATTATCACATCGTAAGATTCCTCCGCTTGAGCTGCATTCATCATATTCACCTTTGCGCACTTGGGATTATGCTTGACCACCGCATTGCCGGAAGATTTCACAGGAGGAGGAGGCGGAAGACGCCTCTGGTTGAAGCACTTGTTCGCATAGTGACCTTTCTGCTGACACTTGTTGCAAGTCACCTCAGAGAGCGGACGGTGGTAAGGAGCACTTGACCTTGGAGCTTGAGAATTAGACTTGTTCGATAGCTTGGGTTGGGTGGGTGGGAAGATCCACGGCCACCGAAGTTCTTCTCACGATAAGGCTGACGGAACGGAGGAGGAGGAAGGTAGAACTTCGCTGCTTACTGCCACTTGAGAGGAAGAAGAAGACCGAACTGCATCCCCGATTCTCTTCTTAGAAGCCTCACATTTGAGCTGGGCAGCTTCTTGCTTCAGTGCCATGTTGTAGAAATCATCATACTTATCTCGGCTCAAAAAGCACAAGAGCTAATTGCAGATCTTCTCTCGGACCACCTCTGAATTGATAGATCATACTCTTTTCATCGTGCACGCCTTGCTTAGCAAAACGAGCGAGCTCGAACTGGATATTGTATTGATAGATGACATGTTGCCCTGCTTGAGATTGCGGAACTCCTCACGCTTGCTCTCAACAACACTTTTCGAATGTGATGAGCTCAAAATCACGGCGGAACTCATCCTGTAATGACACGACCTCCTCTGGAATCTTTGTATTGTTGGTACCACTCAGCAGCTTGATCCTTGAGTTGAAACGATGCAAACTTGACAAAGTCCTCGTGTCCGACATTGCTACAATCAAAATGCTTGCAGATGTCCACTAACCAATCGTCATCGTCTCGTGGCCTCGGCTACGTAAACCGAAAGACTTCGCTGATTAGCGAGGAACCGACCGAGAGTAGCAAAGTGCGGCTGATTGTTGCCTTGACCTTGATTTCCTTGATTGCCTTGCCCTCGAGAACGCTTCTTGCAAGAGCTGCAAAATCATCGAGCATTGGCATTGGTGGCTGCCATGATAGCTTGCCGAGCCTCTGGAGGCGGAGGTGGAGGTGGAGGTTGATGATCCCCATCATTGCGATCCGGATTCGTACGCGTTGGCGGAGCCATCCCGGAGAGGTGACATCCGTTAGTCCTTTGATAGACAATTATTCAAGTTGAATCAACGGATAGAAATTGCAACATATAGTCTTCACAATAAACATTCGAACAAGAATGAACGAATGAATTCCAAAAGTTAATCATCACACGTCCATTAAGGTGAGAAGCCACTTAGATAAAGGATATGGAAACAACATCTGTCTTAGAAACAAATCGAATATCACAACTGAAAACAAAAGATTGGCTTCTAGAGTGAGCCGGAACAAACACATGATAGAGATTTCAGGTTCGTGGTGGGGCCCACACGGACACGACGATAGCGGACGTCACGAATGACAAACAAGACGCCCCGAATCAGCATAGCCAAGGATTCTTTAAGACGCCTCGCGACCATCAGAATCGACCATGAATGGGCGGACCACTAGACGTTGAACCCCAATCTCAAATCATACATCCGTCGGAAAGAATGTCCCGTAAGCTACTAGAATTCCCACCTATAAACTCCCGAAACTTTCGGTTATGCAATCTGTGTTGGGGATACAGGGGACACAAAATATATCACCCAAACTAACAATACCTAGATCCATTTGTATCCATCCGTCAACACATAACCAAGAAATCCTCGAAATCGTGGTACCTCGACCTTCAAAAACATCCGTTATACAAGTCATGGCAATACTCCTGACTCGCCTCGAGATTTGGCTATCGGGTTATCTCACCAACAAGCTGCACAAAAGAGATTTCGATGTCGGCAAAACTCAAGTGTTCCGAACTGCAACGATAAAATTGTGACGACAACACCTCGGAGCTCAACTCCCCGTGTGTCGGACCCCGATTCCAAGTCACATCGACCTAGCTGGTAACACCTCATATCACTTTATGGCCTCACGCGACGGTATTCCCACCGGTGTCGCCTTACCATGGCCGGGACCGCTTATGCCTTTTGGCTCATATATATGATGGTGTCGCTAGCATCCACA